>OY787672.1:36759033-37204440 GCA_963678985.1 Spisula subtruncata | reverse complement strand
GTATTCGAGTGGCCGGACCAACGGACATTTTTACAAAAGTGGCGAAATTTTGTGACATTTTTGTGTATTTCTGACTCATTTTAGACCCTAGAGTCTAACGGATTTGTGCTACTTGCAGATAAATCATCAATCTATCGAACTGCGAAAGGTTTTCCACGAATTATTTGTTGAAGTGTGTGTACTGCGTTGAAATAAAAGACCACTAACACACAGTCGATGTGTCCCTTTACTATATATACTGATATAAGGCTATATTGAACCAAAAAAAATTATGTGTCAATCCCCTGTGCAATGGACAAATCTTTAACCATGATGGTGAAAAACTAACTTATGTTAATCATGTGGATATCTAGATTTTAATGTATTTCTGGTGGTCATACATTCACTATGTTTGATTGTTACAGGCTCAATGCAGCCCCATGTGATGTCCCAGTCTGGTGTTCAAGGTCTGCCTGGACAGACTCCAGGACAGGGACCTCATGCCCCACACCAGATGCAGCATTTTCCTCTACAAGGTAAATATATGTTTGCTGTGCGAAACCCTTAACCTTGGAATAAAATTATTTTATACATTTTGTTTATCCAATATTGTTTGAATCAAGGGCAATTATGTAGAGAATTTCTAAATCTACGTAATGATGTTTGTGTGTTTTTAGTTTGTACAAATTCTTGCACAATTGCCTTTGTTCTTAAGTTAAAATTGTATAAGATAATATTCATTCTCTTACAAATAATCATTTAGACCTGCATACGCATTATATAAATTATGTATTTTCACCAAAACTGCATTTTCAAGGAATATTTATACATCTTAAAATGATAGAATCGGAGGTGACAAAAATGCCATACACAATTTTAATATTTTATGACCTCTCCCATTGGCCATGCACCCACATGATTGCCGCCCTTTCCTAAGCATGTAGAGAATAAAGCATATATTCCTATGAAAGCTAACGGCTTCCTTTGCTAAGCTTACTTGCATGTATTTTTTAATTATTAACACTTTAAGAATTTCTAGTCCGTCATGGAAGCATAATATTCCAACAGCCTGTCCAATTATGAAACATACACACATTGTATAATATACTTGAAGAAATTTATTAAATGTATTCATTGTACGATTATATGTTTATTAACCGTATAAAACCAATTAGCTATCATTTGATGTATTATATGTGTGTGGAGTGAAGACACAGTCTCAGTAGTCTTGTTATCTTGACTTATAAATATGAAATTGTAAACAGGTTTTGTAAGTTACCCTCTATTTAAAACAAACCAGTGGATTTAAAGCTTATGTACCAGGGCAATACCCGAGGCTGGTAAGAAACGGAGTCAATAAAAGTCATTGCTTGATTTGTTGCATTCGAAACAATATTTTTAAATGAAAATATTAAACGTCAATGTTATCTTATTATGTGACCCGAGTGTTAACAGTTTGCCACGTGTATTGTGTGCCCTATGCCAGAAATGTTATACTATTTTAGAAGATATTTATACATGTAACATAAGCGCCAAGTATGCATTAGGCTTCAGAAAATAGCTGTGAATATTTTATTTGCTTTTTGCTACTGGAAATGTTTGACTAGAACATATTTTGGTTTTAACTGTGTCAATGTATTAACTTAATGTTTAAGTGTTAAGTCCAAACACATTAAAACACAAAGTTTAGTTATACATGAACATATAAAACCCACATGGAAGCTACTTTCATCTTTACTAATAACGATTTCTGATCAAACTCATTGTGTAGCTGTATTACTTGGTAGATGTCTCTATAACTTATTATTAGATATCACAAATATATTTTCTTGTAATTGCTGGATATACTCTCTGCATTGTCATTCATAACCTGATTTAGATTGGCGTACTATTTAATAAATATGTTTAAATTGTCTTCTTCTGTTTTTGAGACATTTTGTCTAAAATTATGGGGTTTCTGCTATGAAGTATTAGAACAGTACCCTATCAAGTGTTTACATATTGATACCAGTCAAGTATGAGTATAATCAAAGGGTAAATAAACAATATTAAAAAACTTTTATTTTGACACCTATTTATGTCTGTCAACATCAGAATCCATTCTGATTTTTTTTCCATTGAAAGTGTGATAAAAGAGTTTGCCCCATGAAACAGCTCAATGTGCAGAAGTTAATTGCATTCATGATTTAAGCAAATGATTCGCTGTCACCGAGTTCTTGATAGTTTGTTTAAATATCATAAATTCGGACAGACCCAAGTTTGTGTGTATCGGGAAGTTTTGTTGAATTCAGCGTGTGTGTGCTTAGAATGAATTAACATTGATGAATGGGGCCCTGACATCCGATAGCAACATCCTTGCCTGAAATTGTTTACCAATACTTTGTTTTTTTCTTGCATGAGGTTGAGTTTATTTGTTTCTTTTGCCAGTCCAACACCCTGGTGGGCCGCACGTACAGAATTACCAACACTCGCAGTAAAAACACACACTTAAACTAAACTCTCATCGTGAAATATACATGTAAGTAAACAGTAACCATTATATTAGCTTTTTTATGGACGAAACAAAGAGCTGTGTTCAAAAGAAGCCATTGTTCTAAACCACAAACGCACAATCTAGTCTATTTTCTTCATTTTTTTATGAATTCTTTGACCAGAAACGCATTTGGAAAAAATATTTTGTGTTTTATTAAGATCACAGTTTTAGCGTTTTACTAAATTTAGCTTTTAAATATTTTTGTTTTTGTTTTACACCATGTTCTTTTTATATTGACCATTTTTTCGTGTGCACTATGCATTTAATTAGTGTCAAATCACACATTTAATTAGTGTCAAATCACACGAAATATTATTTATGTGGCTATAGTTGAACACTAGTTTGAACGTTATTAAACACACTTTGACTATAGTTGAACACAATTCTCACAGTCCATTGTATTAGTGAATAATGGTTATTGGATGTCTATTTTACCTAGTACCAGTTCTTGTTGAATATTCCAGTGACTTGTATACTATAACCCAGTGCTTCTTCGTATGTAGTTTTGTATAGCTTATACATGTAGATTGTTGTACAATATCTATAGTGTGCTAGTTAGACAATATATTTGTGTAAACATGTAAACTTTGCACACTATATCTTTTTCTTGGTCCTATTTTTCTATCTTTATTAGCATTTGTAGATCACAATTAGCTATTACTCTTGCTTCGTATGTTCACACACCTGTGGCTTTAGAATAAGCTGCATTTGCAGCAATGCTTAATGTTAAGTATTATTGTATTTTATTTATATTTTATTAAGTTATGCTTTATCACGTTTTTTGAAGACCGTGCATACCAAAGAATATTACTGGTATGTTAAATTTACGCCTGTCGTCAGTGGCAACACCTCGATCCTAGAATCACAATACATTTCTCCTCTGTGACATTGAAACACATTTTTTTATTCTTTTTCTTGATTTCTTCTACAATACTTTGTCTCTTACGAGATCAGTTTCCCATTTTCAAGTTCAGTTTTCTTACGGTAACCATTTCCAAGTTTCCAATGATAACCGTTCCCGAATTATGTGTTCCCGCAAAATAAGCACAAATCCTATTAAAAAATCATTTTTGAATCATAACCTATCAAATTATTTTTCTTGCTTTTTGCCTATTTGCCATTCTAGTACATGCATTTACATTAAGTTTATTTGTTTATTTGTTGACAATTTTTTGCAAGTGTTTGACCAGATTGTCTTAGAGATGGCAGACTGTTATTAAATTAACAAGCTTGTCTGGTAGTTTGGTGTGAATTTGTTTCAGAAAATGTTTTGTAGCAATGGACATGAAGTATTGCATGAACATGTATGAATATTTGTCAACATTTGTTTGTCAACCTGATATCTTTTATGATCCGTCTTCTTGTATTCTCATATATATATGAGTAAATAAGGTATATATTTGGTTTTGTAAATGTATAATAGATGTTACTGGAATGTTCAATATGAGCTGTGTCTAAACGTGTGTGGGGTTTTGTGTTTTTCCTTTGTGCTTAATTAGCTTTTCTGGATTTATATATATCTTCTATCAATTGTTGACTGTAATTGAATTAAAGATTGAAATGTGTTAGTATCAAATGTACGAAATCATTGACACTGTGATACTTTAAGGCACAATGTCGCATATGAACGACTCTTGGATACAGAACGGAATTATGACATTCTTATTTGATATTTTATTATTTTGTCAAATGCTTTTGTAGGCATTACTGTCTCTATATTTGAAAATTATCATAAGTTAATTGCCGAAAAAATACATATTTTAATACAATTGATAGAAGATCGAACATAACGGTGAGAGTGTGCATGTTTAACTAACCATGGTATTCAAGGCGCATCATGTTTTACAAGAATGTATACTGTGATTCATATATTTTTCCTTTTGTTACATCGTGCATGCATGTTTTGTGAATGTATTTATCAGCATTCAGTCATTAAAACTTTCAAAAACTGACTCATGGATTGAAATAATTTATAACTGTTTTCAGTGCATATCAATTCAGAAAAAGATGAAGTTTTTACTCCTCTATATCACTGTTAATAATTAGACACCATTACATTACAAATACTACTTCCATGTCCATGCATCCTCAATCTAAAGACCATTCAAATAAGAATAAATACAATTTATAACGGTTAGGTGCTTGCTCTATTTCACATTCTTGGTGTGTAAAACGTTGATCTTTGCTGAGATGCATATATTTTTGGCTAAGGTAATGTTCCAATAACTGGTTAAATGGTGTTTAACATTAAATACTAAACTTGAATGTTGATGTAAGCCATAATACTAACAAAATATATTAGTGAGACTGGCTGCACAGCTACGGATATTATAAACAATGATGGATATTATAAAGAATGACAATAGTATGTAATAAACATGTGCATGATGGACTGTCTGTATTTGCATTTTGTGGTTGACTGTAAAATAAACTCTAACGTTTATATCCAGCAATGACACAAAGTATGTGGATTTGAAATTAAACGTATATCATTTATGTGTATAATACTTGGCACATGTTGTAAAGCTATTAAGCAGTATTGAGATGATTTATCTGATAGAAATCTGGCTTACTCATCATACTCTGACTGTCCATCAAACATGTTTTAAGTCTAACTGTCCATCAAACACGTGTTAAGTCTAACTGTCCATCAAACACGTGTTAAGTCTAACTGTCCATCAAACACATGTTAAGTCTAACTGTCCATCAAACACGTGTTAAGTCTAACTGTCCATCAAACACGTGTTAAGTCTATCTGTCCTTCAAACATGTGTTAAGTCTAACTGTCCACCAAACACGTGTTAAGTCTATCTGTCCTTCAAACATGTGTTAAGTCTAACTGTCCACCAAACACGTGTTAAGTCTAACTGTCCACCAAACACGTGTTAAGTCGTACTGTCCATCAAGCACGTGTTAAGTCTAAATGTCCATCAAGCACGTGTTAAATCTAACTGTCCATCAAACATGTGTTAAGTCTAAATGTCCATCAAACATGTGTTAAATCTAACTGTCCATCAAACTCGTGTTAAGTCTAAATGTCCATCAAGCACGTGTTAAGTCTAAATGTCCATCAAGCACGTGTTAAATCTAACTGTCCATCAAACACGTGTTAAGTCTAACTGTCCATCAAACACGTGTTAAGTCGTACTGTCCATCAAACACGTGTTCAGAGTAATTTATTTTCTTATGGTGAAGGGACATACATTTTTATGATGCTATTCATGTGTAGGTTCATACCATAATTAAAATCATATCGTTTTACTATTTCTATTTTACAATCAAATATTATAATGAGTAATTTGGAAATTATTTTTTAGATCTTTATTTTATTTGAAGGCAGTAGTTCATTATTAGTTTTTGAGTTTGCATATCAACAAAGACAACTACACTGTCATATTCTGTTGTATGTATTTAGACCAATGAAAAACTGTGTTGCATAATAGTTAATAGTTTGGTAGTAAACTGTTGTTTGATTGGCCAAAGTTAGTGTCAGATTTCCAAGCTTTATAATTGGCTAATGTACTTACTGCCTTTAGAATTGTGTGCTAATTTGGCTCCTATGTAAACTTGCTTCCTAATTAGCTCAATCATATTTAAAAACTAAGTTTAATTGATTGACACTTGCTTGACATATTTTGTAATTTGTTTGTAAAAACACAAAATAAGATATTGCTATTTATTGATTACTGTTCTTATTTCTATTTTTAGGATTGGCTGCAATAAGTGCCCTGCATGCGAGACCAGAGCATTTTATTGTCCAACATGTGAGAAAATGAGTTTGTGAAAATGTGAATGATTGTGACGCTTCCTGGATGCTGATAAACTCCCCGTCAGGATTCCATAGACACTAATGTTATTACTCTCCAGTGGATATGGCAAACGTTTTTATAAAATGTGGTGCATAATGTTGAAGTCTGAAGTTGAAAAGTTTCCTCAGACTTTTAAATGAAAATGAACTGTGATTTTGTTTGTGAATTATGTATCGCGTATTCATTTAAGTATGTTAAAATCCTTCCTAGTGGATCTATTGATTGGTTACCAGACTTGTGTAAAGTGCTGGGTTATTATGGTTATTAACTATGTTCAGCATTCACTACTTTTACCTTGTTGTTAAAGCTGCTAAGATATGTATAGAATGTCGTGCCTACTTGGCAACCAAATCTCAGAAAATCTATTACAATACTGATTAAAATTCATTTGAAATTATGAATAAACAGATTGTTTATATGATTATGTGAACTATGAACATGGTTGTGCTTGATTTGAAGACATAGTTATCTCATTACACTACTACTTGCATTTATACCTGGGATTTTTCATCCATGTGATTTATATACATACATCAATATCCACTGTCTAGTATTGGCATTTCATTCAATTTTACTATTTTTCCTGAGAAAACTCTGAATTGTGTTCATTTTAACACTCATTGTGACAAGTTTATTTGATGGTATGCATACTTACTGATTTAGTAATACGATCTGTTTAGACTTGTTTGTTTATGTGACAGATTTTGAATACAAGTTGTTTACAGTCAACTATTGAGGAGAGGCTGGAGTTTTATAGTCCTTATGTTGCCATATGTGATACTAGGGATGAATGTGAACTCATGTGAATGAAGAGTCACATGATTACTCCAATGTTCATATTATATATCAAACATGTCCATTACTTTTCTCCTGTAATTTATGTTAGTTTATTATTCTTACATCCTCCCACTTCAGTAAAACTTGTTTCTTATCGTGTTTTGAAATTTATCTACCTAGTCTGTTTGACATTTTTTGTACAACATTCAAAATTATGTTCGAAGTTTCCTCCTTTGTATCTCATTTATTTTCGTTTTTGTTGAACAAATTATTTCATTTCATTATATCATTCAGCAATAAATTAATCAAGCATGTGTGCCATAGGACAAGACCTTGTGTTTAACGCTTTATGTTGGGGCAGATCGCTATATTACCTGTTTCAACAAGAAAATCTGATGTCTTTACACTGCTGATCATAAGGTGTTTCTTGGTGGTAACGTACAAGTTTGACCACCTGTCTAGTTCCCATTGTAACGGTTAATTGTGATCACTTAACTTGTTAGCTTTGTTAGCTTTACCATTAATTTGTTACTTGCTTTTTTCCTGAACCGAGTTTCCATCTCCGTCTTTATCACAATACAATGTATACAACTTTCGAGTCTTCATTTATACATGAAAAATGAAGACTGCCATTACTACTGTATACATTTATGTTTTAAGTTTTGAACTAGGTTTGAGTTGTGCCATTTTCTGTCGCTGTTTGCCCCCTTTCTTCTCTCTCACCTCTCTTGGTCCTTGTGTGTATGTGATTTACAAGTAGATCAGTTGATGTGTGCTGTTTAAATGGAACGATATGACGTTTGTTGTTTAGGTAAGGATAGCTGAATAAGTCAGCTGTCAACTGCAATATTGATTTTTGTGACGCTATGTGTTTTTATACTATTGAATGATGATTGTCATAAGAGTTGTGGCATTCATTTTATAGGCGTATAAAGCCTTAACTGATCAATGTGGATAATATTTATGTGTCTTCTATGTAGAAAAATCATGTGACTATTGAAAGATCATGTGATTTAAGTCATGTGACCGTGTAGTATTCATCCATCACAATGTCACATGACTCAGTGTTTGCCAATCATGTTTCATGTATTCAAATGAGGAAACTACCAGATGTTAAATGTTAGAGATTTGTGAACTTAGAAAGTTTGAAGGACGATGATTTTAACTGAACTAAATAAGTGGTTACATTTAGTTCCTGTGAAAGGAGCTGATATCTTAAAGCTAAAAATAAAAGATAAAATCCCATACAATTTGGCGTTGTTTTGATAAAATCCCATCCAGTGTGGTATTTTATGATGCATTTGTGCTCAATATTGAGCTGTTCCCGTTCTACTTAATGAAGGAATATCGTACAATTTGATATAGATATACTGTAATGAAATTCCAAACAATATTGCGGTACGATAAAACACCATACAGTTTGATATTGATATGATGAAATCCCGTATTATTTGATGTAGTTATTACATCTAACTACTTATTATTCTATCCACGTTTGGAAATTACACTACAGTGCAAATTCAAAGAGCCGACCAAGTTAACCAACAACCAGTACTTACTCTTTGACAGCCACTAATATCGCGGAAAACTCATGAAAAAATGTTGTCGGCTGCTTGCGAACCACGGAGATGTATAAATTGCAAAACACATTGAATACTCAATAATGTGGCTAAGTGCTTAAAAATTTATTTGTCCAAAACATTCAATTACTGTCAATGTTGTACATCTTAAATAACTCAAGAAACTGTGAAAATTATCCAGTACAAACTGTTGCCGGCGACTACACGCGTGGAATACCCAAAATATTCAACTACCGTCGATGGCTCGCATAAAATAAATGAGCCGTAAACATTTGTTCGGAACTAGTTGACCTAACCAACTGTAGAACAATAAACAAACCAGTACTAACTAGCTCTTATGTAAGCAACTGGAGACTTCTCACACCTTAAACATAATCACTGCCATATAAGTGTCCCCCCACCGGATATTGCATGAAATAAATAATGTAGTCATTATGTTGTGCAATACCCCGTACACAAACGAGATATTCCGCGCTACTATGTACAGTTAATAACTTAATATCTATCTATTTCTTGATCCCGCTTAGTGTGCGAGACTTAGCCGCCATTTTTGGCTAATCACATAAACAAATACATGCTATTGTTCGGTGTTTTCTATGGTAAACATATCTGAAGATGCTGTAGCTTGAAACCATTTGATATTCGTACACGTAGGGAATCAGTCGATTGGTGAGCTTACACTTGTTTTCCAGTCCAGTGCAATGGTATTAATAAAATTTACGAGCAGTATCCGGTGTACGGAATACCGTAGTGATATTCAAAAGATGTGATTTTTTAGTTAACCCCGCTTTCCAATATGGTATTTATTTTAAACTCTGGTTAATTTCACACGAATGACGTCACTCACTCGGAGAGCGACATGACGCATTCCAAGGGCAAGTGGCATTATGCAGGTGTTGTTTTGGGAAGTGGGGCACAGCGGGATGGAGAAGTATTGGCAGAAATGGACATACATTATTTAATGGAATCAAGTGAAGGCATTTCAGAGTTGTATTAGAATATGCACTTAATGCTCGTTATACTTATCAGATACAAGCATCCATATACAATGACAACCAAACGTCTGACCTTGACATTCAAACAACCATAATCATAAATTCTTTCAGAAGATCTAAATTAACATAGTCTGTTGTTTTCATTTATTCAACATGCTTTCTTCACATTCACGAATATGAACTTCTGAAGATCAATTCATGAATAGATATGAGCCCTAAGACTTGACATATGATCAGTGCAAAAGCGCTTCATACATGTTGACTCGTACATAATGTTCCCTATGTCAAAATCTTTGCTATTCACGATTCTTATTCCATTCCCTTAGCTAGATCTACGTTCGACGTCACGGCTGTTATCTAGTTCATGACGAATGTCACCAGTTATAGTGTGCCCATGATATCGAGAAAGGCGGGAAAATTGGGTAAAACAGATAGGAAGAACGGTTAAAAGTGCACAATTTACCTGTGTTATTGCAGTATAAAATTAAATGTATGTTTTTATTCAATTTACCAATATCGCAACAGTAAACCAATCGAGTCAATGTTTGTATATATCACTGGGCGCAATATACGGTAGTTTGCAAACGATTTACAGTGGTCATTCATTGTAGCGATAAAAGGTCTTGACAATTCTGAAGAATCTGACAAAATCAGCATACTGAAAGTGTTCCATTCACATATTACACACAAGACAAGACACACATCAAAACCAAGCATTTCGGTCTACAACGCAGTATCCATCCATTCATGGTGTTGAGGCTTTCACATAAGGTAGGTTGTGAGCAGAAGAGTGGGTGTAGATGAAGATAAGAAGAGCACATGCGACCGATCAAAGATCAGGACTATGCTAAAAGCATTCCGAAATAGATCTACACAATGCCGTATAACATGTCTGCTACAAAAGCGTATTACATGTAGTAATATAGCCGATACTAGCGGGAATGGCAATGTCGGACTTCCGTAGTTTACGACCAAAATGCCCAAATTAGGGTATTTCACTGGACAGGTTTTTGGCCAGTTGTACCCCCTTTATTTCAAGTGGGCTTTGTGTGTAGATTGTACAAAACTGAATGAATGCTATAGAACAGTGTTAATACCACCCATAGCGATACTAGTCCCTGTGGAATTGCATTTAGCGCCCAAAAATATCTTATTAGGGCAGGGCCGGTGCCCTAAATAAGCCCATAATTAGGCATGCCTTCATAAAACCAAGAAATCCGACATTATTCACGCACGGGTATCTGTCATATTGTCTATTCCGATTACCTTTATTAGCTAAGATGACATTTTGCTTACTTTCACTTTGTAGACTTTCACATTCTGTCAGGTGTGTAGTATTTGAATGTTTCGGAAACACATCCGCACTGCAAGTATATAAAGTCTCGGGAACAGAATATAGGGATCGTGCGTATGTATTTAATGAAGGCCTGATAAACAGCATGGTAGTATAGCATTTAAGGTTCTTTCAAAAGGTGTATCTGTAATATATTTGAAACACAAACAAATCGTTCCACTTTGTAATTTAAATATGCACCATGTGTTAAAAATGGTAGATACTTATCTTAAAAAGATGCATTTGTTCCATGGCAACAACATGTTTGCAGTTCATACTTCCTATTCAATTATATTTCCTGGTAAACATGTAAACACAAACTATGTGGCCGGGTTCGAAACACAACATAGCTACAAGTCGTACCAGGGGGGATGACACCGACAGGTAATGAGTCAGATTAAAAAAAAACGAAAATAAAAATAACGTCCATTGATGCACACGTTTTATTGACAGTATCTTCTTTGAATACTGTACATGCAATGCAAGCCATTGTAGTCATCATGCCAGACCAATGATCCACGTACAGGACTTAAAGCATAAGATTCCATACCCAATATTGATGTTGTTGGGAAAGAGTGTTGCGGGCCGCATTGGGTGGGGGTGTGGGTAATTTAGATATGGACAATGTAGCAGATATGCAATGTAAACGTCCACGGATAACAACGGAAGAACTCGTCTTGGTAAACACATAGCTTCTATGAGTGCACTTTGCAGTATGCATGTATAAACATATTACAAATAAAATACACTGCTATCATAAATGAACAAGCGAAAGTGCACCATGCTTAGAAGTCTGAACTAAAACCGATCAACGCCTTTACAAGACTCCTGGCATTTGAGGCACACTCACCACTAAGGTAAGGATAACAATATATAAAGCACATTCTATAAAGGGCACTCTCAATACAGTTGTACCTAACTGTCAGATACTTTGATACATATGAATTTTGAATTGCGGTAACATGGTAATAGAATGAATGCTTCTGTATAAACATATCAACCGACGAGTGGTGTTTTGAGGATAGGGAGAGGGTGTAGCTTAGTGGTCTTAAACGTGCGTCCATGAAGCGCTTCACATCACTAGGCGATGAACTTCATGTTCACCATAGTTTGAGTCAATTATCGGTCATTGATGTATAAACATGGGATCATTTATTTAATATGCACGAAATTAGATACATGCATCACCAACAATAGATATAAGGGGGGGGGTCTTTCTTACATGGAACAACGCTTCTTTTAGATTAATTTTTATTTTTAAGATGTATATAGGATAAAATTCTTCTGACACACCTATGACGCTATGGGGCTATCATTTAAACTAAGCACCTTGTCTAAGGGAGATCACTGCGTAGATGATTGATATTGAATGCGGTTCCATGTCAATTTCAGCTGTCAGTGAACTGTCAATCACACTATAAACTAGAAATATCGAATTTAGAAAATTGGGCTAGATCTGATTTATAGCTCCAAAACCATCCTTAAAAATATTATGAAATCGCACACATCAATTGAAAGCCGTTATTACTAAATATTCAATTTTTTCACCGGTACCAATTAGAGCTAGTATAGTATTTTGTTTCGCTATAAACAAATGGTGTCAAATCAACAAAGGCCGACAATCTGTTAACGATGCTATATTATTACCAATACTGATTGCCCCCCCTTATTGTTCTCACAAATAACAGAATAACTTCGGGACACCAGATGCAGATGCAGGGCTCAGCAGGTGGTCAACAGTTTTCCTCCGTCCCACAGCACTCATCTGTGCCGACGTCCGGAACGTTCAGTATGCAGGCACACCACTCACCACATATGCAACCACAGTATGTGATGATGCCACCATCAGGACATCTAAATCATTCTCATTTACAAACTCCTCACCAGTTCCAGGGTCATCCGATGCCTGGTAAGTTCTCAGGTAGAGTAGCTTAGCATATCATTGAAATGCTTACTTTTTATCACTATATTTTTACAAGATTCTCATTTGTATTCATGATGACATCAAAAATTATATTATTGGACTTTTGTTGACTGAAAATTGCAAGTTCAGTTTTGTATTAAAATCTACATGTATAGTAATAAGTAAAAACTAAAGAAACTTTAACAATGGACCACAGGGGATTGACACATAATTTTTTTGGGTTCAATATAGCCTTGTATCAGTATATATAGTAAAGGGACACATCGACTGTGTGTTAGTGGTCTTTTATTTCAACGCAGTACACACACTTCAACAAATAATTCGTGGAAAACCTTTCGCAGTTCGATAGAAGGATGATTTATCTGCAAGTAGCACAAATCCGTTAGACTCTAGGGTCTAAAATGAGTCAGAAATACACAAAAATGTCACAAAATTTCGCCACTTTTGTAAAAATGTCCGTTGGTCCGGCCACTCGAATACAACAACAACAGACCAACCCATGCCGTTATTACATTAATTTCACAGTGTCAACACAAAATTCTTACATCAAACGTTATCCTTAGAACATAGTTGTCCGTAACATCCAGAAACTCCGCAGTATTTTGCGTATAACCGGCACAATTCGATAAAGTTGTGTCAAAATTTCATAAAAAGCAGAAGCCTACAACCATGACACTATAATTTGGAGTTGAATAATTAACACAATCTCATTGGCTGTCAAGTTTACGCGAAATTGCGCGAGATTGTTAGGAGAGCCTCGGTCTTCATCGCTGTATCGAAAACTGACAGCATGGCGCGCTTGGCGTAGCCTATGAATTCGGATCAATTTTCCGCTTTTCACATGGTAAATTGTGGCCACAACGTCACAATTGGTGATATTACCAAGATATGACAGACATCCTGAATACGGATTTGTAAAAATATTTTCAGATTTCAATTACCCGCTTGTCAATGTTTTGGTTTGAAATGGAAGGTCAAGGTCATTTTCACTTATTTCTTATTTCAGTGAAATAAAATAAATTTGCACTTTAATTGGAGTTTATAATTAAGTAATTGTTTACATTGTTATGTGCATGTATGTTTAATATATTTTTAAAAAAGTGTTTTACTTACCAGTGTAATTCATTTTCGACCAATCACAAAGCAGCTTTGAAGTCAGGGCATTCCCGATCAAAATGGTCGAAGCCGAGTATATCGCTGGGATACCCTGGAATATTTCTTGAAATTGTGCCGGTTATACGCAAAATACTACAGAGTTTCTGGATGTTACGGACAACTATGTTCTTAGGATAACGTTTGATGTAAGAATTTTGTGTTGACACTGTGAAATTAATGTAATAACGGCATGGGTTGGTCTGTTGTTGTTGTATTCGAGTGGCCGGACCAACGGACATTTTTACAAAAGTGGCGAAATTTTGTGACATTTTTGTGTATTTCTGACTCATTTTAGACCCTAGAGTCTAACGGATTTGTGCTACTTGCAGATAAATCATCCTTCTATCGAACTGCGAAAGGTTTTCCACGAATTATTTGTTGAAGTGTGTGTACTGCGTTGGAATAAAAGACCACTAACACACAGTCGATGTGTCCCTTTACTATATATACTGATATAAGGCTATATTGAACCAAAAAAAATTATGTGTCAATCCCCTGTGCAATGGACAAATCTTTAACCATGATGGTGAAAAACTAACTTATGTTAATCATGTGGATATCTAGATTTTAATGTATTTCTGGTGGTCATACATTCACTATGTTTGGTTGTTACAGGCTCAATGCAGCCCCATGTGATGTCCCAGTCTGGTGTTCAAGGTCTGCCTGGACAGACTCCAGGACAGGGACCTCATGCCCCACACCAGATGCAGCATTTTCCTCTACAAGGTAAATATATGTTTGCTGTGCGAAACCCTTTACCTTGGAATAAAATTATTTTATACATTTTGTTTATCCAATATTGTTTGAATCAATGGCAATTATGTAGAGAATTTCTAAATCTACGTAATGATGTTCGTGTGTTTTTTGTTTGTACAAATTCTTGCACAATTGCCTTTGTTCTTAAGTTAAAATTGTATAAGATAATATTCATTCTCTTACAAATAATCATTTAGACCTGCATACGCATTATATAAATTATGTATTTTCACCAAAACTGCATTTTCAAGGAATATTTATACATCTTAAAATGATAGAATCGAAGGTGACAAAAATGCCATACACAATTTTAATATTTTATGACCTCTCCCATTGGCCATGCACCCACATGATTGCCGCCCTTTCCTAAGCATGTAGAGAATAAAGCATATATTCCTATGAAAGCTAACGGCTTCCTTTGCTAAGCTTACTTGCATGTATTTTTTAATTATTAACACTAAGAATTTCTAGTCCGTCATGGAAGCATAATATTCCAACAGCCTGTCCAATTATCAAACATACACACATTGTATAATATACTTGAAGAAATTTATTAAATGTATTCATTGTACGATTATATGTTTATTAACCGTATAAAACCAATTAGCTATCATTTGATGTAGTATATGTGAGTGGAGTGAAGACACAGTCTCAGTAGTCTTGTTATCTTGACTTATAAATATGAAATTGTAAACAGGTTTTGGTAAGTTACCCTCTATTTAAAACAAACCAGTGGATTTAAAGCTTATGTACCAGGGCAATACCCGAGGCTGGTAAGAAACGGAGTCAATAAAAGTCATTGCTTGATTTGTTGCATTCGAAACAATATTTTTAAATGAAAATATTAAACGTCAATGTTATCTTATTATGTGACCTGAGTGTTAACAGTTTGCCACGTGTATTGTGTGCCCTATGCCAGAAATGTTATACTATTTTAGAAGATATTTATACATGTAACATATGCGCCAAGTATGCATTAGGCTTCAGAAAATAGCTGTGAATATTTTATTTGCTTTTTGCTACTGGAAATGTTTGACTAGAACATATTTTGGTTTTAACTGTGTCAATATATTAACTTAATGTTTAAGTGTAAAGTCCAAACACATTAAAACACAAAGTTTAGTTATACATGAACATATAAAACCCACATGGAAGCTACTTTCATCTTTACTAATATCGATTTCTGATCAAACTCATTGTGTAGCTGTATTACTTGGTAGATGTCTCTCTAACTTATTATTAGATATCACAAATAGATTTTCTTGTAATTGCTGGATATACTCTCTGCATTGTCATTCATAACCTGATTTAGATTGGCGTACTATTTAATAAATATGTTTAAATTGTCTTCTTCTGTTTTTGAGATATTTTGTCTAAAATTATGGGGTTTCTGCTACGAAGTATTAGAACAGTACCCTATCAAGTGTTTACATATTGATACCAGTCAAGTATGAGTATAATCAAAGGGTAAATAAACAATATTAAAAAACTTTTATTTTGACACCTATTTATGTCTGTCAACATCAGAATCCATTCTGATTTTTTTTCATTGAAAGTGTGATAAAAGAGTTTGCCCCATGAAACAGCTCAATGTGCAGAAGTTAATTGCATTCATGATTTAAGCAAATGATTCGTTGTCACCGAGTTCTTGATAGTTTGTTTAAATATCATAAATTCGGACAGACCCAAGTTTGTGTGTATCGGGAAGTTTTGTTGAATTCAGTGTGTGTGTGCTTAGAATGAATTAACATTGATGAATGGGGCCCTGACATCCGATAGCAACATCCTTGCCTGAAATTTTTTACCAATACTTTGTTTTTTTCTTGCATGAGGTTGAGTTTATTTGTTTCTTTTGCCAGTCCAACACCCTGGTGGGCCGCACGTACAGAATTACCAACACTCGCAGTAAAAACACACACTTAAACTAAACTCTCATCGTGAAATATACATGTAAGTAAACAGTAACCATTATATTAGCTTTTATGGACGAAACAAAGAGCTGTGTTCAAAAGAAGCCATTGTTTTAAACCACAACCGCACAATCTAGTCTATTTTCTTCATTTTTTTATGAATTCTTTGACCAGAAACGCATTCGGAAAAAATATTTTGTGTTTTATTAAGATCACAGTTTTAGCGTTTTACTAAATTTAGCTTTTAAATATTTTTGTTTTTGTTTTACACCATGTTCTGTTTGTATTGACCATTTTTTCGTGTGCACTATGCATTTAATTAGTGTCAAATCACACATTTAATTAGTGTCAAATCACACATTTAATTAGTGTCAAATCACTCGAAGTATTATTTATGTGGCTATAGTTGAACACTAGTTTGAACGTTATTAAACACACTTTGACTAAAGTTGAACACAATTCTCACAGTCCATTGTATTAGTGAATAATGGTTATTGGATGTCTATTTTACCTAGTACCAGTTCTTGTTGAATATTCCAGTGACTTGTATACTATAACCCAGTGCTTCTTCGTATGTAGTTTTGTATAGCTTATACATGTAGATTGTTGTACAATTTCTATAGTGTGCTAGTTAGACAATATATTTGTGTAAACATGTAAACTTTGCACACTATATCTTTTTCTTGGTCCTATTTTTTCTATCTTTATTAGCATTTGTAGATCACAATTAGCTATTTCTTTTGCTTCGTATGTTCACACACCTGTGGCTTTAGAATAAGCTGCATTTGCAGCAATGCTTAATGTTAAGTATTATTGTATTTTATTTATATTTTATTAAGGTATGCTTTATCGCGCTTTTTAAAGACCGTGCATACCAAAGAATATTACCGGTATGTTAAATTTATGCCTGTCGTCAGTGGCAACACCTCGATCCAAGAATTGCAATACATTTCTCCTCTGTGACTTTGAAGCACATTTTTTATTCTTGTTCTTGATTTCTTCTACAATACTTTGTTTCTTACGAGATCAGTTTCCCATTTTCAAGTTCAGTTTTCTTACAGTAACCATTTCCAAGTTTCCAATGATAACCATTCCCGAATTATGTGTTCCCGCAAAATAAGCACAAATCCTATTAAAAAATCATTTTTGAATCATAACCTATCAAATTATTTTTCTTGCTTTTTGCCTATTTGCCATACTAGTACATGCATTTACATTAAGTTAATTTGTTTATTTGTTGACAATATTTTGCAAGTGTTTGACCAGATTGTCTTAGAGATGGCAGATTGCTATTAAATTAACAAGCTTGTCTGGTAGTTTGGTGTGAATTCGTTTTAGAAAATGTTTTGTAGCAATGGACATGAAATACTGCATGAACATGTATGAATATTTGTCAACATTTGTTTGTCAACCTGATTTCTTTTATGATCCGTCTTCTTGTATTCTCATATATACGAGTAAATAAGGTATATATTTGGTTTTGTAAATGTATATAGATGGTACTGGAATGTTCAATATGAGCTGTGTCTAAACGTGTGTGGGGTTTTGTGTTTTTCCTTTGTGCTTAATTAGCTTTTCTGGATTTATATAGATCTTCTATCAATTGTTGACTTGAGAATTGAATTAAAGATTGAAATTTGTTAGTATCAAATGTACGAAATTATGGACACTGTGATACTTTAAGGCACAATGTTGCATATGAACGACTCTTAGATACAGAACGTAATTATGAATTCTTGTTTGATATTATATTATTTTGTCAAATGCTTTTGTAGGCATTACTGTCTCTATATTTGAAAATTATCATAAGTTAATTGCCGAAAAAATACATATTTTAGTACAATTGATAGAAGATCGAACATAACGGTGAGAGTGTGCATGTTTAACTAACCATGGTATTCAAGGCGCATCATGTTTTACAAAAATGTATACTGTGATTCATATATTTTTCCTTTTTTTATGCCCCGGTATCGATAGATCGGGAGGCATATAGTAATTCACCTGTCCGTCCGTCCGTCCGTCCGTCCGTCCGTCCGTCTGTCTGTCCGTTCGTCCGTCCGGCCAGGTTAACCCAAATTGACCGTTTCTTCTAGCATTAAAATGGCTTGCTACAAAGTTTTCAAACTTGCATGGATGTTGTATATGACCACTCTCCACGCGCCTGTATCACCTGACTCCATTTTGACCTTCACCTTGACCTAATTTTGGACTTAGACTTATTGAAAGGTAAAATTCTTGGTTAACCCAAATTGACCGTTTCTTCTAGCATTAAAATGGCTTGTTACAAAGCTTTCATAGTTGCATGGATGTTGTATATGACCACTCTCCACACGCCTGTATCACCCGACTCCATTTTGACCTTCACCTTGACCTAATTTTGGACTTAGACTTATCTCCCCTTTAATATTTTTACAATAAAATTTTGTCTGGAGCGTATCTTCAAAACTATTTAACGTATTGACTTGAAACTTATAAATAGATGGCAACTTGGAGAAGTGCATTGACAAAGAACCATAACTCTGTCTGTCTTAAATTTTGAATTATCTCCCCTTTAGTGTTTTTTTATAGTCAAATTTTGCTCTGAGTATATCTTCAAAACTGTTAAACATATTGACTTGAAACTTGGAATATAAATAGATGGCAACTTGGAGAAGTGCAATAACCAAGAACCATAACTCTGTCTGTCTTAAATTTTGAATTATCTCCCCTTAAGTATTTTCAGAATCAAATTTTGACAGGAGCGTATCTTCAAAACTATTTAATGTATTGACTTGAAACTTGAAATATAAATAGATGGCAACTTGGAGAAGTGCATTGACAAAGAACCATAACTCTGTCTGTCTTAAATTTTGAATTATCTCCCCTTTAGTGTTTTTTTATAGTCAAATTTTGCTCTGAGTATATCTTCAAAACTATTAAACATATTGACTTGAAACTTGGAATATAAATAGATGGCAACTTGGAGAAGTGCAATGACCAAGAACCATAACTCTGTCTGTCTTAAATTTTGAATTATCTCCCCTTAAGTATTTTCAGAATCAAATTTTGACAGGAGCGTATCTTCAAAACTATTTAACGTATTGACTTGAAACTTGAAATATAAATAGATGGCAACTTGGAGAAGTGCATTGACAAAGAACCATAACTCTGTCTGTCTTCAATTTTGAATTATCTCCCCTTTAGTGTTTTTTTATAGTCAAATTTTGCTCTGAGTATATCTTCAAAACTATTAAACATATTGACTTGAAACTTGGAATATAAATAGATGGCAACTTGGAGAAGTGCAATGACCAAGAACCATAACTCTGTCTGTCTTAAATTTTGAATTATCTCCCCTTAAGTATTTTCAGAATCAAATTTTGACAGGAGCGTATCTTCAAAACTATTTAACGTATTGACTTTAAACTTGAAATATAAATAGATGGCAACTTGGAGAAGTGCATTGACAAAGAACCATAACTCTGTCTGTCTTAAATTTTGAATTATCTCCCCTTTAGTGTTTTTTTATAGTCAAATTTTGCTCTGAGTATATCTTCAAAACTATTAAACATATTGACTTGAAACTTGGAATATAAATAGATGGCAACTTGGAGAAGTGCAATGACCAAGAACCATAACTCTGTCTGTCTTAAATTTTGAATTATCTCCCCTTTAGTATTTTCAGAATCAAATTTTGACAGGAGTGTATCTTCAAAAGTGTTTAAGATATTGACTTGAAACTTGGTATATGAATAGATGGCAACTTGGAGAAGTGCAGTGACAAAGAACCATAACATCTGTATCACCAGATCACACATGAAGTCGATCAAGGCACTGCTTTCAAATGTGGCATTATTCGTTTACCATCATAAGCCCCTTATAGTTCAAAGCCATGTAACACTATCAAACATTTTAACTGAATAATGGCCCCTGATTGACTTAGCTTTTTATAGACATGGCTTCCACGGGGGCATAAGCGTTTATTGAACGCAGTCTTGTTTTACATCAGGCATGCATGTTTTGTGAATGTATTTATCAGCATTCAGTCATTAAAACTTTCAAAAACTGACTCATGGACTGAAATAATTTATAACTGTTTTCAGTGCATATCAATTCAGAAAAAGATGAAGTTTTTACTCCTCCATATCACTGTTAATAATTAGACACCATTACGTTACGAATACTACTTCCACAATGTCCATGCGACCTCAATCTAAAGACCAAATAAGAAAAAATACAATTTATAACGGTTAGGTGCTTGCTCTATTTCACATTCTTGGTGTGTAAACGTTGATCTTTGCTGAGATGCATATATCTTTGGCTAAGGTAATGTTCCAATCACTGGTTTATTGGTGTTTAACATTAAATACTAAACTTGACTGTTGATGTAAGCCATAATACTAACAAAATATATTAGTGAGACTGGCTGCACAGCTACGGATATTATAAACAATGATGGATATTATAAAGAATGACAATAGTAATATGTAATAAACATGTGCATGATGGACTGTCAGTATTTGCATTTTGTGGTTGACTGCAAAATAAACTCTAACGTTTATATCCAGCAATGACACAAAGTATGTGGATTTGAAATTAAACGTATATCATTTATGTGTATAATACTATTAAGCAGTATTGAGATGATTTATCTGATAGAAATCTGACTTACTCATCATACTCTGACTGTCCATCAAACACGTGTTAAGTCTACCTGTCCATCAAACAGGTGTTAAGTCTAACTGTCCATCAAACAGGTGTTAAGTCTAACTGTCCATCAAACACGTGTTAAGTCTAACTGTCCATCAAACACGTGTTAAGTCTAACTGTCCATCAAACACGTGTTAAGTCTAACTGTCCACCAAACACGTGTTAAGTCTAACTGTCCACCAAACACGTGTTAAGTCTAAATGTCCATCAAACATGTGTTAAATCTAACTGTCCATCAAACACGTGTTAAGTCTAACTGTCCATCAAACACGTGTTAAGTCTAACTGTCCATCAAACACGTGTTAAGTCGTACAGTCCATCAAACACGTGTTAAGTCTAACTGTCCATCAAACACGTGTTAAGTCTAAATGTCCATCAAGCGCGTGTTAAATCTAACTGTCCATCAAACACGTGTTAAGTCGTACTGTCCATCAAACACGTGTTCAGAGTAATTTATTTTCTTATGGTGAAGGGACATACATTTTTATGATGCTATTCATGTGTAGGTTCATACCATAATTAAAATCATATCGTTTTACTATTTCTATTTTACAATCAAATATTATAATAAGTAATTTGGAAATTATTTTTTAGATCTTTATTTTATTTGAAGGCAGTAGTTCATTATTAGTTTTTGAGTTTGCATATCAACAAAGACAACTACACTGTCATATTCTGTAGTATGTATTTAGACCAATGAAAAACTGTGTTGCATAATAGTTAAAAGTTTGGTAGTAAACTGTTGTTTGATTGGCCAAAGTTAGTGTCAGATTTCCAAGCTTTATAATTGGCTAATGTACTTACTGCCTTTAGAATTGTGTGCTAATTTGGCTCCTATGTAAACTTGCTTCCTAATTAGCTCAATCATATTTAAAAACTAAGTTTAATTGATTGACACTTGCTTGACATATTTTGTAATTTGTTTGTACGAACACAAAATAAGATATTGCTATTTATTGATTACTGTTCTTATTTCTATTTATAGGATTGGCTGCAATAAGTGCCCTGCATGCGAGACCAGAGCATTTTATTGTCCAACATGTGAGAAAATGAGTTTGTGAAAATGTGAATGATTGTGACACTTCCTGGATGCTGATAAACTCCCCGTCAGGATTCCATAGACACTAATGTTATTACTCTCCAGTGGATATGGCAGACGTTTTTATAAACTGTGGTGCATAATGTTGAAGTCTGAAGTTGAAAAGTTTCCTCAGACTTTTAAATGAAAATGAACTGTGATTTTGTTTGTGAATTATGTATCGCGTTTTCACTTACGTATGTTAAAATCCTACCTAGTGGATCTATTGATTGGTTACCAGACTTGTGTAAAGTGCTGGGTTATTATGGTTATTAACTATGTTCAGCATTCACTACTTTTACCTTGTTGTTAAAGCTGCTAAGATATATATAGAATGTCGTGCCTACTCGGCAACCAAATCTCAGAAAATCTATTACAATACTGATTAAAATTCATTTGAAATTATGAATAAACAGATTGTTTATATAATTATGTGAACTATGAACATGGTTCTGCTTGATTTGAAGACATAGTTATCTCATTACACTACTACTTGCATTTATACCTGGGATATTTCATCCATGTGATTTATATACAAACATCAATATCCACTGCCTAGTATTGGCATTTCATTCAATTTTACTATTTTTCCTGAGAAAACTCTGAATTGTGTTCATTTTAACACTCATTGTGACAAGTTTATTTGATGGTATGTATACTTACTGATTTAGTAATACGATCTGTTTAGACTTGTTTGTTTATGTGACAGATTTTGAATACGGTTGTTTTCAGTCAACTATTGAGGAGAGGCTGGAGTTTTATAGTCCTTATGTTGCCATATGTGATACTTGGAATGAATGTGAACTCATGTGAATGAAGAGTCACATTATTACTCCAATGTTCATATTATATATCAAACATGTCCATTACTTTTCTCCTGTAATTTATGTTAGTTTATTATTCTTACATCCTCCCACTTCAGTAAAACTTGTTTCTTATCGTGTTTTGAAATTAGATACCTAGTCTGTTTGACATTTTTTGTACAACATTCAAAATTATGTTCGAAGTTTCCTCCTTTGTACCTCATTTATTTTCGTTTTTGTTGAACAAATTATTTCATTTCATTATATCATTCAGCAATAAAGTAATCAAGCATGTGTGCCATAGGACAAGACCTTGTGTTTAACGCTTTATGTTGGGGCATATCGCTATATTACCTGTTTCAACAAGAAAATCTAATGTCTTTACACTGCTGATCATAAGGTGTTTCTTGGTGGTAACTTTCAAGTTTGACCACCTGTCTAGTTCCTATTGTAACAGTTAATTGTGAAACACTTAACTTGTTAGCTTCGTTAGCTTTACCATTAATTTGTTACTTGCTTTTGTTCCTGAACCGAGTTTCCATCTCCGTCTTTATTACAATACAATGTATACAACTTTCGAGTCTTCATTTAAACATGAAAAATGAAGACTGCCATTACTACTGTATACATTTATGTTTTAAGTTTTGAACTAGGTTTGAGTTGTGCCATTTTCTGTCTCTGTTTGCCCCCTTTCTTCTCTAACACCTCTCTTGGTCCTTGTGTGTATGTGATTTACATGTAGATCAGTTGATGTGTGCTGTTTAAATGGAACGATATGACTTTTGATGTTTAGGTAAGGATAGCTGAATAAGTCAGCTGTCAACTGCAATATTGATTTTTGTGACGCTCTGTGTTTTTATACTATTGAATGATGATTGTCATAAGAGTTGTGGCATTCATTTTATAGGCGTATAAAGCCTTAACTGATCAATGTTGATAATATTTATGTGTCTTCTTTGTAGAAAAATCATGTGACTATTGTAAGATCATGTGATTTAAGTCATGTGACCGTGTAGTATTCATCCATCACAATGTCACATGACCCAGTGTTTGCCAATCATGTTTCATGTATTCAAATGAGGAAACTACCAGATGTTAAATGTTAGAGATTTGTGAACTTAGAAAGTTTGAAGGACGATGATTTTAACTGAACTAAATAAGTGGTTACATTTAGTTCCTGTGAAAGGAGCTGATATCTTAAAGCTAAAAATAAAAGATAAAATCCCATACAATTTGGTGTTGTTTTGATCAGTTTTATATCCCATACATTTCGCCCACAATGTATATGTTACCCACAGAGGATTGGCACAATCTTTTTCGGTCACGATAGCCTTATATCAGTATGTATAGTAAAGGGACGCATGATTGTGTTAGTGGTCTCTTATTTCAACGCAGTACACACACTTCAACAAAGGTATCGTGGACAACCTTTTGCAGTTCGAAAGAAGGAGGATTTATCTGCAAGCAGCAAAATCCGTTAGACTCTAGGGTCTAAAATGAGTCAAAAATACACAAAATCACGCCACTTTCGTTGCTCCGGCCACTCGATTACAACAACAACAGACCCACCCTTGCTGTTATTACATTAATTTCACAGTGTCAACACATAATTCTTACGTCAAACGTTATCCTAAGGACATAGTTGTCCGTAACATCCAAGAAGAGAAGACAACTTAAACAGTCGAGCACAGAATATATACTAACACCACATACCACAGGTAGACGGCACACTGTACAATACATAGTACATATTATAGCTATACATTCTCCAAAGAGGATATGACTTTCCCAAGTCACAGTTGTCTCAAAGGTGAATGACCTAATTTTAGCCACAAAAAGGTGAATGCTCCAGTTTTGAACAGAAAGCTGAATATCCCAGCCGAATGACCCAAGTTCCCCGTCCGGGGAGTTATACTTTTTAATTTTTTTGTAAACCACGGAAAATATCCCAGCCATCAGATTCTGCAGAAGGCAAACAACCCAGTAAATTGCCCCACTGGTCAGTCTAAAACAGTGACTACAGACATGCTTACTGTCTCCATGTGGTCTTCCAGCTACTTTGTTCACTGTACAGCGTTGTATTTGCAGTAAAACAAAATAACAGACTCAGTACCTAAAAGCTGAATGCACTACTTTCATTACAAAAGCAAAACAATAATAAAATCGTGAACAAGCAGACTGAATCATACGACCGAATGAACCAGTTCCTACGACAAACAGCAAAAAGACTGAAATACATACAGTTCCAGCTGCCCGAAACAGAATTGTCCTGCGTATGTTTTGGAAAGGCTCGCTTCAAATGAAAGGTTACACGGGTCAAATTGCAAATGACCTAATTCCCAATATTTGCATAAACGTGATCGATGGGGTTGCATATCCCGGGGAAGGGTGGGGGTAGCGCGGACCGTAGAAGTTCTGGATACCATAACTGACTTATCTTTTATTTTTACTGACCTCGATCGATGAAATACAATTATCACCATCAAAGAGCTTAGTCTAGGGGTAACAGATGGCCGTGTTTTTTCCCTTCCAGATGTCCCCTCACCACCGTGTGAATGCAGTGGTTTAGGGCTGGGTAAGTTGTATGACTCTGGGGGGGGGGAGTGAGATTTTACGGGGGTTTAAAAAAGCGAAGGTAAAGAATCCCTACCATTTTCTGGGGTTGCCTTGGCCAATGGGGCATGGTTCAACTGACTGGTGAATGACATGTTAACTTTCATTATGCACCAGTCAGTTGTTTTTACCTTCCAGCTTCACCCGCACTACAGGGGAAATGTTGGGGATTTTTGCTCTGAGTCAATACCGGTACCGGGGTATTTAGTTGTCAATAACACGGGAAATACTTGATATTTAATCATCAGATTTCTCCCATAGTACGGGGGTGTGGCGGGGATGTTGACAACCCGAAACTAAACATTCCCCGGGGGATGGGGACCGTGGATTCAACTACGTAATTGATTGAGACAAGAGATTTTTGTAAAACACATATGCTCACACGGCCGCCTAATTGGTCGAAAAGCCTTTTTGAGGAATTGAATGGAAACCAGCTTCGTCGACTAACGGACAGACCGACAAGTGCAAAGGCTAAGCAATATACCTCCATGAAATAGCATTGATTTATTGAGGGCATTAAAGCAAACACATGCACCATATTCCTCTGGTTAATCACCCTTGTCATCAGTAACGATTTCTGCCAGCACCAAGTTCGTTATTCAACCCAAAACATAGGCGAATACCGAACTGGGGTCGATCCTTCTGCCAGCAGCGGGTTCGATATTCAACCCAAAAAAGGCGAATACGGAACTGGGGTCGAATCTGCTGCCAGCACCAAGTTCGTTATTCAACCCGAAAAGAAGGCGAATATCGAACTGGGGTCGAATCTGCTGCCAGCACCAAGTTCGATATTCAACCCAAAAAAAGGCGAATACCGAACTGGGGTCGAATCTGCTGCGAGCACTTAGTTCGATATTCAACCCCGAAAAGAAGGCGAATACCGAACTGGGTTCGAATCTGCTGCCAGCAGCGGGTTCGATATTCAACCAAAAAGAAGGCGAATACCGAACTGGTGTCCAATCTCCTGCTAGCACCAAGTTCGTTATTCAACCCGAAAAAAGGCGAATACCGAACTGGGGTCGAATCTGCTGCCAGCACCAAGTTCGATATTCAACCCCCAAAAAAGCCGAATACCGAACTGGGGTCGAATCTGCTGCCAACACCAAGTTCGATATTCAACCAAAAAAAGGCGAATACCGAACTGGGGTCGAATCTGCTGCCAGCACCCAGTTCGATATCCAACCCAAAAAAAGGCGAATACCGAACTGGGGTCCAATCTGCTGCCAGCACCAAGTTCGTTATTTAACCCCCAAAAAAGGCGAATACCGAACTGGGGTCGAATCTTCTGCCAGCAGCGGGTTCGATATTCAACCCAAAAAAAGGCGAATACCTAACTGGTGTCCAATCTGCTGCCAGCACCAAGTTCGTTATTCAACCCGAAAAGAAGGCGAATATCGAACTGGGGTCGAATCTGCTGCCAGCACCAAGTTCGATATTCAACCCCAAAAAGGCGAATACCGAACTGGGGTCGAATCTGCTGCCAGCACCAAGTTCGATATTCAACCCCGAAAAGAAGGCGAATACCGAACTGGGTTCGAATCTGATGCCAGCAGCGGGTTCGATATTCAACCCAAAAAGAAGGCGAATACCGAACTGGTGTCCAATCTGCTGCTAGCACCAAATTCGTTATTCAACCCGAAAAGAAGGCGAATACCGAACTGGGGTCGAATCTGCTGCCAGCACCAAGTTCGATATTCAACCCAAAAAGAAGGCGAATACCGAACTGGTGTCGAATCTGCTGCCAGCACCAAGTTCGATATTCAACCCAAAAAAAGCCGAATACCGAACTGGGGTCGAATCTGCTGCCAGCACC
This sequence comes from Spisula subtruncata, assembly GCA_963678985.1. Lineage (NCBI taxonomy): Eukaryota > Metazoa > Mollusca > Bivalvia > Venerida > Mactridae > Spisula > Spisula subtruncata. The sequence continues at coordinate 37,176,693 of OY787672.1, read as the reverse complement.
AAGTTCGATATTCAACCAAAAAAAGGCGAATACCGAACTGGGGTCAAATCTGCTGCCAGCTACAAGTTCGATATTCAACCCAAAAAAAAGGCGAATACCGAACTGGGGTCGAATCTGCTGCCAGCACTAAGTTCGTTATTCAACCCCAAAAAAGGCGAATACCGAACTGGGGTCAAATCTGCTGCCAGCACCAAGTTCGATATTCAACCAAAAAAAAAGGCGAATACCGGACTGGGGTCAAATCTGCTGCCAGCACCAAGTTCGTTATTCAACCCCAAAAAAGGCGAATACCGAACTGGGGTCGAATCTGCTGCCAGCACCAAGTTCGTTATTCAACCCCAAAAAAGGCGAATACCGAACTGGGGTCAAATCTGCTGCCAGCACCAAGTTCGATATTCAACCCCAAAAAAGGCGAATACCGAACTGGGGTCGAATCTGCTGCCAGCACCAAGTTCGTTATTCAACCCCAAAAAAGGCGGATACCGAACTGGGGTCGAATCTGCTGCAAGCAGCGGGTTCGATATTCAACCCAAAAAAGGCGAATACCGAACTGGGGTCGAATCTGCTGCCTGCACCAAGTTCGTTATTCAACCCGAAAAGAAGGCAAATATCGAACTGGGGTCGAATCTGCTGCCAGCACCAAGTTCGATATTCAACCTAAAAAAGGCGAATACCGAACTGGGGTCGAATCTGCTGCCAGCACCAAGTTCGATATTCAACCCAAAAAAAGGCGAATACCGTACTGAGGTCAATCTCCTGCCAGCAGCGGGTTTGGTATTCAACTTGATACTATTGCGAATACCGACCTGTGTTCGAATCTGCTGCCAGCTGTGGGTTCGATATTAAACTAAAAAAAGGCGAATATCGAACTGGGTTGGATTCGTCTGCCAGTAGCGGGATCGATATTCAACTTGAAAAGATGACGAATACCGAATAAGGGTCGAATCTCTTCTGCCAGTGCAATTTGATGTTTCAGTCGTACTGGTTATGTGTAATTGATCTACTTCTTCAGTTATGTTACTGATCTGATCTACGAGTCGAACTGGTCAAGGACTACTATCCGACCAACGATTTTTGACAGTTACGTCATTTCGTAAACAATCTATAAATAAGCAGGGTATATCCCAAAAAAGATCGGGGATCATATTATATAGAAGAATGTCTATACCAATTCATAAATTTCGAGCAATGCATGGTTCTGTGGATGTATTTGTTGACTCTCACTCAGGCGATCTAAGTTCAAAGCTTGTGATAGCCATTAAACTATAACATTTTTTTCTTGTATTATAAACGAAAAATGTATACCATTGGATGATTTGATAAGATATTCATTTTGAAAATAAAGATTTTGCCCTATTCTTGTTAAATTTAACCCGTGGAATTCGTGTAATTGAAAACTCGTTTAGGATAGTTGTTGGTTTCTCTTAGTTCTTCAAAGACTCGATACCTACTATAATTTAAAACTTTTTCTTCGCTGATAAATTAAGTCATTTGAAGTTGAGTGAAATGACCAAGGTGCTTTATACTCAAGCAGCATTCAAGTACACTTGTATGCGATCGCAAAAAAAAAACAAATAAAAAATAAGCATAAAAAGTTCTGCTGAAAGGGTTCGAACTCGACACGTTTTAATTAGAAATCTACTAATACTGCATCGTTATCCTCTCGGCCACGATTTCATGCAGATTAAAGGTAAAGAATTATACTGATAATCCCAATTTTTGCAGACGACATTTGATTGTAAATACAACATGACGTCACTGTCAGGTATCCCTGGTTGGACTGTACCTGTTTGATTCACCAATCGTACTGTTTACTGGGTAGATAATAGTCCAGGTTCAACTGAATTAACTGACCCAATGGATATAACAAGTAAATGAAAAAATATGGATAACAGTTAATTGGTTTATTACTTGAGAATCTTACAATAAGTGATTGAAAGCAATACATGAAATAAAAGTCGAGAATGGAATATAAAGACGAAAGCATTCTTATGTCATGCTTGATACAAATGAGAATACATTGCTTTATCCAATACTGGAACTCCGACATACAGTGCCCCAGACGTTTTCGAGAATAAACTTTGCAATCTTGAATAAATCTGACTGCGAGAAATATGTTTTTTATTTGCACATTATTTAATAAATATAACCTTAGCCTACACGTAAAACATACAATTAGTGCGACAAAGTTTAAATAGTCTTGTTTCTCTGTAATTACTACACTCACAAGTATGAATTTTTGCACGAATAAATGAAATATTTCTACCTAATATACACTGAAATTTCAGCAACATCAGAAATGAGTTAAAAAAGTTTTGTCCATAAGTTCTATGTAACATATTTGTAGTTTTGTATGAAAAATCAAGTTAGAAGACTTGATACTTGCAACAGCCAATTTTACGGTCACGTGATACGCATAACGGTATATTTACGTATTTGCAACCTACTTAATTTAACACATGCGAGGCCCGTCTGTGAATTTGACGAAGTACATGTTATTGCTGTACATTGTTTACAGGCGACATACCTTAATAAACTGAATAACAAGGGCCTCCTTAGTCTTGTCTTTATAACAGCAATCACAATCCCGCCGATCACGGGTTGTAACGGTTAAATAATTGATAGTAAATCATCAATGGAATACCAGATTACCTCCCTGCGTTTAACAATAAATAGGCATGTAATTTCAATATGTAATAAAGAATAAATGTCTTCTAATTGATGACTAAAAATTATGAAATTCAGAATGGGAGTAGGTAGGAAGTTATTGTAGTTCCGTGTAATTTTTTACCAAAATCTGTTGAATAGATTTTCAGAAAACGCAATAGCTATACTATTTGCGCAATTTTAAGGGTTGTTTACTATGATACGAATTACTTCTATAGTGCTGGCAGCAGATTCGACCCCAGTTCGGTATTCGCCTTCTTTTTGGGTTGAATATCGAACCCGCTGCTGTCAGAAGATTCCACCCCAATTCGGTATTCGCCTTTTTTGGGGGTTGAAAATTGAACTTGGTGCTGGCAGCAGATTCGATCCCATTTCGGTATTCACCTTTTTATTGGTTGAATATCGAACTTGGTGCTGGCAGCAGATTCGACCCCAGTTCGGTATTCGCCTTTTTTTGGGTTGAATATCGAACCCGCTGCTGGCAGCAGATTCGACCTCAGTTCGTTTTCGCCTTCTTTTTGGGTTGAATATCCAACCCGCTGCTGGCAGAAGATTCGACCCCAGTTCGGTATTCGCCTTTTTTTGGGGTTGAATATCGAACTTGGTGCTGACAGCTGATTCGACCCCAGTTCGGTATTCGCCCTTTTTTTTGGTTGAATATCGAACTTGGTGCTAGCAGCAGATTCGACCCCAGTTCGGTATTCGCCTTTTTTTGGGTTGAATATCGAACTTGGTGCTGGCAGCAGATTCGACCCCAGTTCGGTATTCGCCTTTTTTTTTTTGGTTGAATATCGAACTTGGTGCTGGCAGCAGATTCGACCCCAGTTCGGTATTCGCCTTTTTTTGGGTTGAATATCGAATTTGGTGCTGGCAGCAGATTCGACCCCAGTTCGGTATTCGCCTTTTTTTTGGTTGAATATCGAACTTGGTGCTGGCAGCAGATTCGACCCCAGCTCGGTATTCGGCTTATTTTTGGGTTGAATATCGAACTTGGTGCTGGCAGCAGATTCGACCCCAGTTCGGTATTCGCCTTTTTTTGGGGTTGAATATCGAACTTGGTGCTGGCAGCAGATTCGACCCCAGTTCGGTATTCGCCTTTTTTTGGGGTTGAATATCGAACTTGGTGCTGGCAGCAGATTCGACCCCAGTTCGGTATTCGCCTTTTTTTGGGGTTGAATATCGAACTTGGTGCTGGCAGCAGATTCGACCCCAGTTCGGTATTCGCCTTTTTTTGGGGTTGAATATCGAACTTGGTGCTGGCAGCAGATTCGACCCCAGTTCGGTATTCGCCTTTTTTTGGGGTTGAATATCGAACTTGGTGCTGGCAGCAGATTCGACCCCAGTTCCGTATTCGCCGTTTTTTGGGGTTGAATATCGAACCCGCTGCTGGCAGCTGATTCGACCCCAGTTCGGTATTCGCCCTTTTTTTTGGTTGAATATCGAACTTGGTGCTAGCAGCAGATTCGACCCCAGTTCGGTATTCGCCTTTTTTTGGTTGAATATCGAACTTGGTGCTGGCAGCAGATTCGACCCCAGTTCGGTATTCGCCTTTTTTTTTTTGGTTGAATATCGAACTTGGTGCTGGCAGCAGATTCGACCCCAGTTCGGTACTCGCCTTTTTTTGGGTTGAATATCGAATTTGGTGCTGGCAGCAGATTCGACCCCAGTTCGGTATTCGCCTTTTTTTTTGGTTATATATCGAACTTGGTGCTGGCAGCAGATTCGACCCCAGCTCGGTATTCGGCTTATTTTTGGGTTGAATATCGAACTTGGTGCTGGCAGCAGATTCGACCCCAGTTCGGTATTCGCCTTTTTTGGGGTTGAATATCGAACTTGGTGCTGGCAGCAGATTCGACCCCAGTTCGGTATTCGCCTTTTTTGGGGGCTGAATATCGAACTTGGTGCTGGCAGCAGATTCGACCCCAGTTCGGTATTCGCCTTTTTTGGGTTGAATATCGAACTTGGTGCTGGCAGCAGATTCGACCCCAGTTCGTATTCGCCGTTTTTTGGGGTTGAATATCGAACCCGCTGCTGGCAGAAGATTCGACCCCAGTTCGGTATTCGCCTTTTTTTTGGGTTGAATATCGAACTTGGTGCTGGCAGCAGATTCGACCCCAGTTCGGTATTCGCCTTTTTTTGGGTTGAATATCGAACTTGGTGCTGGCAGCAGATTCGACCCCAGTTCGATATTCGCCTTTTTTTTGGGTTGAATATCGAACTCGGTGCTGGCACCAGATTCGACCCCAGTTCGGTATTCGGCTTTTTTTTGGGTTGAATATCGAACTTGGTGCTGGCAGCAGATTCGACCTCAGTTCGGTATTCGGCTTTTTTTTTGGGTTGAACATCGAACTTGGTGCTGGCAGCAGATTCGACCCCAGTTCGGTATTCGGCTTTTTTTGGGTTGAATATCGAACTTGGTGCTGGCAGCAGATTGGACACCAGTTCGGTATTGGCCATAGGGTGTCGAATAACGAACTTTGTGCTAGTTCGGTATTGGCTATCAGTTAGAAATTGAATATCGAACTACGAACTTGTAACCCGCTGCCAACTTCATGGAGCTTTTATAACTGCCGTTTCGATTCATTTGGCGCGAATTACGTCACTCGGAGGGCTACATGACAGGTGCCATTATTTGCGAATTATAGCCAAACGTACCCTTTCGTGGTTCCTGTTGCATGGATAGCAAATCGACAAGGGACACAGGTCATCTTGGGCCCCAGTGGCGTAGCTTCCTTTAGGCACTGTAGGCACGTGCCTACACTTTATTCCCAGAAATCAAAAAAATAAAAAAATGCTAAAAATGCAATAAAAATCGAAGGGTAAGAGTGTAGTGGTATTTTCGCAAAAGTAGTCTTTTTCAAGGGTGAAATATATTCACTTTACAACATTCTCATTTTTTCTAGCTCGCTTTGCTCGCAAAATAATCTTAATAATCATGGCCGTAACTAGTGGGTGCGTCGGGTGCGAAAGTAGTCGAAGTAGTTTTTTGTTTATTTACATCGATTTTTTTTCAAGCTCGCTACGCTCGCTAAACAATGAATCAGTCAATATCATTAAGTATTTTAAGTGTAGCCTCCAGCTCGGACATATAATTGCCTTTGGATTGTTTCTAGTCCGCTTCATTAACAAGTAACTTTAATAATCCTTAATATCGTGTAGAGAGTTTGTATGACATGCATTTTTCTAGTTCGATTTTTGTGTCTTCACTACACTGATCACAGAGTTGACACAAAGCAGAAGTGACCATGCTGTTGTTCTTGGCAGCTTTATATTGAAAAGAGTAAGTATGTGTGACTATTCGTGCCTTTACCGAGCCTTCAGTTGCTCGGCGGACCAAGTTATTAGACTTCGTCTATGGAATTGTCAAGTAAGGATACATTTGGTCTGTTGCATAGGGTACTCCCTAGTTGGTGGAGATCTGGACTACTTAAATGTGAAATAATGATGTCAGCTTTAAACTGAACTATTATTTCAATCTACCCTCGGGGTCTTTTAACTTGGGTATAGTTCATTTCATTTAAAATAATGTTTAAAAACCAATGAAATTGAAAACATTTTTTCTCCATAAACTAAAAGTTTTCTTACATCTAATTTGACAAAACACTTACTTTTACCTTAATGCGACGCAACACATTTCATAGTAGTATGCTTCTTTTAAAGGCCGAATCATAAAGATTTATTAAGTTGATGCGAAGCTCGTTCATATTTGGCCTATGTTAATGTCAACGCAAAAATAGTACTTTGAACTCAAATTAAAACCTTGGAAACATTCGTGCCAAATAGTTTCATGATTGAAATATTTTTCAAATTAACAAATTCAGCAATAAAAACTGCAAAAGCTTCGCAAATATTTCATTTCTAAAGTATCTGGAAATACCCCCAGAGCGTATCTCCGGCAAGCTATGATGAATTCTTTTCCCGGGGGAGCATGCCCCGGACCCCCTTAAAAATGTGCCTACACTTCCATTTTGGGCAAGCTACGCCCCTGTTGGCGACTTCCAAAATCGGAATATAAGATAAGGATAAGGACAGAGACAGCTGGCATTGCCTTTTTAGCTCGACTATTCGAAGAATATGAGAGCTATTACAGTCACTTGTTCGTCGGCGTCGGCGTCGGCGTTGCATATGGTTAAAGTTTTACATGCAAAACTTTAACCTTGGTTATATTTCAATAACCAGTGCATATATTGGATTGAAACTTTGCACTGGCTTTCCCTGTCATGTAATCAACCTTGTTAGATAACTCTTGCACGAATTTAATGCAAATTATGGCCCTTTTTTACTTAGAAAATTTGGTTAAAGTTTTGCATGCAAGTTACTAATAAGGCCATATCTCAAATAGTATCTGTGCTATGGCATTGAAACTAACAACACTTACTAACCATCATAAGGCAATGGTACCGGTCATGGGTAATAGCTCTATTATGATTATTATCTGAGTTATGCCCCTTTTTAACATAGAATTTTCTTGGTTAAAGTTTTGCATGCAAGTTTCATTCAGACCATATCTCAGCTACTATCCATGATACTGCATTGAAACTTACAACACTTGTTTACCATCATCAGTCAATGGTATCAGTCAAGGGCAATAACTCTATTATTTTTTTATTTCAGTTATGCCCCTTTTTAACATAGGAGTTTATTGGTTCAAGTTTTACATGCAAGTTCAATTCACGCCATATCTTAGTTACTATTTATGATATTGCATTGAAACTTATAACACTTGTTTATCATCATTAGTCAATGGTACTGGTCAATTGTAATAACTAAAGGTTGTATCTATGTATCAAAAGGTTGTATCTCACCCGAAACTGTAGATGAATTTGACAAATTAATGCCAAATAGTCATATCTGGCCGAGATCTCACATTTTGTTACCAAAAATAAATGGGTGCGAGGTTTTGAATGTGTCATATGACGTATATCTAAGAAAATGATTGGTGCAGAGCTACGATATTTTGACATAGGGAGCAAAACGGTCTCCTGTTTCCCCGCTCATACAAACCTGAGATACGAGGTTTTGACTATCCAGCGAGGATATAAAACTTGTGTTGTTTGGCATGGTATTGTATTCAATACTAAAAATAATTACTAAACTACTTTAAACTCATCACTGATTTATTACATGACTGTATCCTCTACATTATTATTTTAATTTGTCACCATTGTTTTAAAATTGACTCCTTTAACAAATCATATCTTACTCATATGATTATTTTGTAGAAACTTTGTTATGTCAGTGGATGTATACAATTCCCTTTAAACATACACATTTCTTGAATAGAGTACAGTGCCGCTTGGAGTCTTAAATCATTTTCACTGACAAATATTTGTTAATAGTCCAGTGTTGAGATAATTGCCATGCCTCAACAACCATTGTACATTAGCTTTCATTGCCATGTAGTCAACTAAGTAGCGTAACTCACGTTTCAATATAATACAAATTTTAAATGGCCTGTTTTGAACTTATATTTTTTCTGACAAATGGCTGCGAATAGTCGAGCGCGCTGTCTAGTGACAGCTCTTGTTAAATAATTATACTTTACCCAACACATATAACATCTTGCCCACAACAAGGATCAAGCTCAATAACTCCATCGACCATACACGACTATATCCGCCAAAAATGATATGTTTGCAAGGCAAGGCAAGGCAAGGCAAGGCAAGGCAAGGCAAGGCAAGGCAAGGCAAGGCAAGGCAAGGCAAGGCAAGGCAAGGCAAGGCAAGGCAAGGCAAGGCAAGGCAAGGCAAGGCAAGGCAAGGCAAGGCAAGGCAAGGCTAGGCTAGGCTAGGCTAGGCTAGGCTAGGCTAGGCTAGGCTAGGCTAGGCTAGGCAAGGCAAGGCAAGGCAATGCAATGCAATAGTTATACCTAGAACGTACGTTACGTTGATATATCCCATATTTTAATACAAATATGTTATTGTGATATCACCAACCACTGTTATTGTCAAATAAATCTATACAACGCTGTCGTAACAAGAAACACGTGCGAAATGCATTTGCATATACTATTTTATGGATCCGACCACCACATAAATCTACAACTCATATCGTCCTGATGTTTACACTTACGTATCATGCATGCTTACAGTACCTTCCCGATTCCCTTCTCGTGACGCCGAGCGCCTGGCAGAGATGGGCCTACGGTAACCATTAATTTAACTAGCAGGCGGCTGACCAACCGGTCTCATAAGTTCCAACCCAGCTTCCGCCGAGATTCGAACCATCGATCCCACTTCCTATGTGGACACCCTAACCTATTGGCCTCGATCGCGGCTATTGTGGTACAAAACAGGATTGGTGCTCAATGATAAACTAAAATATTACAGTATACTTTATCAAGATTGTCCCTCTGTAGAGCTACACTTCTCTGAAACAACATCTTCAGAATTTTATTCAGCCGATGTATACTAGTACCGTAATTTATTTTCTGCAGAGCAAAAATATATGAGGAAATCGGACAGGGAAGGCAGCACTCAGCTTTACCAGTAGAGAAAACATCAAGTACATCACATAACACACATACACGGAACAATGTCCACACTTGACTGAACGAGAAAATAAACCGCCCGTGTTTCAGCTGACATAAATCTGAATAACCTAAAGCTCGATAAGAATATTAGCCAAAATGGTGACCTCAATTGACCAAATAATGGTTTACTATGATTTTACACAACAACCCACATTTGCAGGCCCCATGTGGTCTTTATTCGCTTTTTAGAAAGCCGTTTACCTGTTCAGTCGATGGTTGGTGTCTGTTGTGTACTTTTTACACATAAAATGATACGTCACTCTCACGTTATCATAACTTCGTAGTACATCGAGTGAACGCATTCACTCTGATGCATACGTGACTTTGGACTACAGAAACACAATAAATAGTCGCCTTGGGTATATAGTCTAAAGGCACATGGTATTTCTGCATTATATCAGTGACTACCCACATCGTGGCTTCTCATCATATATTTTCACCCAACATTTGAATTTATACCATTTGTATATACACAGTGTATAAATGAGTCGAATTCCAGTTATTGCAAAAAGTCATACAAGTTGAATTATATAATATATAGAATATTCCAATAAGTCATACCGTGATTTGGTTTATTCACTATGAGTTCATGAACAGTTGATTTTCTGGATCTAACGGTTGTTGACTTCGTGACACACACGTCCTTTCTTCATAGCTTCAAACGTCTTAGTTCACGTGGTACGTTGTTCACTTGACAAGCCAAATGTTTATTGAATTTTAATAAGCAATTTCTGTCGGTTTTTGTCAGTTTTATTATACGGTTTGTAGTATTACACATTGTAGACAAATACAAAATTGTTCTACGAATTTCTAACAAACAGTTCATTGAAATTATACAGTTTGTATATTTGACATGATCAGGTATGAGTATAATCAAAGGTTGTTTGCAATTTAGATTGATTGCTTAGGTTGCCTAAAGTGTCTTTTTTCAAAGCGCCTTTAAACGCTCAAATTTGCATTCTTTAATGCCTTTTTTAACAATAAAGTAGTTAGGTAAGGTTTGTATATGAGTTCATTAACAGAATCTTTGTAAGTATTGCATATCCCTTTAGCACAATTTAATTGTAGTTATAAAAGAAATTTGAATTTGGACGTTTTCCATTTCCGTAAGTACTTTGACACAAATGCCATTTTAGTACCTGTCAGCACACCTTGCCAAGCACTCCTATTAAAGTGGGGTTACTCCTATCTTAGTTGTTAAATTCTGGTTTTCCAAGTTCACATATCTTTGAACAAACTTAAGATACTTATTATTCATTTTTTAATCTTCTGTCCCATAGTTAAAACCACTAGAATTAATACATTCCTTGTTTATGCATCTAAATCACATTTAAGTACATCTTGTTAATATGTTTTGCTTCATTACTCCAATTTTAGATTTAACTAGCTTGACAGGTATGCCTGTCAGGCAATGTACTTCTTGTGCAGAGGATGACATTGTTCGACATGGTTGAGCTGAGAATGACTAAACGACGGCAAAATAACAAGAGAAAGAGCTGGGACTCTATTCTTATTATGTTGTAAGATTGAAACTCTGAGACCAAAATTATCATTACCATTTCTTTGCAAGATTTAACAAAGTGAAATTTTACCTGATTATTTGTTGTTACCCAAAGAACATGTATACCTATATATATCAAAATTGTTACATTTATATAACAACACGAGAGCGAATAGAACATTTGGCATCACTTAGTCTAAGTCTGAAGTTTAGACCTACAACGTTGGTGTATAAGGCACCTGTTACGTAGTTCCGATTGGTCCAACCATCAATTTTCACTCTTCGAACTCTTATGATTGAAATACCAACAGGTGAATAACGAAGGAAGGCCAGGAAACAGTCTAACGTATATTAAACCAATTTAAAATGGGTTGTTGACCGTTTTCAACAATTTATACACCTAACCTGTTCAACATTGTCCCGTATACATATCGGATCCGGACCAGCCAGGTGACCGACTCGAGTAAAACTCTTTAAACTGAATATAAAAGTAGGCAAAAAGTATATTGAAAGAATATTTTGAAAGGGAATGACAAAACATTGCTATCTTCAATATGATATTGTTGAAGATAAAAAGAAAAAGAAAACTTCTGGTGCACAACGTCAAAGTAGATATACATATAATTCATGAGTAATATGTAACTAATAACATGGAGAACAAAAATGAATATGAACACAAAATGACCACAAACAACCCAAAATAAACATGAACGTTTTTCTATGTTTTTTTCGTGTTATATAGATAGCATGTATTTACAATAATGCTCGTATTCTGTTCCCAGCCGGTATTCTGTTGGTGATTAAATAAAAGTTTACCATGAAGACAGAATAAGACATTGCAATCTACAGTTCTATATTACAATCTGTATTTTTTACAGTCCGTTTATTCAGACCAGTCACTTGAATGCTATTAATAATAAATCATTTAGTATTTGTTATTACCTTTAACAATTTCATTGGAACAAAGGAATGGAAACCAACCTATTTATCAACTAAGCCATATACTCGGAGTATGCATACAATGTATGTTAAATAAAGAAATAAATGACAACAATTTGTATGTTTATGTCCAAAATATTATGTACAGTTCATATACAGTTAAACGATAACGGTTGTAAGCATCAGCTCCTCTTTCTGGTAAACAATGCTATGAGGTAGTTCCCTCATCAGTATTACGTCTTGAATCGACAGTAAACAGATGAGTGACCTGAATAAACGAGTTTTTTTATACCAGCATTTCCTGACGGTGCAAGTGATTTATGTGTCGTAATTATAATAGAATCGTGACAATTACTCAAGTTTTTTTTATTAAATAGTACTAAATACATGTTGATAAATATGATAAATATGTCGTTTTATGCAACAATGCAGCAATGTTGTGTGAACGATTTAGATGTCGAACGATTATGACGTAAATATATTTTCAGTATTATAATATTTTACACATTGTATAACTCTACTGTTTCTCAGTATCTCACAGGAGTTCGAACTTGTATGTTGTCTAAAACGGACACATTGTCGTCTTCGGCGATGTTTTCCTGTGCACATTGTCATTAATGAATCATGGAATGACGTCACATATGACGTAATCTATGGCATGTTAAGACCGAACTCGTTCATACCCATAGTTGCAGGAAGTGTGTTGACTTGACCGATTCCTTCAATTATGCAACGGAATAAACGAAGCTGAAAGAAAGGGACAAACTAATTCAAACATTCGTTCATATGGTCACACTGAGTACTCTAACATGCATTGTTTTGGGACACTGTCAACTGTCGGAATTGCATTTTTCTCACATAACAATGTTTGCACAGTTTGATGCCAACACCTTCATTAAATAATAACATGCGATATAGTTTTGGCAAAGACATTATCTTACGATTGGTCAGCTTTACGTGTTGTTGACGTTTATCAGACTCAAAGGTTGAACTTTTCAATGCTGTGTCTAAATATGATAAAACCCAAGGTCCAACTCCTTACATCCATTGATATGCAGGTTGGAACGTTCCAAGTTCACCCGTTTCACCCGACTTTGTAAAGGGTTACACAGAAAAAAGTTTAAAAAAGTTACCAATTTTCTAGGGCTCTTTTCAGCTGTTAGGCCGCTCATGCACCCTTTGACATTTTAACTCCCCTGGGCATTGGGCTACATATGGAAACCTACACTCGTGTCTCCCTGGGGAGACTATTTCTCTCCTGTGGTTGTGGCAGCCAACATCGATCTGCGGCGCCCAGGAATAGACACTGCCCTCGCAGGTACCATTTTACACCATGGTGGAGTGGAGCATGTGGGTCTTGCTCAGAGAAACTAACCAGTGGTCCAGAGGGGGGTCGAACCCGGGACCTCTCGATCCCGAAGCGCGCGCCCTACTTCTAGGCCACCGCTCCCCACTAAATGGAATTATTGCCTTTGCTTGCATAATCAAAATAAATGATAACCTCCGACAACCAAATGGGCGGAGCTTTCGCTACACTGACAAGGAAAGCGCAATTTCTCAATGATGTCAAACTATACCAGGGGTGGTATTCAATACTGATCTTATTTAATCGGAAAATAAGGACCGCCAATCATATCGCCTGCGACTGACCAAGAGTTTGATATGGCGTGACCTGATTAGTTGTCCTTATCCTTAACCCAAGTAAGATCAATATTATCTGACTATACTTACATCATCAATGTAACCCACATATCCACGTCCATTGCAGCTACCAATCAACAAACCATTGTACCGTGTAGTAACATGACCTGAAATAAGATTTAGATATGTAAACTGTATTCGACAAGAAGCTTCGACAAACAAATGGGCGGAGATATCTCTACATTAGGAAAGATGCTTTGTCCATTGTGTATTTTGTCGAACTATACCATTAAATTGTGTAGTATTATGTCCAGAAATCAGAGTGAAATGCGTAAACTGTACTTGACAACAGAAAAGTTTCATCATACAAGTTTTGAACGTCTTTAAATGCCAAATTGATGACGTTTATGTGAGACATATTGCACGCATTGTTGATGAAATGGCATAATAACATAATTTCATTTGAAGTAGTAATTATTGCATTTCACCCCCAATTTGCGGTTGCAAGCATGTGTTTTTATTTCAAGGAAACAACCTGTCAGTTTCAGTATTAGCCTAATGCACACAACATCATGCTTAGGATTCGTACCAGTCGGTTCCAGTTTTGGTGGAATAAGGTAATTGTATGTCACAGCAAAGTCTGTGAAAATAGTGAACACACTGTGCCAGACGAATAGCAAATCATTTAGTTTTTAATGAAACAAATATGAAAATTCAATAGTTGCACATCCCGACAGCCGTGTTTAAACACAGTCTGTGCAATATGGTATGAAATGAACCATCAGCTATTTCACCAATCTCATTAAAATCTGACCCTAACATTTGCTCCATTGCTATGGATCTGACGACATTCCAGTAAAAGGTCACTTACAAATGACCCTTTGCAGTATATTTTGCATTTTCACTATTTACCTGTATGTATAGAGAGTGTACAGGGTGTCCCAAAAAAACGGGGACCTACCTCAAACCATTATTACTCATTCATAGTTTGATAAATAAAGCTGATTTTTTGTGAAAGTGTATGTAAGGGATCCCCACTTCTAAAAAGAGTACTTGTTTAAATATTTGGCTTCAAAACAGGAAGTGACGTCATCATTTTCACTATGGCAACAATGCAGTTATTATTGCTGAATCACCTGAAAATGGACATTATAAGGAAATGCCATTTGTGTCAGAGCATTTATTGTTAGAAAACAACATTTAAAGTCAAAGAGGTGATCAAAATCTTGTAAATAGATAACAAATATGTCAAGAAATAGCAAAACACAGGAAAACGTGGCGAGTTGACTGGCCAAAGGGGAAGTGGAAAACCTTCGTAAATAACACCAACAATCATTCAATGATTAAAAACATAAATATTGTCAAGGACTATTACCAAAAAAGCTTAGACTATAGACAGGTGCAAAAAGTAATGTTTTATCCAATCGAACAGTTCATAGATATATTTTGGAGTAATTGTGAATGTCAGAAATTATAAAATAGTACCATTTGCTAGCAGAAAACTCTTCTTGCAATAAATCCGCAGCAAAATTAGGATATGTTTGCTAAATAGTACTGGCACCTTACCTCATATCACAGGCCATATGCCCTTAAATTACTCAAACTTGATCCCAAAAGTGAACTTGATTGCTATACATAATGAACTAATGTATCACGAGCCATAAACAATGATTCGGAACACATAAGGAGATGTTTGAGGTCAGCATAGAAATTTATCTCATTGAATTCAGAAATCCCTGCTTCAATTTATGGTATTTTACGAAAACATGCGATTGTAAACATGGGAGATAACTCTAACTATTGAACTAAATAATCATGACAGTGATGCTAGTATTCTGAACAGTGTTCTTTCCTTATTGTTTTGACAAATTAATAGTGTGATATCTATAATTGGGAAAAAAGTTACAAGTGTTTATCCTAGGTCCCCGTTTTTTTGGGACACCCTGTACAGTGAAGTCACTCCAAACTTTGCTATATGAAAAATATAGGGTGTAAATATCTCTTTTACTGTTCAGAAAATATTCTACGAACTTTCATAATTGTGAAAGCAGCGATTTGATTTGATGGTGTAAGGTTCACATTGACATGATCCCATACGGAGTGTGGTAAGATCCTATGTCAGTGTAAAGTAGTGGAACATAATATGGGTCAGATTTAAATGAGATTGTTATGTGCACTACCCTATGAAACAGGTATTTGTGACTTATAACATGTAACACATGCATGTTGTTTGATACTGACCTTTCAGTGGAGCGTTAGCAATTTCTTCATCAACTTGTGCGGTTACCAAGTTTCCATCATACGCTAAGGTAACATTCTTCCAAGCCTTTTCCCGATAAGGTATTCTCAGTTCAACACCCTCAGGGAACTTCCCAACTCTTGCTTCAACTCTGAATAAAACTTCCTTTGTTTGTTGATTGAGAGCAATTTCCAGTGAACCGAGTTGTCGTCCGTAGCAATTTGATATCAATACCTGTTAAGAATGAATAATAAACATGACAATAATACTTGAACCTATCCATCGAAAGTGTCAGAAAGATAACAAATGGAACGTAAAATAGAAAATGACAGGTTAACTTAACATGTAGAACAATCCGACTTTAAAAAAATTCTGGTAGAGAAACTATTTAAATTAGGTCACTGTGCATGGTGTTATTAACTAGGTCAAGTCCCAGGTATTCTTCATTTGGTCGCTTGAGTCACCGTGGCATAATTTATATCTGTGAAACTAGGCCGTCATGCAGTGGGAACCTGGGGAACTAGGTCGGGTCTCATTGGATCACGTTTTTGTTATTTCATTGTAAAATAGGGTCATCCTATATTTTTGTGGCGGGACGTGGACTTTTAGTCACTTTTTGGGTTATGTATGGGCATTCCTATGTAGTTCTGTGTTATTGTTTTATGTGCTGCCTTCCCTGTCCGTTTTTCTCATATCTTTTTTTAGCAAAAACGCATACGAGTACCATAATACTAAGAATTGCATAACCCCAAGCAGACCTTTCGGTTTGTCGACGTAATGTTCGCTGGTATGCATGAGAATACGCCACCATAAGTGTGCTACAAGATACAATGTTTTGCAAACAGATGATTGGCCTGCACAAACTACATGTAGTTAGTAGCGATTCAATCAAACATACCTGTTCATCTGAACGACCGCCTGGGTATTCATAAAATCTCAGATTAACTGTGATCTGGGTACCAAGATCTTGGTTGGCGTATTGCCAAACTGTTAGGGTACCAGTACCATCAAATCTTCCAGCGTTACTGACGTTCACAACATTCCCGTTATTACCAATAGAGATACGGTATCCGGCCGAATCCTCGATCTCTCGACCGTTAAAGTTGATCCATAGTTCGGGTTGGCAAGCTGCAATAAGACCATGGACAATTCATGAACGAAACAGTCTTACAATTCTGAGTTCATCATTGTAAAGGTTAAGGTGCATGCAAGAATACAGATCTTTTGACTGGTGATTTTTTTTTAATCATGGTGAAGTTTATGTTTAAATTTCTGAAAAATGTTTTAAAACTGCGGTTGTGATAGCTGAGCGATATAATGCGTCCATGAATACATTGCTTGCAATGGCACAATACAGCAACGAGGTGCAAAACATAGAAGCCTCTTTCTTCATCACCTTGGCATGCGGTACTAGTAGTTTATTATTTAATTATGAGTGTAATGTTTCATATGATTGATATTTGATATTGAAGGACTACATACTGTATATCTGGTTGGGATCTAAGTCGTGACAAGCACAGGATTCTGGGTTAAACAATGTTCCCATAGGACATCTTCGTGTTATCCATACATCGTGTATAAACTCTTCATACATGTGTCTGTCTGGCTGGGGACGTAATGTGCAGGCTGAAATAATAAATTTTCTAGATGTAAAATTAATTGACGTACGGTAAACATAAGACTACGGTCCATACTGCTAGCAAAATGCATTTGGTACAAGTTGTGCTAAACTATTTTGCATTACAATGTAGTGTTCAATTGAAAATACACGTTCTTGCTTTGTAAAAACCCAATGTCAAAAATGAACAAAATGGTGCGCTTAGTTTGATTTACAACTTAATTGTTGTAAATTTGTCAAGAAGTGTTCTTAAGTTGCTGTTAACGGACGAAAGTTATTTAACTTAGACTATAAACAAGATCATTTTAACAATGTGTTTTATATACTATGGGGCTCGTAACTAACTCATTAGAGTTTGTGACTGAATCATTTTGCTGATGAGCTTGTCTAGCTTGTTAATAATACGATTTTATCTGGTAACGAATATCATAGCCAAATAGTTTAAGGATTAGTCAAATCCTAATATCTTTAAGTATGAAATGCTAAGAGAAGATAAATTAAATGCAGTGGTCATGTTTAGGCGAAACAGATAAGACGTTAAAAAAGCTGGTATCCAGATGTTTTACAGCAAACACGGATACCAGTTACTGTGACGTCATTTCCGTTGCCGTTAATATGATTGTTGCATTACCTTTTCTTTATTCAGTATACCTTCAGATAATTGTAAATCAAGTGTCTATGATAATTAAGAAATATATTAAAAGCAATTTGAGCTTGTACTCACGGGGTCTTGTGGTGGACACAGGGGCTGTTACAAATGTGTTTGTGTTTGGGTTATTTGGGTCTATGATTGTTCGTGGTGGTTCGATCGGTCCAAAACGTCCACCATCGATGGTTCCCATTCCTTGTAATTCTAGAGGTGCTGCAATGTCCAAATTCATACATAAAATATTCATATACTAGTATTACATTTGAATGTTTTACAACAATGTATTGAGAAAATGTTTGATATTAATGTTTTAAATAATAACACACAGTGAGAAGCAAAGTCGGAGGACGCTGACAGATAATATTGGAGAACTGTACGGCGGCTCTGTGCTGCAATGCGTGTGAGAAGAATTAGGTAGGGAATTCTTTGGTACAACTGAGAATTTTTTAGGCCTCGGCGACGTTTTCCCGATTTAAATAAATTTGCTTCGGGGGGCTTCACGAACAGGGATATCACAATATTTTAATGATTCCTAGTACACCGAAGCTTTCCCTAGACCACGATGACCCGTTTCCCGATGCATTCAGATTGCCCATTTATTAAATCGGAAGTAAATTGTCGCCGAGGTAAAATATCTCAGTGGGACCAAGGCATAAGTAGGTAAGTTAGTAATGTAAGTAATATTATTCCAATTATTTTTTATTTAAAAAAAAACCTAAATGTTTGCAAAAAATAGAGAAAAAATAAAAATAGCGACACTATACTTTTTATATGTCTTTCCTATTTATTAATTTTATTTGATAATTTTACACAAGAAATACTGTAACATCACAATAACACGTTACTTAAGAATGGTGTAGTCTAATTCAAATTTATTGGTAAAGTGGGTTTAACAACATAAAATGGTAATAAACACCACGGGTCGCCAAACAATTGCCGTGATAAATATTTTGACTTGTAAATGATCTTACATCTGTTTACTGGGTTATCGACCCATCCACACCCACATTGGTTGAAATCAAATAATGTATTTTCTGGGCATGGAAACTGTCTGTTGCCCTGGAAGGGGGCATTGACCTGGAACATACGAGGGTTTCCTTCAACTGCATTAAGAAGACATCCAGCTGAAAAAAGAAAAGACATAAATTATAATAATAATAAATTATATATTATATTATATACAGTACATTATTGACCTGGAGAAGAAACCTGGATGCTGAGCTGCGATCTGTCAGGCTATGGTGGGGCGAGGCAAAGACAGAGCGGCCCTCAGAAGAGCATCAATCTCTGTATAACAACGTTATCAAAATTTCATAATGACCAATATTTGCAGTACATAAGGGTGTAATCGTTGCTCTACAGAGGTTGTGTTGTTCATGCACATTTTTCAACTCGTGTATGTATGGTTAGATTCCTATAAGTGAATATGAATACCTCTCACGAAAAGCGTTACTAATTAATACTAACAACATCAACACCTAGTATATGACAGTTATTTCTGCAGTTTTTTTCTTGTGACAGTTGTGATTAAGTATTTCATGTAAACGGAATTGTTCGTCTTGATTAACTACACATCTTTTAAAGTGAAGCAACTTCGCAACACCGCTGTAGATCGCACAAACTTCAGGCTACACAACTCTTATTTCGTGATAAACGTATTATGTAAGTAGAAGAAGAAGGAAAGAAGGAGAATAAAAAATACTAGTATCCAGTAGGTGGTATAATTATTATAAACAAAGTTTGAAATGACTTCTGTGTTAGGTAAGGGTCCATATACTTTTATATCACATGACGTTCCTTGTATCCGGGTAAGTATAGCGAGTACGTATAATGTTACACCACACATGTGTAGTATAAAGTATATAATACAACATTGATATGTTTTTCCAATAAAATGATGCGTACATGTTTTGTTTTTTGTGTTTTAGTGTAAAATGATATAAATAATCTGTCACTCGTTGTTAATTGATATAGTTATATTAAACTCGTTCAGGAAATATTATGACTGAGATTGGTCATGAAACAATTCATCAATCCATACAAACTTATAAAGTAGTCACTCATTGCCATATTGTATATGCATCTGTGCAGAAAAATAACTTTAAGTAAATTAATTATGATATGCAGCAAGACCTCTCAATCTATCATGGCGATGGGTACCATAACTTTGTACTAAGTTGTCGAGCAAGGTGGTATTTTGACATGATTTTAAAGTAAGCGTGAGTTGTATAGCTGTATGGTACAGCGTGGTATTTTTTATTGTTTCCCCTAAAAAATATAAAAAATACTGCACGACCTCTTGTAGTATAACATTAATAAAATGCTCTATGAAACGGCGTGTGTAGATGAAGTATTTCAATGATGGTCATATGACTGCAGATGGTATATCAGTTAAGGTAATAGAAAAAACGTTGATGCGCAGCATCCAAAGGGATCTGAAGTTACGTTTATACATGTACAATGTGGTTTGACAACATGATATAAATTAATACAATAGTGACGAACAAATCACAACTGAATACAGAAATCAAAAAAGCAAAATTCCATTATCATTACAAACATTTTTATTTGATCCTTTTCCCTCTATTGCACCACTTATTTGACCGAATTATACATGTAACGTTATACTTCATATGTGCCAAAATTGTATTCTTACATGCTAGAATCTACACCATGTTGTGATAAAACGAATGGCTATAATATAGTTTTAATGTATGTTACATAATTAATATGCTTATATCAAAAATCAACAAAATATACCACGACTTTTCGTGACTGTGAATTTCCATTTTCATAATTATAACTAGTACAAATTTATCAAAACAATGGGTGTAACTACTTTTTCTGAAATGTTGACTTGTAAATCAGACACTATTGTACCAAACTCATCATGCAGTAAACACTTATGACGTCAGCATCCTTAAGTGCTCTCCACCGTCTCGAAATTATTTTGCAAAATTTCGTATTATTTATTTCAAAATAAAATGATAAATAATTTAACATTCATTTATTTCGTGCAATGTTTGCTTGTGTGTGTATGTCGTCTTTGTCATAGCGGTACCGCAACAGTGTTAATCATGTCATTATGTCTAAACCACAGAACAACATGACTCCTGTCAAGGGGGCGTGGCTGACAACAGCTGTACAAGTTTTCATAAAATGTCACCTTATACATTGTAATATAATGCCACCTAGAATTAATGAGAAATCGTCGTCCTATCATAGACATTGCACTATTGTATATTTCTTCGATTTCTACCAAAACCGGACATCGACTAAGTTGACCCAACCCCGACCCTATTTTCCAAAAGGTACAGCGGTCGATTAATGTGCGTCGATCAGATTGTATTTGTGACATCTGATTTTAAAAAGATCGGTCGTATTTGTAAGTCATGAACTCGTTCAAACTGTTTTTGGACGTTTAGGCCATACCAATCTGTAACTACGCATGTTTTGCAACAAACTACATTATTATGACCAATAGGTGATTTGTTTGTTGAATTTTGGAGAAACGTTCATTATTATTGTCACTTTCATATCATGGCCATACTATCATGATCGATGTTGTTTTTATGTGGCTTTGTGAACACCAACCGTTTCCCATAATTTTCACCTCAACCATTGGTTGGTTTTCTTTGTAGCTTTTTTAATTGTCCAGAAGTACGTCAATGTTTATTTGTCAACATAACCAGTGGTTTGTGAAATAAATTGTCAGCCACTATAAGTTTGTTTTTCCGTAAGGTAATTGACAACTCCCCCATTGTGAGGAGAACGTAGCCGTTGCCAAGTTCTCGAAAAGAACACCTTGACAAGGCTTACTTTGGGGTGATACTGGAGCTACCGGGCTACATCCGAGTACTGTTAGACAAGTATAACCAACACGTCAAACATCTGTTTCTTGAACTTACAAACACTTTTTCTTTATTTAGTGACCTTGTCGGGGTTTCTTTTATTGTCCCTTCTTTTGTTTCATTGCACCACAAGCAACCTTGCTCCCACACACCCCAATAACCACGTAAAAGGTCACACGACACTCCCGGTGACGTGCTAGCACTGAACGACTGAAAGCGCATGACGTCGGACGTGTGAATTTACGACATTTCATAAAATTGTAAACAATATCCAAAAACTATATCAAAGACGGGCGTTGTCAGTTTTTGCATCACGTTCCCTGACCTGTAACGGCTCGAATTTGTCGTCTGGAACGCGTGCATGACACATAGCAAGCATAAAAAATGTAAACATGTAAATTACATTCATGCTATAATCTGGTGAATGTTGAAAATTACAATAAAAACGACTTGTCGCTGACAAGTTATGTTAATATTTGAATTCCTAATCTAAATTTGTAATGCATATATTAAAATGTTTATCTACAAAGTATTTTGAAATACAACGTAAACCCAAACAATAGCAGGTGACGACGATTCAAATGAGAGTTGTTTTTATTATCATAATATTTTTGGAATTTGACGTCGTTTGCTTTACGTTGAATAAAATTAGGAGCGTTTTATGAATTATAAATTGTCGATAAATTACACTAACTTTCAAAGCGAATAAATACGTATGCATGATAATGTATGCAATTCCCAGAATTATAAGTATGAATAGCATGACACGACGAATGTAAATCATGCATAAAACATCAAGTGTTAGTCTTAAACGTGGACATATTTATGTATTTGTTATTGTTACGCAACACATCTGTTCTATACAGCACGTTGTTCTTCAATATGCATTTGCTTTTGAAACACTGCTATTATTGTATGCATAGAATATATATTGTTGACAGTATTATTTAGGCCAATACATAAAGAGCAAACATGACTGACTATATAGTTCAAGCCGACAAAGTCATAACAAATGATTGAATTTAGGATAAATCACATCATTATTATGATTAGTACCATTTTAATACGCCAATTGTCTTAGTCCATCAAGAACAAGATTTTTTGCCGATTGAAAACGTCACATGTTTTATTATAGCATGACTGGCACCAATATAGAAAGTCATATGCCTAGGTTGAACAAGATTGATGCCAGAATCGACATAGGTCGAACATGACTAGTGCCAATTTAGAGTGTCATAAATCTAGGTCGAACAAGACTGGTGCCAATATCGAATGACATTTATATATTATTGTGCATTACATGTATTATAACATAATCAAAACAAAAGCATGTTGATCATACTGATGAAAATTATATTCGGAAATCTTATAGTAACGACAAAGTGCCTACTGCCAGTCTTTATGTCTAATGATACTTGGTATGTCTAATGATACTTGGTAGGGGGGGGGGGCGAGAATTGAAGGATTGGGCTGAATAGGGAGCAGCTATGTTCAATTGTATAAGCGATCATAGATTTAAAAGAAAACGAAACAACTTTGGTAATGTGTAATACACAGGATGGGTTTGTATTTGCGTGCAACTCTTCTTTCTGCATTTAGAACACACGTATACTATGCAAGGAACATGTATCAAATTTGAATAATGTCCACCTGTCAATTGCAAAGTTTCTACACACGTAACATATCCTTTAAGCAGGAAAACCAACTGCCAAATGTCACATATGCTAAATATATAAACGAGGGGAGATCAAAAGCTGTTCATAAGGATGATTGTATTTTTCCTTTAATCACTATGATTTTTCGACCAAATACCACTAGTCCACTGGGTTAGATTGGTTGAAGGTTTTGTGTCAGTAACACGCTAATGTATTATCTGAATAACGCCTTGCAATATTGGCCAAGTGGATATATTTCAGAGCATTATTCGGGAACACTTTGATCACCCCTCGTACATGTAGGAGAGACTATCATAAAATCAGGAATGTATACTTACGATTTCCCTGTTGGGCCGTTATATATGTCACACACGAAATGATTGACAGTATTCGAAGCATAATTAGTCTGAAATTAAAATAAAAAGTAATTAAAACATCATCTTAATTATAGCATCTAAAGTGAGAATGTGTTCCCCAGTAGGAAGTATCTATTCTTGGATCTAAATGTTTGAAGGCGGAGGAGAAGTTGACTGATTTGTTTCAATGGCATCAGGAAATGACGTCATGTTTGGGCATGCGCATTGCATCTTAATATGAAACACTCCTGCACAAACCAGTTCGATTCAAAATAAATAAATGATGATCATTATATCGCAATGCAAAACAATGTTGCCCGAAACAAAGCAAATCAAAGTTAAGTCAGAAAACAACACAATTCATAGCAAAGAAAAGAAATGCGACCAAGTCAAACGCACAGCAAAGCAAAGCAAAGCCAGTAACGCAATGCGGCGCACTTCAAGCATATCACACCAAAATCGAAGCAAAGCTAAGCACAACAAAGCACAGTTAAGCAAAGCACAGTTAAGCACAACAAAACACAACAAAGCACAGTTAAGCACAACAAAGCACAGTTAAGCACAGTTAAGCACAACAAAGCACAGTTTAGCACAACAAAGCACAGTTAAGCACAACAAAGCACAACAAAATACAACAAAGCACAACAAAACACAAGGGAAACCAAACCACAAAGCGCAAAACAGCACGATACTGCCTATTGTAATTAAAAGGACTGTTTCTAATTATCAATTCCCAATTCTTATTGAGGAGAGCCATAATGTGTCTGTACTTGAGCGTTAACTTAGTTCTGATAACTTTGTAACTTAGACGACTAATTACACTTCTACCTCCTTGCTGCTTCCTAGGTGCAAGTGTCATTTATCGATCAATATACATCACCCCACGCCATCTTTATTAATTAGCGTATCAATTAATGACAAATAATATGTTTAAGCTGTCTAATAAATATAATAATTATTTAAATTCGATTGTAAAACTTGAAAAGGTCCCTTGTCAATGTGGGTTAATGTAACACTGCCACCATTTGGTATTACATTATATAACATGGTAATGTGTTCATACATGTGACTTATTTCCTTGTTACAGTAACCTTTTCGTCGATGAAAAAGATTAAATTAAAGCACCGATTTAACGTCTACTCAGTTGAGTAGTTTGTACAAATATATTAGAGCATTGGAAGTTTAAAATCAGTTTAGACGCACCCATGAAAGAAAATGGTTGTAGTAATCACAGCTACCTACGGCTATTACAATATACATCCAGAAGATATTTCTCCATAAATATGAACTACATAGCTTTAAAACTTGAATGCATGTATAAAACATACTTTGGCATTAACTTGTCCGTTTAACGTTGTAATCAAATGTAAGCATGCATAGTATGATACTACACAGCACAACCAACACAAGCATAGTACGAAAGCATTAGAACACCAATTGGCTAACACAAAAACCAATATTCCAAGAATAACCAAACAAATCTCAGCCCGATTGACATCTTGGCAAGTCAGTGTTGTGAATGGCTATCATTTTCATGCATTGTCAATATTTTATCAAGGAGTATGTGTTGTTAAGAATTGTCTTTGCAGATTTCCTTGATATAACGTCAATTTCAGTCGACGTGCGTAAAGCAACGTTCGAAGCTGGGCTTTGTCGATAATAAGTATCAAATCTTAAAATCACGTCCAATGCGCAAACCAAGATGGATAAAACCACAACGCATTCGTATGACAGTACAAATAGGCTACAGATTGGTACCTAAACCCCGACCATAACTACTCGGGTCTTTCCGCCATGAACCGGAAGCTCCCTCGGATTTACGTAGTGTAGTGATACGTGGAACGATTCCACACGGTGATTCGGTCACACATGTGTGATGCGGCTTGCCCGAAAATAAACCATAACATAACCATTGCATATGTAAGCTATGATGTTTTTAAAGAACATAAATATATCAAACATGCTAAGTTATTGTCGATTCAAAGATGTCTGTCACAACCGCCATAATGTTCCATTTCTGAATAGCTAATTGCAGTAAGTATAACCACTACACTATAGGACCATCAGCTTTTTAATCATTTAAGTGTATCATTGATGGTAGACTTTAATCCTGACACACCTTTAACAATCGACCGGGGTAAATGTTTGTTTACGCGGTTGTGACAGAGATCTTTGAATCAACTATAAGTGTATATTAATGCCAAAGATGTATAAACAGTGCCGCAAGTTCCATTTTAGTATGTTTACAAAACCGTTCTGGCTTCGCTAAAAACCGTTAAGAACCGTTTGAATAATGGTGACTATTTTACGTCCGAGAGATGATTCGTCTTACAATTGTCAGAGGTGCCCCGATTGCCTTAACCCGTGTTAGTTAAAATATAATGAAAACTCAGACAAGGAAAGTAGCATTCAACAGTACGAGTACATTCCAGTACAATAGGCATATAAAGGAACACAAGATCGTTAGCATACGTCAAATTCTAAACAAAAATCTGAACAAGATTTAAAACTAAATAGATACATTGTCCTAATTTTAAATTTCAAAGTCTTTAAATTTGATGAGCTTTGGTTGGATGAGCGAATTGAGGTTTTGATTACCTATTGTTATTTGGGTTACTGTGTCGTCTCTGTCGATTTGCATCCCATAACCCTTAGCAATCTTACTAAGGAATTTGTGTACACGTCTTCAGAAATGTGAAAACTGGACTAATTAAACCAAGGTATTGCGAGCCAGACATATTTTAAACAACAACTGATATGTCAAGCAGAACACACGAACACGACAGTGGTGTCTGTTTGGTGACGTTTTGACGGTTAATGGAACAAGGTGTGTTCGGTAGTTTAATGTCTGTCGTATGTGCCTTTAAACTCAAACAATCGTATTACACACACATATGGTATGATACTGCTAATAGTCAACTATCATATAATTATTTTTCATGGACCTGTGTCATAACAGAAGAAACACATATAGTGTCCTTCGGTTGCCCATTGGCTAGGGGAAATCAAACACCAAAGGGTAACTTAGCGGCTGAATTGCTATAAGGGCCCTCGAAAATTGATCACTGAACTTAACTTTGTTGGCCATTGTGTCATGCATGAACTATTAACAGCACCAGTTACGAAATATTGATAGGGTTTGCTACGAAATATGGACATGGCTTGATGCGAAATATTGATATGGTCTGATGCGAAATATTGACATGGTCTGGTACGAAATATTGACATGGTTTGATACGAAATATTGACCCGGTTTGGTACGAAATATTGACATGGTTTGGTACGAAATATTGACGTGGTTTGGTACGAAATACTGACATGGTTTGATACGAAATATTGACCCGGTTTGGTACGAAATATTGACATGGTTTGGTACGAAATATTGACGTGGTTTGGTACGAAATATTGACATTATTTGGAACGAAATACTGACATTATTTGGAACGAAATATTGACACGGTGTCGTATGAAATATTAACAGGGTTTGGTACCAAATATTGGCATGCATTAATACGAACTATTCACATGGTTTGGTACGAAATATTGACATGGTTTGATACAAAATATTGACATGGTAAGTACGAAATATTCACATGGTTTGGTACGAAATATTGACATGGTTTGATACAAAACATTGACGTGGTTTAGTACGAGATATTGACTTGGTTTGGTACGATATATTGACAGGGTTTGGTGCGAAATATTTACTTGGTTTGATACGAAATATTGACATGGTTTGATACGAAATATTGACGTGGTTTAGTACGAAATATTGACGTGGTTTGGTACGAAATATTAACATGGCTTGGTACGAAATATTGACATTATTTGGAACGAAATATTGACACGGTATCGTATGAAATATTGACAGGGTTTGGTTCGAAATATTGACATGGTTAGAACGAACTATTGACATGGTTTGGTACGAAATATTGACATGGTCTAATATGAAATATTGACCTAGTTTGGTACGAACTATTGACATGGTTTTGTACGAACTATTGGCATGGTCTAGAACGGAATATTAACCTAGTTTTGTACGAAATATTGACATGATCGTTTACGAATTATTGACAAGGTTAGGTACGAAATATTATTTTGTTTGGTACGAAATATTGCCTTGGTTTGGTAAGAAATATTAACAGGGTTTGTTACTAAATATTGACAGTAAAAAAATGTTGGAAAGGTACGAAATATTGACAGGGGCTTGTTCGAATTATAAACAGGGGCTTTAACGAAACGTGACTAGACTTTGAACCTGCTCTTAAAATTAGAACAAATTTGTTAAAAGTATAACAACGTGACAAACATACAGTTTTACAGTTTTATTGGTATAATCGGCATGTGAAATGCCTTTGACCATTTACACAATAAAAACTAGATGGTCAAGACAACATATATACAATTATGTACATAACATATATTATAAGCAAGCACAGATAAAGAAATAAATACAAAAAGAGAATAGGAATTCAGTTTTGTGATATACAGTATACATAATTATTATACTGTTTCAACAAAAACAATAAGCTTGATTAGTAACAGAAACATACATATAGCAACTACGATGTTCTTCCTCACGTAAAAATGTAAATGCCATAATTGTACAGGTTGTTTATTGTAGTAGTGTAGTGATAAATACGAAATAAAGTTACATAAATCTTAAAGAGAGCTATGCACAGAAGAGTGTTCCGTTTAACAATTAGAATATACATTATTTACATGCTTATGTAGATGATATGAAAGCATGCTTCATTATTTATTTTCCCTGGATGCAAGCAAGGAACACGTGGCCATCGGTTACTTTACTACTAAGTGATTAATACTCCTATTCAGCAAATTGTAGTCTTCACTTAGTCCCCCACGATATAATCATGCGATGAAATGAGATGAGTAAAACTAGACATCGATTGTCCTCATAAAGTACAATGTAACTTTGAAGTTATCGCTCAGTTTGCTTTTGAAATCACAGTCCGCAACAAGCCCGGTTTACTTATCGTGACAATAATGGGTCGCGGGTGACAGTTTTTAAACACCTTGTCATTTTTTGGACCGAGCTCCTGACAGGCATGTTATCTTTGGCAATAAAATTAACGATTTTGAATAGCAAATTCGATATCTTAACAATAGTCTAACTGTGTATATGTTCCAACTTTGAACGCTTTGTTTTTAAAATGCTAATATTCTGAAATGTGTCGAATAAACATGACTGCCACACCCTTGCTAAAAAGTTCATAGTAACTTCGAGTACATGTCGTCTTGAAGTTTAGATTTCAACTGTTTTGCTGATCAGCCATTTTTTAATAAAGCTTATAATAATTCTGCCATATTTTTTCATAATTTAATGTACTGCATGGCTAGTGATATTTTTACAGTGGTTCCAATGTAAATTAAGTGACTGCTAGCATCAATTCATGTTTTTGATAGCAAAAATATGTATACATTGCTTACAAACCTTGTATACAATGTAGTTGTTGACCATCATACACGCATTACATTATCAAAGCCATCTAGCACTACCAAACATTTCAACAGAATTATGACTTAGCTTTTTGTTATAGACTAGACTTAGAACACACTAGATACTTTGAACCAACGTGGTATTTGTTGACCGTAAGAGTACATTCCTGCTTGAATATAACCATCCTAAATGTGTCTTATTAAGTTATTATGTAAGGTACTCATGTTTATGCAAAAAGGTACACATTGCATTTGCAATATTATGGAAATGACAGAAACATAATATGATCAAAGTTAACAAATTGGTGTTAATGGAGCAATTTTACTGATTTCGTCAAACCGGTCATATTATCAAAACGGCGTTAATACTTGTATGCCAAAAGTGTCAATTTCGATTGAAGCATAAAACATCATCCAAAATTAAACCAATTGTGTCGGTACTTTTGCTTTTACAAGCCTATATTCCTTTTCATGACAAAATGCAGTAAACCCTTCTCCGACAAATTTATGGAAATTTATGCTTTTGAATAATCTTTATGCTAAAATATTTTGATACATTATTCGATATTTCTCAACAATGTGCTATGAATGAAGAAGAAGAAGGTTATTTTTGTTCTGCCATTATAAATTATTACGTTTTACATAACCGGTATTCGCGAATTTTTAAATGGGTTTAAACATTATCTTCTCATTTAAAAATAGCAAGATATTCTAGTAATTATTATACAGTTAATTCTAGGTGACCTTTATAGTTCGTTCTTGTTCGACCTTTGTGTAAATTCAGACATTTATACGACATGTTGAAGGCAAGTATAAAATATAAATCACTACCTAAGCAAATTTTGACACTGTAAGTAAAGTCTCCCATTGTGTTTTAGTAAGGTTGCTAAGATTCTATTGAATTGGTAATTAATAATAAAATACTGGGATGTATTCCTTGGTCATAGTACCAGTGTGTCAAGGACAACATTTAATAACTTAAGAATGGGTTGATGTACAGTAATTCCATCGTTATGTATTTCATGTTTATACGTCTTTGTTAAAGTACTAATTTTGAAGTTGGTCGATTGTGAAAATAATAATAATAATTTTATATCACTTTCGATATCTCATTCCTGGAGATATTCCTTTATTTCTGTTTGTTATACGGCTTTAATTTACTGTCGCGTGGAATAGAAAACCACACAATACAATGATACTTGTACGTTTCATCAGGGAAATTGACACGGAGACGCCATTGACCTATCTTGGTTCTATCCCTTAAATATACCAAATGTCTAAAATACACTGTTGTCTTAACGAATGATTGGTCACTGCGCACACGAATAACTGCAGAACAGGAGTTATTCAGTTTGAATATTTAATATGCATGGTAAAATTAAACAGTCGCGAAAACTAATGACACTATATGCATGTATAATGTATTAATTTGACCATACTGAACGTATATGTACGAGATGTGACACTTTGATTGACAGCACAATATGAAACTGACAAGTTGTTACATATTGAAGCAATTAGGTTTTGGTAAGTCTTGCTAAATTAGTAAATATGACATATTTATGTTAATGACCGCACTGGACAATGGAGATATACTTTGTACACAGTTGACGTTGTTAACGCATGTGTGTTTACGTCTGATATTAACACAATGAGCTTTATATAGAAGTATGTTGGTAGCCAGAATTGACCTGAAACTGATTGGCCCTCCTGACAAGATAATAACAAACTGGACAGAAAAGAAGCAGCATGCGCGCAACAGACACAGCAAAGCACAAACAAGAAGATTATAATTATGTAGGAATTTCCTAGCTCAGCACGAACATGGCCCCGGCTTCCAACAAATACTACCCACACCACATTTGGGGACTTAGTTATATTTTAAAATTTCACATCTCGAGAGAAGGGACCCATTATGATGTCTGGGCCAGGAATTAAGAGCTTTGTATCTCTGTGCGATAATAAACAACGTTGTAATTGAAAGTACTTCAATGGGTGTAGAATTTGCATCTAAAATCCCAAGGCAATATCGACAATTATTGTTTCATGTGTAGATTTAGCGAAATTCGGTTAATTTTCAAAGCAGCACACTTTTTTAGGGATTTGACTAAGAAGGTATAATAGATGGTCGTTCTACCTTAATATCAAAAATAGTGTTAGATCGTGTCTGTCAATCATAGTCTACGTCGGTTTGAGGTGACAATATGACAGGAAAAGTCGCAAAAATAACGTATTATGTCATGTTTTGTCGGGCCTTAACCTGAAAAAAACTTCTTATGAATTCGTGTTTTTTTCATATCATAGACCAAACATAACGAATCATGAAGTATAATTATTCATAATGTGGTATAATCATTTTACACACTAAATGTGTGATCTTCTGGTTCTTGACATATAATGGGTAAAAACCGTAACATACGTATATATAATGCCGACTGGTCGAGAAATTATTGTTTGGACTGGTCAGACAGGTTGCGAAGATCATAAAATGAGAAATGCTTGATTTTGAACACCCGTTTTGATTCCATATTTGTTTAATTTGCCTGCTGAAAATTCATGAATTTGATATCTAGATATTTTTACGGCCTATCGTCAATATATTCGAGAACTTTCCATCTAGCAATTCAGTTTTCTTTCAAAAGCAAATTATCATACAAACGTCATTCCAAGCGTCACAGTTTGAGCAGCACTCCTTTCTAAAATTCGGCTGACTTTATTTATCCCGATGGAAAAATGAATGTTGACCAATCAAGTTAAGGGTGCAATTTCTTAAGAACTATTTTAACTGGATTCAAAGATTTATTGTTTCTGAGAATAAAGCGAAACTAAAATACTCGCAAAATTTCTTAATTTACAGTCTTTTAGTGATTTGCAACATAGAAAATGCGTTAACTCTCATTCTATGTTATGTTGTTATTAAAGGAAACCGCTTATCACAAGATTATACATTTATATTACGAATCATAATCTAATTAGAATTACATGTGAACAATTGGCATTATATCATAATTTCTGAAATACTGTAATAACCTGTAAAACGAGGGTAATACAACATGTTAATTAAACACACAAGATATTGTTAATACCGCCCAACTAAATGATACAGTTAGTAGAAGGCTTACTTTGAAGCTAAGCCCCTTCAAATACCCCAATAGGAAATATTCAATTAAGTTATTAAACAACTAAACATTACATCTATTTCGTACGACATATGATTCTGCAACAAGCTGATCCTGAATAAATACATGCGTCCGTTCAACCATCCTCGAAAACCAAGCGATGACTCCACTCCCGAACTCGCTACATCTATGTAGCGGTTGTAGGAGCGGGGTGTCACCTAAGTTTTCGATGATGCCGTTCAACCGATTGTATATTTATTCCATCGACTCTTGACTCACAAGGGGATGGTTACACACTATTAACATAATCCTTAAATGGGGTTATATGCTGAAAATTGCATAAAGACAAAAATACACGAACGCCAATGCATAATAATATCATTATTACAATTAGTACAAACATTGAATTAGTAGGAAATAAATTACTATACTTCAATATAGGCAATTCCCTTTTTTCTAATTTATTTTATACATACATATACGTCGTATTTTAAATGTACAAAAATGTATATTCTATACAATCTTATGAATAGTTTCTATGTGGATAATGAAGAACAACTCTGCTTGCATTTTCTAATGACATATTAAATTAATTTGAATAATGTATTTCAGATGATACGCATGAGTTCGCTTTCGTGTACCTATTAGTTATTTCTGTTATATTCTACTTTTACTTTTTCTTCTAGCAAATAGTTCAATCATATTTCCACAATATTTAACGTTGCATTCTCTATTAAATTCCTATTTCAAAATAGATAGTATCACATCGGACAGGGAAGGTAATACTAAATAAAAATTGCATAGAACGAATGGCACAACAAAATACATTTGAGAAGAATAAAATCACTGACGTCATACACGTCAAAATAACCATCATAAAACTGAATGAGAAACAGCCGGAAAGTCATACATTTATGAATCAATTTGGCACAATAAAAGTATATGCAACCCTCGAAATTAAAACACCATGCGACTGCAACTCTTAAATTAAATTAAAAGAAATCTAGGTGAATATCAAATTTTAAATCTTTAATAGATAATAAAACAATAATAATCTTCACATGCAGTGAGAATACAGCTCAGTGGAAAAACACATTTAGATGTACTTACGATTATATTTTTAAGTTTGCAAATCCAAAATTTTCGAAAATCATATAAAAAAAATCAAAATTTCATTGACCGTTGGTTTTGTTACCAACCGATCAGAACTTGGTGGACGCTTTCAATGACAACACTGATGATGGGGAAAGCTTTGTTATACGTTATATGACAAGTTGTGAGCTCATAAACTGTATTACCACGCTTGTCAAACCAAGCTTTCTTGTTGGTTTTGAGCATTGAATATGGTAAGACAGGTTCAATGTGGTGGTTGTTCATTACAGAAACAATATTACAAACGTATTCACTATTCACCATTCAACGACATAATAATTTTGTGGTTGAATTTCATGACAAATAATGGAATGATAAATTTTGTACTTTGATAAAATAAATTCGCCACAAATGTCCAAGTGTTGTTTATTCTTTATATTTTATTTCAACATTAATTATTTATTACTATTTATGACGTCACAAGATTTGATTAAACGTCATTTAGAATACATTATAGTGTTGTCTCATAGGCCAAGATGTAATTTTCGAAATTGGTTTTCATTTTCGATTTATTGAGAATATTGAGTAAATTGTGCCCGTAATATCCATTGGTCAATTCAATATAAAGCATGTTTTCATTGGCCGGTTACCTTTTTATGTATTGTCAGGGGGGTCGCAACCAAGGGTGAACTAGTATGGAATCAGTAACAACAGAAACAGGTTTTGAATTGATAACGGGCATTTATTGTGAAAAAATGCCATAAAACAAAACCGAAACAAATGTGAGAAAGTCATATTAAATCAGTTGTTACTAAATGACATAACTGGGCAGTAAAAACCGCCACAGGAACTTTGATTTAGTTGAATTCTAGGCAACTGACCGATACAATATGACAAAACATTCATTAAATTAATAAATTTACGTAAATCGATAAACCCGACCAGTTTATAGACCGGCTCACATCCTAGAAAACGTTGTTGTCTTGTAGAAAAAAGACTTCAATTCAGTTCTTTATTTCCCGAAAACCGTGATCATAAACCTTTCCAAACACGTAATTGATGGAGTGCTTATTTTTCCAGTTACCCCGACGCCTTCCAAATGAGACTTGCAGCATCATTTGTGCGGGTGCGTGTCTATATAGTGATTTGTAAACTTTTAAGAATTTTGACAGATGAAACATGGACTTGCAGCCGTTTGTTTTCATATTTTCGTTTCATTTTGTGCTGGGCATAGTGTCGTGTGCATTTGCCCGGACTATTTCTGCTTTCGGCTGTTTCTTTTGAGCGCTATCTACTCTGTCCGACTATTTCAATATCTTTTAGTAGTAAATTACCATTAGTTCTAAAGATTGTTGGTTCATTACAATTGCTAACACCAGCATAATTTCCTCGTTGTTTAAGTATCTTGAAGTGATATTTATTTGTGGAACTTTGCTGTACAAAATCTGCTTGAATCAGTCAATATGCAACCCAATCTGGAATACAAAAATGTATTACAAATTATGCGCAATATTTCACGTTTTATGATGACTTTGCTTGAGGCAACATTAGTATTGTCTAACTGTATGAAATACTCTATCTCTCTATCCCCCCTTCTCTCTTCAACAAGGGTCATAAATCACAGTCATTCATGTCAAATCTTGTCGTTTTAACGGCCTCCTTACATGCCGTTTATGCATCACTTATTAATATGTTATTATGATACACAAAGTGCACTTCATTGTATATCTCAATGATATGCCTTGCATTTTGTTGTGTATAGTAGTAATATAGACAGCTGTAAGTATTGCTGTGGTCAATGTGTAAACACAAATTGGCTTTATCTTGCTGTGAACTACAGTTTGGTGATGGTCAACTTTAAAT
Organism: Spisula subtruncata; assembly: GCA_963678985.1. Taxonomy (NCBI): domain Eukaryota; kingdom Metazoa; phylum Mollusca; class Bivalvia; order Venerida; family Mactridae; genus Spisula; species Spisula subtruncata. The sequence continues at coordinate 37,141,511 of OY787672.1, read as the reverse complement.
CTGCACATGTTGTTTGGTCTCTGTCGACGCCGCCAAAACACACGTTTGCGATGGGTTAGTTTGCCAACAAGGCGCATACCAAATTAAACATCGATCTAGCGTTGGTTTGACCCATCTACCTTACCTATATTTAGTTTTGGTGTAAGGACTCCTTGGTTCTGTGTTAGGATACTATGACATGCGCGTTTCGTCTCTTGCAATACAAGCACACAAACACAATATTCGACAAATATAACTGGAGTTACAAAGGATGTTTCTGTTAATCAGAAGTATGCATGTACATTAGTTTGTCTTAGTTAACGTACAAACATGTATTTAAACATTATTTTACCCCCCGATTGTCCTGTGTGCATGAATGATTTAATTGTGTGACTAATGTGCAATTAAATGCATAGTGATGATTTAAGTTCAATAAATCACAAAAAATGCAGGCATTGTCCGGGCAAATACGTGTATTTCATCATCATGCCTACTACATGTAGTATATCAATGTACATGTAGAATTACTCCATTTTATATCGATGTATATGACTGCGGTTTTACGAGCTACCTTGAATGAATTCATTAATTTGGTCTGATCATGAATATTGAACGATTCACTCCCACTCATGGTCATATATTTCCATACGTTGTTTGATATACGTATATGGTTCTGGTACCTAATGTCAATCATGCCCAACATGACGAGAAGCACCTGGTATGTTTAATTGACGCCCGCTCGGCATAAAGTTATTAGTAGTGATGATTACTGAACAGTCGCTGCCGTGGTCCAGTGGTTTAGCATTTGAAACTGGCGGATCCGGATTCGTTTTCAAGTCGCGACAGGGTACTTGGGCAACTAGGTCGCATCTTAGCTGCGTTTCATTCGGTCATTTTGGGATCATCATTTATGTATTTCCTTGTGAAATTGGGCGCGGGAATTACTCCGTGTAGCTGTGTTGTGATGTCACTGTTTTATGTGCGCGGTTGGTTATTTTGATTGCTGCCTTCCCTGTCCAAATTTCTCATTTCATTTTTTATACCCTACTGTGAATATTTGACAGCAACGTCTGGAGAGGTTGTCGCTTCTATTCCTTTTGGAAGGATAGGTTATTACTGGTAAGTATATCGCCAGAAAAACTGGTTTGGTTAATCGATCGACGAATATAACCAGGGTGGACATACCACATACTTTTTAGCTAATACGGCAAGAAAAAAAATCTGCCAACAAAAAGTTAAAAACAAAAAGTAAGTATCGCATTCTTTGACCGATTTTCCAAGATATGTTCGACACTTAAGCAGAGAAAGCGCACTACCCACGCAACTTAATAGTTTTGTGACACAGGTCAAAGTTATTCCCGAAACTGGCTCATCTGCATTGATAGCAGTGGAAACCAGTCGCCAGTGTTGGCCATAAACTGTGACCTTCTGTTGAAACATAATTAAGAATTTGATACTTACGGTTGTTTTTAACGTTTTGTTGGCGTATTTTTACTTGCCGACTTAGCAAACAAGTCACGTGGCATATGTCCACCCTGATAAATGAAAACTTAAAAAGTATAATAACGTTAAACCCGAATAATATGATTATAAACTAAGTTAAATAATGTTTGCAACTTTGCATAAATAATGGAACACAACGATAAAGTACAAATGAGATTTACATTTGTAATTAGATTTGACTTTACGATGCAAAAGAAATAGCCACATCTTATTTATTGTCGGACATTGTTAAGTTTATATGACACTGATTGTTGTACGATTATTGTCGGACATTTTTGTCGGATTTAATTGTGTATTCAAAGGATTTTACAGACATGTGCAATACTACTACATGTGTATTGTGTTATCATAATTATTCAACAAAATTCTTGATTTAAAATGTACAAAGAAACATCTCGTCGCTTAGAAGGAGAAGGTCGTTACTAAAAAAGTCTTATACTTACGACCTTTTAAGACCGACACATATTTGAAATCTGCATAATAAGGCGCTTCTTATGAGACTATTTTTATGAAAACCGGAACTTGTCATGTTGACCGAAATGAAGTTGTAAAATGCTTGTTTTTCCATTTTCAATTAAAACGTCTTTATCGTTGTTTTTTTTTCTCAAAATACCGATTTTGTACTTACGACCTTCTCATACTAAGACAGCGATCTTCAAATAATCCACCAATACACTCCACAGGCAAGGGGAATAACTCAATAACCTCGAGATATGCTTCAAGAAATCACAGTTAGTGTTCTTTTCTCCTCTTAAGAAGCCAGCATACACAATTAGAACGATAGCAAACTGACAAATAGTCTCAAAACCGCTCTCGGTAGTAACACCGCTCTTGTTCAATGTTCCAGCCAAACTCAAGAATATAGTATAAGGACTAGCAATGTGCAAAATACATTTCACATATATGCATAACAAAATACTTACGACAATTGATCTTCTTTGAATCATTGGTTTGTTGATGTTATTTCATTGCATGCAATACCCAAATGCGACGTCATAGACCACGTGATTGTACTCCGTGTATATGAAGTTTATATTATTTTACTATTGAAATCGCAGGTATTATTCAATAAGCAATGCTAATTAGGGAACTGGCCCATTTGAAAGTATAGAGGTGCATACAGTTAACTCCGTTACACCAATTAAAATGTGCCTCCGTAGCCCAGTGGTTAACTAGTGCGCCTGTCGTCTAATCTGGGTATACAGGTTCAAATTCGGATGGAGGTACATACATGTACATGGAGTGTTCCACAATTAATAGGACTTTTTCATATCAATGCGACAAATACGAAATTAAGAAAACTAGTTTGCTATCAATAATTTTCCATATTTCACTGATAAATATGCGCAATATGAAAGCAATTGGTTGAATAATAAAAAAAAATACAAGAGTACACAATGAATTTACCATGTACCATGGAGGCGGGTCGCGGCGTGACGTTATGATGACATCGCCTTTAAAACACAGTATTTTAAAAGAAATACACACTGATGGCACTGTTGGCACTGTTTAAAGTATATTTGTACCACTGTTCTCAAAAGGCGGCAACAGTTATGTAAGAAATGGCTCTGACAATGTACAAATGGTGTCTATTTACGTCAAACTACCTTTCCCCTGACTTGACATGTGTTCACTTGTTAGCTCATATCTCTGCGATCTGTAAACAATTTGAGTGAACGGAACACGAATAGCTTCTCTATGCCACTACCTTCTGCTTATTTGACCATTTCAATAAATTGCATTGTTGATTTCCAAACTGTTACCACTATGTTACTTTGAACGCACTGTTACTGTGCCATTGATAAAAAGTAAAACGAAAATATTATCTATAATGAATTCATTTTCATCAATGATACAGTTATTACCGGTGATTAATATAGTACAGTTAATATGCTTGTACTCGTGTATTTAATATTTCAAAAAGTAAAGTAAGACTGACGTATATTCGCCAGGGGCCATTGATATACACGCGTACATAATTATCTACATACAACAAATCTGACCTTGATTCATGTCAAGATAACAATTATATTTAAAGAAAATCACTTTTATTATGTAGTTTTTAAACATCCATTATAATAAATAATAATTATATATCATTATGAAAAACACGATAATGATATATAATTTTGTCATATCGTATGATCGAATATATTGGTATTTTGTTAGACAAATGTGCTTATGACTACAGGTAACTGTATCATTGATAAAAACTAAAACGAGAACATTTTTTGTAATATTTATATTTTTTGTAAAAAAATATGAATTTGACAAAAATTATTGTGTTTTTTTTCCCCCGTGGTTTTATGATACAGTTACCTGTGCTTATGGCAACGTTTACTCCATTGAATTGGCCTGGTACTGTGGTTTTTGAAACCAGCCAATTTTCTCAGATTCGATCGTGGCCGTTTTCCATTGTTAACAATTGATTCAGCGGGTTGTCTTTTCATCAGTTAACCACTAGATAAAAACTAGGTAGTCACCTATGGGTTTATCAACTAAAACACACAGTCTGTGTACGAAGTTGGTTAGATAGATATGTATAATAATCCTTTGACAAACCGCTCAGGTGTTGTCGGTCTTATCAGTCAACCAGTCTTATCAGGCACTGAACACGAATCAGTATGGACATCCCCAATAGGCAATTACCAACTGACTATCTATACCCGGTGCACCGGTATGCGAATCAAATACTAGTACAAAACTAGTCCTTACAAAAACGTATGTATGTGTATAAATGGTGACATTCGTGGAGAGCGGTGGCCTAGAAGTAGGACATACGCTTCGCGGTCCATAGATTCCGGGTGCAACCCCGGACCACTGATGTAAGCAACCACCAAAAACATACAAGTCATACTCAAAGAGTCCTGAAAGAAACTTTGGATTGACTGGAAATGGCGGTATGCATTGACATATCTGCTTTGAAATCATGAAATTGGGTTTACAGTCATTGTATGCATGTATGTAGTGTAGTGAAACAGTTTAACCAGATATATTTTGACATTTCAACTTGTACATTAAAGTGAAAGTAGAGTGGGGGTTAACCGGTCTGGGATCAATCCGCGCGACAGCATAATAATTATGTTCTCCATCTTTGATGAGCAAAATTTTAATCAGAAAATAAATTGTTCCCATTTTTATTTTATTCCTTTGAAGCTCAAATATCATTCTTTAAGATGTTTTGCCCAGCTGGCTATAGACTAAAACTTGTTGAAATTTGGGGTTGACCTTTGTCATTTTACATTGAACTAAAGAACAAATCTATTTGGTGGTTTCTAACATTGTGTAAAAGAACAAAACGCTGGCTTGGAATGACACTTTTACATAATTATTTAAAAGCAGCATCACAACGCGCTTCTAATATGAACCCATTTTCATGAAAATCAGAACATGTCATGTTGACAGCTTTGTTTTCAATCAACAAAGAGCACATTTCGGACAGTTTATTCTTGTTTTCTAAAAATATCGATTTTATACTTACGATCTTCTTATTCTAAGCCAGTGAAGTTTATTGGTGGTTTAAGTGCAGGGCCTACTCAGCAAGTGTACTCCCGATTGAAATAAATTATCTTTGACAGGCATCGGAAACAGATATATCTCAAATGTTCTAAAAACCTCACCGAAGCTATCCGTAGACCACAATGATCATTTTCCTGATGTAATCCTATGCTCATTTATAAATCGTGATTATATCGCTGACGCAAATAAGCTCAGTAGGACCAAGGCCAAATATTAAATACAAAAATGTACTATAGATTAGAATAGATAAGGCAATGCTCCACTTGACACTATATATTTTTCTACTGTAAACACTTCGGAATATATAATTTTATAATTTCTATAATTGCTGAAATTGTATTTTCTCCAATTAGCTACTGTCGTATTATTAACTGCTAAATTTGAATTCCAATGAATACTACTTACTACTATGGAGGTCCACTGCGTAAGTAAATTCATGAAATAGCTAAACTACGGTCAGCATTGATAAAATAGATTTGAAATCTTTGCACCAATTACTATTCTGTTCTGTTCTGTTCTGTTCTGTTATGCACTATTATATTTATCCTTCGGAAGAAGGTTTGTAGCAAAACGAGGGAACTTAAAAAAAATCACGGTTATAATTGAACTTCATGTTAGGGGTATGTACTGCATGGCATTGTATATAAGTGTTGAAATCGTACATCTCTGTACCAGGCTTTTGAAATTGAAACACACGAGTCTTATCAAATATTTTAATTAACTGATCATTCAGTATTCCATATGTTTATTTCGAGTGGGTGTTATATTTCGTAATCTACGTATTTTTCGTACTCTTCGGATATTTACTCATTTCAAACATCGCGGAAATCTTATCATCAATAATCATTCGACTTGTGTCAATTAGGCTATTCATTTGGCAATCTCATTACTTGCATTCATTTATGAATACCTATATCCACAGGAAACTGTATCATTGAAAAGTAGTAAAAATGTGTTTGTTTCGAAAAATATAAATTTTAGTCTTTATCATTGATACAGATACCTGTGCCTATATCGATATCCGATCGGAAAAGGTAGCGCGTCCAAATTAACACTGAGTGGTATTCACAAGGCATCTAAATAAAAAACAGTCATCATTTGCTGATAAACATTACAGCGAACCTGCAAAAAAAATATTTCTTAAATACGATGGAAACGCTGCGTGAATTTATGTAATTAACTTATCAGGTATGGTGCAACCCGGGATGAAATTCAAAAACTAAACTTGGAAAGCATTAATTTGTTGATAAGTTTATTTCAGTTTAACGTCGCCAATGAATTTGGCCAGCCAACTGCACAAAGGGGTAGAAAAATTACCCACCCATATTTACGCTGCAACATGACCCACGGAGACAACACTTTATGGGGGGGGGGGATCACGCAATCAACTTAGTTCGTCATTGAAACTGAACTAATTGTGTAATATGTCGTGAACAGTTAGAAGAATATGCCAAAGAAGAAGAAGAATATGCCGAAGAAGAAGAATAATATGCCGAAGAAGAAGAAGAATATGCCGAAGAAGAAAAGAAGAAGAAGAATATACCGAAGAAGAAGAATATGCCGAAGAAGAAAAGAAGAAGAAGAATATACCGAAGAAGAAGAATATACCGAAGAAGAAGAAGAATATGCCGAAGAAGAAGAAGGAGAGTGCATAAGTTCATAAGAAATACCCTGAGATGTATTGGTATTTGAAAAGTGGTCAATATATATACCGTAAAATTATTAATTTTCGTGGGGATTATAGTTTGTGGATTTCGTGATTCACCTTCAACCACGAAATTAAATCCCATCGAACACTAATTTACAATATATACACATATTATCTAAGCCACCTTATTTACAACTGTCACATTATTTGCTGCATATGATTGTCGTATAGCCGTGCCGGAAAGGAAACTTGCATAGCTAAACTATTACATGTGCATAGTTGAACTACTATTTATAAAACTAAACTAGTTTTTTTATAGCTAAACTTTAACATATAAAAATTATATAGGTAAAGAATAACATTCTAATATATGACAGTATCACAAGGAAACGACGACATTTACATAACGAAACTATATATAGTATTTACATCGCTAAACCTTACATTTATGTAGAGCTTTATTTTTTAAACTCGTATGTACGTAGTTTAACTATACCACTTATATAATAAGTGTTATAATCTATAATATAATTTAGCTATAGCTAAAATGCAACACAGTCATATGTAAACTATAACGTTTATATAGATACAACAGAACATGTGTGTATAGCTAATCTCTAAAATAACATATTCCTTGCACAAATCCTTTCTAAAATAACATTCACATGGCATCAGGGTTCAAGTCATAGTCAAAAACAATAAAATCCTCATAGAAAGCATCTTGAACTTTCTCCAAAGTTTCCGGTTGAATTTGTTGCCAGAAATGTCGCTTCCACTGATGCCTCTGGCTGTCTTTCTCTTCTGAACTTAGCGGTTTTTGTTCGACAGCTTCTAGAACTAATTTTGTTAGAGTTTTTTCCGTTTCTTTTACGGTCGAGCTACTAAACTGATCCCTTGGAAATGGTACGCCATTGTGAATGTGGCCCTGAATTTGGAAAGCCGACCATAGTCGATCAGCCAGATCTATTTCAGAAATACAACCCTTCTGAACGTTCTCTGTGTCATGCGCTTTCGTTACGTAAGTATGCACTAAGCCAGCTAATGAGGTTACTGCATTAGCTTCTTTAAGTGATTTGTCAATTTCATCAACTGTTGCCTGATCGACACCTACTAGATTTAAAATATATTTAGCATCTTCGTTAAACGTTTCCTGTTTGGCTAGAATATCAATATTTATCGAACACGGTTTGCAAATAGAAAATATAGGAGACCAGTGTAAGTCAATACCAGTATATTTCCTTATGATAAATTTTGTGATTGCTTTAAGAAAGCCATCAAAAGAAATATGTTTTCCACACTTCAGTTTCTTATTACTGGGATCAGGCGAAATGTAAGGGGCTAGGTACCACTTATTGGGTAAATAGATCTGATCGATATACGAGGAGAACAATCTAGAATATGGGTTCCTGGCAACAAGAAAACTTGTAGTCTGTTCTATCCTTTTATCGTCTAAGGGCATTATTAATTCCTTGTGGAGTTTCATCGCGTCATGTGCTTCGTCGCGGGGAATATCGAACAGCGATGACACGTTTTTCGCAACATCTTTCGGACGGATACCGGACATGGTCAAGAAAGCCTGGGTCCAAAATGTACTGCCGACTTTTGCAACTCGACAATAACTTAGATTATATTTCTTTGATATATAGAATAGGCGTCCTTTTATGTATCGGAATAGCTGTCGCCTTTTCGGGTATTGTGAGCAAACTCGGCGCATACGCAGTGTTCGTTCATTCATTTCTTCCGCTTTTGATGAAAATGTCTTTGGTCTGCTACCAATGGGGAACCCATTCTCTGTAATAAAATTTAGTACAAATCAGATATAATGTTTCATACTTTGTATTAGATACAGTACTAGTTTTCGTTCAAAAGTGTCTTCTTACAAGGGTAATTGTACAGTTTCGGAAGGACAAACAACATAATTGTCCGAGGCGAAGCCGAGGATAATTTGTTGTTCGTCCTTTCGAAACTGTACAATAACACTTGTAAGAAGACAATTTTGAGCAATAACAAGTTCTGTATCTGACTTATACTCCGACAAAAAGCAAAATGATCTCCAGAGAGACAATGGTTATCCAAAACTAACTTGCAAAATCCATGAACAGATCATCGTTCGCAGCATAGAAAATATAGTTCTAATGTAAAAATATGCTTGGCCTATAATGTACCAGAGGGATATAAGTTAACTGTCCAAAAATGTCCATTCATAGGTTTAATTAGCTTGTGATCAAAATTCACAAGTGTCAATGTGTTTATACACCTTCTAAGTGCTTATTATACACTTGCATCTAGTTTTTTTCATTCATTGATAAAGGACTTAGTGCACAAAGGTAGAAATTTATGCATCTTATTTTCACAATTGTCATATTTCTATGAAATATTCGTACTGTTTTCTTTTTTAATGCACACAACAAAGTTACATGTATATTCGTACTACCCATGTTGACGCTCACAGTCGTATTAATATATAGAATAAAGTTCAAAAATAAATTTTGCTTGGTACGAATATTCTGTAACTTTGCTTCAATTGCTATAATTAATTTCTACTTTGCTTGGTCATTACAAGAATATAAATTTTGCTCCTCATTTGCGGTTTAAAAAACAATAAGCAATTTCTCTAAATTTTGTTCCGGCCTAAATTAATCAAGAATATTGGAATTCATGATTTAGTTATCTACACTATTGATTCGAGTAAACGACACAAAATAGATGGTTTTACAGTAGTACAGGCTAATGTTGCACTATCATTGGGTGGATTTACAATTTTCTAGCTACATGTTTTTGACAAGTAAAAATAATTTAATTTCAATGTGACAAAATTTGTGGATTTGGTGAAAAAGACCATTTTGTGGAAAGTTCAACGTAATTCAAAGGATTTTCATGGTTGAAATCATCCACAAAATTCACGAAATTAAATCCCCCTTGAATATTATTGATTTTACAGTATGTCATTTATTTAACTGTTCATGTAGTTATAAGCGGATTTGTCATGATTGACCAATTATTTTCTGAGTGAATGTTTTGTACAAACAACTTTCTTACAACTCAAAAAGTGTACACTTACGAAAATAATGTACACTTTTCAATGGAGTCACAGGGCGTATCGGAGTATAATCATTTATAGATCTACGCATAAAAATTTGCTTGTGAGTCACGGACGGTGTGCTGTTGTTTCGTTATCAAAATGATCGAAGTACGGTTCCTAGTCGTAGCACATAATACCCTTTATGGTTTTCCTTCACACACCTAAATGTTGCTGGTTACGTGTGGAATAGTAAGGTTATACTGCTCAGGACAAAACTGGTAAGTTCATGGTATACACTACCCAAAAGTGCTAACCCGCCACTTAGATATTTCAGTCCTGTAGTGTCAAAAATTGGTATATTCAAGTGAGATTTCGCATACCGATACATTTTTAGTAGATGCAGCTGATAGTTAGTTTAATTTAGCGGTATTGTGGCTAAACTTGGTGCCTTCGGCGTATTGCGTAATGACGTATTTTTGCACGTGCATTGCATGTGCACCAACATTTAAGTGTACATGAACGAATTCGGCATTATTGATGACTGCTTATCTTGAAAAACACTTTACATCATGAAATTGACTCGATAGGAACACTCACAGGATTGCGAAAAATCACTGGAACACATTTCGTAGGTGTCAATGTTTCATTTAAAAAAAAATAATTTATAATGCATTTAATATGAACTAAGGCACCGCCTAAATGAGGGATTAAATACACATTGAATGTATGCTAAGCTATGTTCCAGATAGAAACTGACTAAATATGAGTTGAATTTAGATGTTATAGGCCTACAATATACAAAGATAGTTATTGATCAGTAACTGATCACTTTTCCTCTTTAAATTTAAGACAAGAAATAATAATTATTCAAAATTTTAGATTGGCTATGTATCTGTAGTTTATGTTTGGAATAAGTGTAGGCATCCCTAACCTGGAGTTTTACCTATATTGTTCTGATTTGTTATAGATTGCAACGTAACGTCATGAGTCTATTTGGCGTACTTTTGGTATGACGTCATTTCCTGTTATTTGTGACGTCATGACATCACGTCTTGTATTGGCGCCGTGTATCCAGTAAAGTAGCGTATTTCTTACTTCCCTTTGCTTATTTAATTAAATAGTTTGTTTTATTTATAGAATATTTTTAAAGATGGTTATAATTCGAAAGAAAATGATAGGGGGCCACCGTTTACAGATTACTATTTTTTTATTTTCAAAGGACCATTCACCTCGGAAAACTGCCTGAAATTTTTGATCGGAAATAACTTTTTCTGAAAGCATTAGTACCTGCAGAGACTCGACGAAGATACGCACGTGGACATTATTGGTAAGGGTATTTACAATAGCCAGCTTCGCTGGCTATTTAATCCCCTATTAGCATGAACATCCACATACGTACGTATAAAGATGTATTAAATTCAAATATGTGTTGATAGTTGGCCTACTTGCAGTTGAATTTACCATGTTTGACGTGTTACGTAATATAGCATGTTTACACGTGTAAGAAATAAACAATGGAAATCATGTGCTCACGAACGGTTTTGATTAAAAGGATGAATTTCCTACGCGAAAAACACATTAAAAGCCAAATTGTATCAGCAGAGAACGCGCCAGACCTGTCGGAATGTTATGACTTTGGTTAGAGTCGCGGCCCTTATTTTTTCAATTTTACATGAATATCATTTTATGTTTTTGTTTGTTTTTGAAGTTTAACTGGTTATCTCCGTTTTTATTAACAACAAACTTAGTTTTGTGGATATTGACATACAAGCGTGATTTTGCAAAACCAACCGTTTTGGCAAAGCCTTTTTTCTCATTTTGTTCGAAGATTGTTACTCTTCGGCAGAGTTCGTCTGGAGTAAATCACGGCATGTAACGTGATTTTCGTATAGGGACAGGGATCAGTTATGCCAAAATGTTTATGAAAACGTGCTTTCCACGCGTTGATTTACGCACACTGCCATCAATAGTTTGGGTATTTTTGTGAATTGGTAAAAAATACCACATTACGTAACACGCCTGTGACAACGAACATAATCGTTTGTCGTCCAAAATAAATTTATTATTGACTGCGTTTTGGATTCAAGTACGGGTATGCAAAATTTCCTGCGGGTACATACTTAAATAAAAAAGTTATGGCGAAAAATGTAAGGTGGCGGGTTAGAACTTGTGGGTAGTGTATATTAAATATTGTTAAGAAAAGGCGTTAAAAGTATTCATACTGACATAACCAAATACCGGTACACAAATCTGCATACAATACGATCATATTAAGCTGGAGATACGGGATACGATAGACGTCTCAGTACAGCAGAACATCACAGTTTGATAAATGTCAAAGGGTGCTTGAGTGGCTTAACAGCTTAAAAGAGCCCTAGAAAATTGGTAACTTAACTTTTTTTCATTATTGCATGGTCAATTCATATTATTGCATAGTGCTGCCTTTCCTGGCCGATTTTCTTGTATCGTTTTATACGGAATGACAGAATGATTAGGCTTGTTATACATACCATTTTCTATCTCAATTGACTGCTTCATTTCTGTAGTTTTTTGAAGATATAGCACAAACATAATGATGAGTATGATAGATATGGAGATGGTCTTGCAACTATTTCTACGACCCATGTCTGCGTACACCGTTCACTTCTTCACTTAGAGTATATGTCTTCTTGAAGCGATGTAATCGAAGGCGAAGCTGCAATTCCTAGAGATGATACTGTTACTGTCATATGCCTCTAGTCAGGGTGTTGCAATCAGCGTTGAAGATGCGGCTACTAAAGATGATGCTTATACAGATGATGTTATTGTTGTGGATGAGTATAAAACATCGAGTTCGAGCGTTTCAATAAGCGTTGGCAATGCGTCTACTTGATATGTTGCTTATACAGATGCAGTTATTGCTGTCTTTGAATATTCCTCCAGGTAGAGCGTTGCGATCGAAGATGAGATTAATGCTAAAAATGATACTATATGCTATTGCAGACAATGGCGCTACAGTAGTCGCCAATATATCTCCAGTTTTACCGTAACTAATGTAATTAACGTAGATGATGCTGCAACTAAGGATGGTGCTAGGTTGAAATGATAGTGTTACTATTTGAATAAGTGTAGAAGAAGCTGCTACTGAAGATGGTACTTCCGAGGAGTATAGTGAAATCGATGCAATAAGCGAAGACGACGTGGTGACTAAAGATGATACTGCATTCTGCTTAATATGTAAATGCTGCTACTAGATAGAATGCTATCGCGGACGATGCGGCTATACTTAATACGGTGAAGCAACTGTTAATGATAGTTTTGTATAAAATGCTATTTATTTATTCCATCATTTGAACTTCTGCGTGAACGTTTTAATTGAAAGATGCAATTACTAGTATCCAATATTATTTTTTTTAATTTGTCCACGCACAAATATGCTAAATAATGTCCAAACGGTGGCTTATAATACTCCGATTTTTCTCCTTATTAGTAATCCATTTTAGTTATTCATAAACAATGAACTGAACACGGTAACAATATTTAAAGCAATATTTGCATGTGGACATGTTTCGTGTTGTTTCTATATTTTGTATGTAATTATAGCGATTCAATTAATTGATAGGAAAATAGCCACTGGCAACATTGTATACAATTTATTTACGATGTAGGCCTAACATAACTATTAAGAATAACCATTTCAAATAATCGGCATAAAAAAATATATATATTTATATCTATAATAATTATAATTCTACAGAATATGTGTTGTTGTTGAAAAAAATCCCAATTAAATAATCGGCATGACTTTTTTATCATAAAAAATCATGCGTTAACCAAAATTTCATTTTTTCCATATTCAACAAGAACATACCAAGTTCGCGTAAAATAAAAAGTATTACGGCTACTTTTGTTATTTTGAGTGTAGCAAATTTTGTCATGGGTTTGTAGCCCAAAGTCACCTAGTAAGCAACATTGTATTATAGAGGTCCACAGGACGAGTCTTTCAAAATAAAAAATCGCAAAAAGAAAACTATGTTTTGTAATGTTTGTGTTCGATTCACGAACCACTCTTAGTGTGTAACAATTTGGTTTTACCCCTGCCTAATTGGTCAAAGGTTCCTTCGCGAGCGAAAGAGTACTTTCACGAAACCCACAGCCAATGATAGATTATTTATGTAATTATGTTGAATTATAACATTATAAGCGGACAATAAAATATGTCAATTCCTGTTTGAAAGACATACTTTGAAATGCCTTTGAGAAGTTTAGCAATGATAAAGAACATATTTTAACTATTCTAGTATAATTATATTCACTATACTTATACTAATTCACTCAGCGGTGAGCGCAATTACGCAATAATTTTGTCCAAAATATGATTAGTTGATAAAGTGAGCTGAAATTTTGATTACATGTAGAGAATTATGAGCATTATTTTAAAATCACAGTAAGTCGTATAAGAAGAAACAAACTACTGTTTTAGTGCTTGATACAGTACAGTCATTTTTGCGGGACGAATTTTCGTAGATTTGTCGAAAGGACAATTTTGTGTGGTGGTCAAACGCTGTACCACTCAAGTCTTAGGACGAAAGATGACATAAAAAATTAATATTCTATTAGTATGGCCTAGTATATAAGTATACACATCTTACAATTATTAGAACATTCCCATTTATACATGTAGGTCATTAATTCCAATCTTAGATGTTCAACCGCGATATAGCAAAAAAGGTTGAGGTCAAATCTGTATGGAATGCACGAGTCTAAACGAGCCCACTTCCGGTTATCGCAATTGTATAGTCTAACAATAAGTCCTTAAGTGACCGGAAATCACTGACGCTTTTACTCGCAATAAGTCATATACATTGAATTGTATAGTCTTACAAAACGTCATACAATGATAAGGATCGTACGCCGTATGATGCGTAATTTATTAATCAAGTAAAATGTATGGATTGATAATTTCTGAATAGGCTGCAATTGCCATTAAAATGATAAAAACAAATACATCATACAAATATTTTGTTGGTTTTTGTAATTATGCTGACAGTAGGGCAATGCTTTGATTATGTTTCAACAATACACCACAGGATGACTGTACAATAATGGTTTAGAATTATTGGAATACCGCCATTTTTAATCAGCTAGAAGGGACATGTACTTTTATCTTATGAATAGAATTTCAATTGTTCCCCTGGATACTAAACTAATCATTCAATTTCAAGGGGTGCCTAAATTTCGTGGGTTTAGGTTAAAAAACACCATTCCAAGGAGACGCATTTTCAAGATATCTTATCCACTAAGTAAGTCATATAATTTAGCAGTTATAAATGATATGTGTGGATTAAATTTTCGTGGTTGAGATGATCCGCAAAATCTACGAAATAAATTCTGTCGAATACTATTGATTTTATAGTACGCTAAACGTAAATCTATATACGTGGTCAATAGAAAGTTATTTGTATAATTTATATTGAACTCGAAAACAAAGAAATCGGACGCTCATCAGATATTTTGCTTTTCACTAAAATATATTCTACAGAGACAATACATCTATTATGCTTCTATAAGGCCCAGTCAGACATCACGAATTCCAGTCGATAGAAACGATTGACGCGTTAAATAGATAACAAATATATAATTTTATTATAATATAACACAAAGCATCGTTTCATTGTTTTGAAGTTTCCAGTAGCATCCATTGTTTTACTGTGCTTTGTATTTTAGATATATAATGGTGGATCGTTAAACAGTATTATATTCCCTGTTATCTACGCTTCGGTGTCTTCTTGTCCTAAGCATTCACATTTCTAATGCCTAGGTCCCACTGAGCATTTTTTTGTCTCGGCGATATACTCTCGATGGAAATAAATGACTTTCGGGATAAGATAAACTTTAGTTAACGTCGATTATAGTTAACATAATAAACATAAGCTACAAGCTTGTATTCGACATACATCGGGGATAGATCGGGAACATGGATTTTCCCAAATATTCTATAGACTTCCCCGAGGCTTCCTGTAGACACCAATGAGCCTTCCCCAACACCTTCCGAAGTTCATTTGTTAAATTTGGGAGTACATCGCCGAGGTAAAAAAGCTCAGTGGGACCGAGGCATTAATCTAGATAAAATATTCAAACAATAGCTTTTATCACAGAAATATGATACAGTGAACATGTATGCTGATAAATATTGTTTTGTTGTAGCAACAATGATGAGTTTTAAAAGAGTTTATTTATGGTATGAAAGACATCCAATAGCCTTTGTTAAAATGAATATTGTCGATTCAAAGATGTCTATCAAAACCGCCATAATGTTCCATTTCTGAATAGCTAATTGCAGCAAGTATTAACACTACGCTATAGGACTATTAGCATTTTAATCATTTAAGTGTTTTGTTGATGGTAACTTGTACGCATCAATAAAAAACAACTCAACTTTAAAGGGATTGTTCTCTGTTATTGTGTTCATGGAACACAAGCCGACTTCTGGTCCCAATAAGTCATACAGTGATCGGACGTTACATGTGATTTTAATCGTAATAAGTCATACAGGTTAAATTTTATCGTATCCCAATAAGTCATACAGTAATTTGGTGTATACGTTAAGAGCACGGTATTCCACTATGGCATACACCATATAAAAAGGACAAGGCCTCGTGGACTGCATATTAAAATATTGAAGGACCATAAATCTGGCAAAATGTGAAGGAGCAAAAAACCTTTTCATTACGGTCACATATACACTGAGGTTGTTTAGTTTGAAAAGATAAATTACTGATAAATAACTGTTACACTTTTGACAGCAAGTTTTCATGTTTAGTGTAAGATCTGGCCTTCTGAAACCTGGCTACCTATTCACAAAAGTAAACAAAGCAGATTCAAAAAGACATTGCCTCACTTCGATCAGTATAGTTGCATTTACATACCCGAGTTACAATACCTGCACAAATGGGAATTTTAGACATTTATTTTTTAAGTCAATAAATGCATTTTAATTTAGTAGCATCAATGTTAGATAGAAAATTCAAATGAAACGCAATTTTACCGGGGCAAAATACCTCTAGAGCATGCAATTCGAGAAATTTATTGTTTTTCGAATGTTTTGTATTTTGAAGATTGACTTCAAAACCTAAGCCCACGGCAACATACAAAACCTATTGGTATGGCCTAATCGTTCATGTATAAGCGAATATTCCATAACTATGTTTGGAGTTCATGACTTAGTCACAAACAACAGTTTGATGAGCGATTAAATATTGTACACTTACGGACTTTGAAAACGTACCACTTATTCAAACCAAGAAATTTAATAGTAAACATTGTTTAATTGTATTAAAATTTTGTCTTAAGATATCTCATTTTATGTTTTAACGTCTAACAAAATTTCAAAATGATAGTTATCAATGTTATTAAGTCACGTGACATCCACGTGCTTAAGTCTCTAATCCAAATTCACAGTTAGGGAGAGTGACTGTAAAGTAATGTTTTTGGTGCGTTCACAACAGCGGGTACTCATTACAATTTCAATCCGCTTCTAAGAAATGTTTCTTTATTCATTAACAAAGGTTCGGACAACCTTGTGAGCAGATCGCGTCATAGAACTCAGCAATGGACTCAGTTTTAAAAGAACATGTCGTATGTTTTCGGTGGGATCAAAATGTGGGACATTCCCTCTCGCAGACATTGTTTTCTTCAAGAAAAATGACATTTACTCGTTATTTATGCGCATGGTTATATTCATACTGTCCAAGGTTAACACCCCTATCATCCAGAAATAGAAATACAAGAAGGAAGTTACTACATGTTGAAGCACGTGTCCAATGTTAGATGAAACACAAATTGACAGGGTACTAAATGAAAATCTTGTATTTCATAAATAAACGTTTTTGATCTTTTTATTTCATGATTTAGAAATTCTATCGAGACCAGGCCCGGATCCAGAAATTTCTGAGTGGGGGGGCACGAGGTATGTATGGGATTCCGGGGGGGGGGGGTGCTTTATATGTAAAACTATGTGAAAATGCACAGATAGGGGTACATTTGTAGATGTAGGGGAATCCATAGTACTTTCTATGTTATAAGCGTCAACATGTACATTGTGTATGTTCGTGCATATTAGTAAGTGTTCACATACAGTATTTGTATATACCAGCTTTCATTCTTTTGGCCATTGGAATATTATAACATAAGTAGGGGGGTCCGGGGGCATACTCCCCCGGGAAAATTTTCAAAGCAATGGATGAATCTAGTGCATTCTAAGCCTATCTGGGAGCCCGGAAATACCTTTTTTTCTTTATTCTGAGAGTTAACCTTAATGGTTTAGTTATGATTATTTAACAGTCAAAAGGTAATATAATGAGCTAGGGCAAAAATTCTCTTGTAATTGATTTCTGTGATGCAACAGCTACGTATAAATATATACATGTATATTAAAATATTCTGCGAGCGAAGCGAGCACGAAAAATGCCCATTTTACAAATGCTTTTTCATCTAGAACATAAGAAAAAATACCCATATTATTTAGAGATGTCTGTTCAATAGCTGTTTTACTATTTATTCAAAGTTTTTAAAAAAAAAATCTCAGCCAACTGGGGGGGGGGCACGGGCCCTCGTGCCCACCGCCTGGATCCGTGCCTGGAGACCAAGCATTCTTTTGACAGGCACGGTTGTTGACCGGAAGTCGTTTCTTCGGCGGAGCATGCGCATTAATTTGTCCAAATTAGATGGCTTTTTAGGCCTTCAATCCCTATTTGGAGATCAATGGTGGTGTCAGTTGGCACAAAACGCTATTGGAGACGAATGTTTATTATATCATGACAATGTAATCGCGCAAAAACCAATTGGTGGCTATTTCCGGTATGTAAAATGCCTTTACCTCCAGACACATTAATTTCAGATTGACATTAAATGTAACCTTCGGTTTTGAAAAACTTAAAATGTATTGTGTTTTTTGGTATGCTAATGACTCGTTTATACATCGTCATTAACACAGTTCTTATATTTTCATTCGCACGAGACTCACGCGCCAAAAATGAGATTTGGCCACGTCGTCACTTCAGGCGATGCGGTTAGTAAAATTGGATTAAAATATACTTTATCGACAACGTTCTAACCCAGGAACATTATATCATTGGTATAAAATAATCCTACATAGTTCATACAAAAAATACCGACCCCTGAAAAGTGGTGCGTTTTCAAAGTCCGTAAGTGTATATCAGTACATGTCTGCAACGCATATTATATAAGCAATTCATTACACATTTTACATGTTGTACTATATATGTATAAGCTATTTTAAAAAATAACCCAATAAACATTTGTCAAATGTATGCATTTATCTCAGTGTAGCAAAACCACGTGGTTTTGGGCTACAGTGCCAAGATGAAAATGTCTTCACTTTGAAAACAAAAATAACTATTACTTGCAAAGGAGATGGTTCCGGACAGAAATCGCATAAAAAAGCTTCCCCTGGAGCTAAAAATAGATTTTTTCTCAGATTTTTTTTGTGTTACAAATACCTTGGTTCAGGATCTTTGCTAAAAATAGGTTTCCCGAAAAATGCCGTCACGTGAACAACTAAATATTGGGGCCTGAAAAGGGGCACTTTTGTGCTATTTTCAACGATTTTACCGTAGATATACCGGACAGTCTGCTTCGAATATTTCACGACGAATATTTAGAAACATATTACCAGGAAATATTTAGAACAGGGTTCCTTCTTCACAATCATGCAAAAATATGTCAATATATACGACATGACAACACGTGACGCACATGTTTTCAACCCAGGGGGCGCTTGTGACAGGTTAAATTCCAATCCATACCGTATCTTGTTTACCGGCCGAAAATTAAAGCTCCGTGAAGTTGGCAGCGGGTTACAAGTTCGTAGTTCGATATTCAATTTCTAACTGATAGCCAATACCGAACTAGCACAAAGTTCGTTATTCGACACCCATTGGCCAATACCGAACTGGTGGGTGAAGAAAAAGAAGTAGTGTTGCCAACTGGTAAACCTGCTAAAATGCTTGCACAGGATTTCAGTGATTTCTTCATTAACAAAATTGAAGCAATACGTACTGAAATAGCATCCACTATTCAGTCATACCAACAAAACGACAGTGTTGAAGTCGAAACTCCGTTCGGAAAAGAGCAATTGTCAGAATTTTCTCCAACATCTGAGGATGAAATCCGAAAACTAATAAATAAATCACCTAGTAAATCATGTGAACTTGATCCAATACCAACATGGCTGTTAAAGGATTGCTTGAATGAACTACTGCCATTATTAACAAGAATATTCAATGCATCACTCAAAAGTGCTTATGTACCCAAGGCTTTTAAAAGCTCCAGAATAAGACCACTGATAAAGAAGCCAGGCCTTGATCAAAATGTACTGAAAAATTATAGACCTGTGTCAAACCTACCTTTCATTTCCAAAGTTCTCGAGAAGGTAGTCGATGCTCGACTGGAAGAGCATTTAACACTGCACGATCTCCACGAAGAACGTCAGTCAGCATACAGAAAATTCCATTCAACTGAAACGGCTCTTCTTCGTGTGCAAAATGACATCCTTTGCTTTCTAGATCAGAATAAAGCTACGGTCCTGGTAATGCTGGATTTATCAGCAGCCTTTGACACCATAGATCACAACACCCTACTACGCCGACTTGACAATCATTTCGGTATAATAGGCAAGCCACTAGAGTGGATGAAATCCTATTTGTGTGACCGCTACCAGACTGTCTGTATAGATGGAGAACTTTCAAAACCTGTACTAATGAACTACAGTGTACCACAGGGTTCTGTGCTTGGTCCGAAGAACTACACTATTATGTACACAAAACCAGTAGGTGCAATCTGTAGAAAACATCAATTGCAACATCATTTCTATGCCGATGACTCCCAATTGTATATGGCATTCAAACCAAAAGATTGTGTCTCGCGAGATGAAACACTGCAACGAATTGAAGCTTGTCTGAAGGATATCTTGCACTGGATGAAAGAAAATTTGCTGAAACTTAACGCCGAAAAAACAGAGGTAGTCTTGTTTGTACCGAAAAGGAATGCCAGTTCAGTCGACAATATCAGTGTAAAAGTTGGTGATGCTGTGATCAGACTAACGTCGATGGTGAGAAACCTCGGGGCCATGTTGGATTCGCATTTGGACATGGACAAACATGTTAACTCTGTCTCAAGGTCGTGTTTCATGCAGATCCGAGAAAAAGGTCAAATCAGACAATACTTAACTGTTGATGCAACAAAATCCCTGATCAATTCTTTAGTAACATCGAGACTGGATTACTGCAATTCATTCCTATGTGGCACCCCGAAAATCATTCTGAATAAACTACAAATAATTCAAAATACAGCTGCCCGCCTCATCACACGGACACCGCGTTACAATCACATCACTCCTGTGCTGAAGGATCTTCACTGGCTACCTGTACAGTACAGGGTAGAGTACAAGGTCTTGACTCATGTTTTCAAAGCACTACATGGAAAATCGCCTGGCTACATCAGAAGTATGTTGGAAGTATACACTCCGCAAAGACAGCTAAGGTCTCAAAATGATTCTGTACTTCTAATTGTGCCAAGGACGAGGACTGTGACTTACGGTGACCGATGTTTCACAGCTGCTGCACCCAAACTCTGGAATGCACTGCCAACAGCGCTCAGAGACAGTAAAACACTACCGTCCTTCAAGAAAGCGCTGAAAACGCACTATTTTAATAGAGCTTATTCATGCTGACTGTGTGTATGTTCCCATTAACTTGGCGCCCTATCATTGGGCCCAACGACCCACATGTTCCCAGGACTATGTATAAGCCCCATTCACCTATTGGTAGATCCCTACTATTAAGTTTAGTAGGGCCCCGTCTACTGGGTTAAGTAGAGCCCCGCCTACTGGGTTAAGTAGAGCTCCGTCAACTGTCTTCAATAGATCCCTACTACTAGGTTTAGTAGGGCCCCGTCTACTGGGTTAAGTAGAGCTCCGTCAACTGTCTTCAATAGATCCCTACTACTAGGTTTAGTAGGGCCCCGTCTACTGGGTTAAGTAGAAGCCCGTCTACTGGGTTAAGTAGAACCCCCGCCTACTGGGTTTAGTAGGTCCTACTTTTATATTTTAAGTACATTATATACTGTTTTAACCATGTGTTGGTCATGATTGTACAGCACTTTTTAACGTGTGTATACATGAAAAAAGGGCTGCTTAAATAGCTCCGTGAAGTTGGCACCGGGTTACAAGTTCGTAGTTCGATATTCAATTTCTAACTGATAGCCAATACCGAACTAGCACAACGTTCGTTATTCGACACCCTTTGGCCAATACCGAACTGGTGTCCAATCTGCTGCCAGCACCAAGTTCGATATTCAACCCCAAAAAGGCGAATACCGAACTGGGATGGAATCTGCTGCCAGCACCAAGTTCGATATTCAACCCCAAAAAAGGCGAATACCGAACTGGGGTCGAATCTGCTGCCAGCACCAAGTTCGATATTCAACCCGAAAAAAGGGCGAATACCGAACTGGGGTCGAATCTGCTGCCAGCACCAAGTTCGATATTCAACCCAAAAAAAGGCGAATACCGAACTGGGGTCGAATCTGCTGCCAGCACCAAGTTCGATATTCAACCCGAAAAAAGGGCGAATACCGAACTGGGGTCGAATCTGCTGCCAGTACCAAGTTCGATATTCAACCCGAAAAAAGGGCGAATACCGAACTGAGGTCGAATCTGCCGCTAGCACCAAGTTCGATATTCGACTTGAAAAAAGCCGAATACCGAACTTGGGTCGAATCTGCTGCCAGCACCAAGTTCGATATTCAACCCGAAAAAAAGGCGAATACCGAACTGGGGTCGAATCTGCTGCCAGCACCAAGTTCGATATTCAACCCGAAAAAAGGGCGAATACCGAACTGGGGTCGAATCTGCTGCCAGCACCAAGTTCGATATTCAACCCGAAAAAAAGGCGAATACCGAACTGGGGTCGAATCTGCTGCCAGCACCAAGTTCGATATTCAACCCGAAAAAGGGGCGAATACCGAACTGGGGTCGAATCTGCTGCCAGCACCAAGTTCGATATTCAACCCAAAAAAAAGGCGAATACCGAACTGGGGTCGAATCTGCTGCCAGCACCAAGTTCGATATTCAACCCAAAAAAAAGCCGAATACCGAACTGGGGTCGAATCTGCTGCCAGCACCAAGTTCGATATTCAACCCCAAAAAAAGGCGAATACCGAACTGGGGTCGAATCTGCTGCCAGCACCAAGTTCGATATTCAACCCAAAAAAAAGCCGAATACCGAACTGGGGTCGAATCTGCTGCCAGCACCAAGTTCGATATTCAACCCAAAAAAAAGGCGAATACCGAACTGGGGTCGAATCTGCTGCCAGCACCAAGTTCGATATTCAACCAAAAAAAGGCGAATACCGAACTGGGGTCGAATCTGCTGCCAGCACCAAGTTCGATATTCAACCCCAAAAAGGCGAATACCGAACTGGGGTCGAATCTGCTGCCAGCACCAAGTTCGATATTCAACCCAAAAAAAGGCGAATACCGAACTGGGGTCGAATCTGCTGCCAGCACCAAGTTCGATATTCAACCAAAAAAAGGCGAATACCGAACTGGGGTCGAATCTGCTGCCAGCACCAAGTTCGATATTCAACCCAAAAAAAGGCGAATATCGAACTGGGGTCGAATCTGCTGCTAGCACCAAGTTCGATATTCAACCCAAAAAAAGGCGAATACCGAACTGGGGTCGAATCTGCTGCCAGCACCAAGTTCGATATTCAACCAAAAAAAAGGCGAATACCGAACTGGGGTCGAATCTGCTGCCAGCACCAAGTTCGATATTCAACCCAAAAAAAGGCGAATACCGAACTGGCTTCGAATCTGCTGCCAGCACCAAGTTCGATATTCAACCCCAAAAAATAGCCGAATACCGAACTGGGGTCGAATCTGCTGCCAGCACCAAGTTCGATATTCAACCCAAAAAAAGGCGAATACCGTACTTAGGTCAATCTCCTGCCAACAGCGGGTTTGGTATTCAACTTGATAATATTGCGAATACCGACCTGGGTTCGAATCTGCTGCCAGCTGTGGGTTCGATATTCAACTAAAAAAAGGCGAATATCGAACTGGGTTGGATTCGTCTGCCAGTAGCGGGATTGATATTCAACTTGAAAAGATGACGAATACCGAATGAGGGTCGAATCTCTTCTGCCAGTGCAATTTGATGTTTCAGTCGTACTGGTTATGTGTAATTGATCTACTTCTTCAGTTATGTTACTGATCTGATCTACGAGACGAACTGGTCAAGGACTACCTGTTTGATTCACCAATCGTACTGTTTACTGGGTAGATAATAGTCCAGGTTCAACTGAATTTACTGACCCAATGGATATAACAAGTAAATGAAAAAAATATGGATAACAATAAATTGGTTTATTACTTGAGAATCTTACAATAAGTGATTGAAAGCAATACATGAAATATAAGTCAAGAATGGAATATAAAGACGAAAGCATTCTTATGTCATGCTTTATACAAATGAGAATACATTGCTTTATCGACTGTTCGACTCGTAGATCAGGCCAGTTATTGTTTTCCTTTTTTAATATTTTGCTTAATTTGTGTAATACAAAAACTTTATATTCTTATCATGTTCCTTATTCAAGTATAAACTAATAACGAATTACGTTACATATAAAAAATAATAATAAAAAATTAATGACAATGCTGGTATCGAACCTCCATCATCAATGTTACTGGTTTGACGCTTTACCAACTGAGCTAACTGGGCATTTGATATCAGTGGCGATTTATATGCACTGTATACACACTGGTACAGAATTTTTTCTTAATTGACTTTGCGTTTTTTTGTACATATCAGTTGTGTCATTTAATGAAACATGTTTAATTGAAAAGAACATACATTTTCCCATTAATATACAAAATCTCATCGATATGACACATATATAACACATATTTTTGGGGGATATTCTAAAATTCCCTATATAAGCTAATGTTAAACCACCATCTTGTTTTACACATGGAAGCGACCATATTTGTTAGATTGCGCCGGACCTATACTGCAATGTAATGAAAGATTTAGGTACCGGGAACCAGACTAGCACGTAAACCAGAAAATGAACAACTCCAATTAACCCAAAGAAAACTTTGTAGCGAAAAGTATCAATATGTTAGATACACGTAACTCTTGGAATATTTGTCGGCACCAAATACTAGGCTGGATATAAAGAACTCGAACTAAAAACATGGTTATGCTGTAGGAATACGCCGCCATGTTTGTTTTTCCATAAAATAACCACGTGACTTGAAAAGTACTGTCAAAAAAGTACTATCACCCTGCTGACAGTAAAAAATGTTCAATCACGTGGTTTATTGATCTGCTTGATCGTAACAGTAAGAATACTACCCGTTTGTCTATGGGTAATTAACATTACGAAAAAAGTGAGGGGTAATAAATGTAAATATTTCAATGTAGCATAATGATTTCAGCTGAAAATTATATTGCAGACTTGAAAAATCAAATTGTTTTCCGACACAATTACACACTGCTGACTTCAATTTCATCTCCCCAAATTACCTTAAATTCGTTTTCATCACATGCAAGTAAATTTCAGGCAATGTAAATGAGAGTAGTTTAAATTCTATACCGTATTAATACGGTATAGAATTTTTGAGGTAAAATACTTAAATAATTACAAAATCCTGATGTTTCACAAGTTATATTTTATATCAGTGTGCTTGTTAATGGGATATTTTGGCATCGATGTCAAAATAAAGTGAATTTTTAGCAATTTAATTTAATTTTTGTTATACGCTGAAACGTGACACAGTCCCTTTAACATAAAGTGTGGTATATAATTACATGTAGATCTCAGATATGAAGCTTGTAAAGAGAAACATACATTTTTTCGTGAAATCAATGCAACTATACTATTCAAATGTTGTGCATGGGTCAAAACCCTGAAAACAAACAATGAAGGAATAAAATCTTACCCGTCTTTTTGACATATCAGTTTCGAGCAAGCCTGTCTCAATTGT
Organism: Spisula subtruncata; assembly: GCA_963678985.1. NCBI lineage: Eukaryota > Metazoa > Mollusca > Bivalvia > Venerida > Mactridae > Spisula > Spisula subtruncata. The sequence goes on along the minus strand of OY787672.1, from coordinate 37,115,789 downwards.
GTGTTCTTCAAATATCATTCGCGCAAGATAATACGCAATAGTTTAAGGAATTTATGTTTGTAGGTTGAATGTAAACAAAGTACTGTAAAATCATTAATAACTGTGGGAATTAAATTTCGTGGTTCACCCTTACAACGAAATCAAATCACATCGAACAATAGTTTGTTTGACCCTTGTATTGTGTACCTGAACTGCAAAATCCACAAAGCTACGTCCCATTTAATCAAAATGGTATTTTGTGGTGTATACGAGAACAATGGGATTTTGTTGTTTTCGTCATGAATCAATGATTTCTGCTTATATCTGGATTTTTCTTCTTCTGTGTAAAAGACAATCACCAAAATATGGTATATAACAAGTTCGATGATCACGTGATTGATTTATTCTAAGTCTAAAACTGTGTACTTAGAACATTCCTCCAGTCGAGAAGGTCATATTAAGTACTACCTCTTACGATCCCATAAGAATGACACTTAAAATCTACATCATAAGGCGCTTTTTACGAGCCTGTTTTTATGTAAATCTGAACTTGTCATGTTGATCAAATTAGCAAAGTGTATTTGAATTCTTTCATTGGTTGGTATTGCGGATTCTGTAACGCAGTTAATACCACGTGATCTTGACAGCACTAAAGTTTTATCGAGCACCTTGGGATACCTCAGGAAAAAACTGCTTGGAATTGTAGTCCGACATCCCGAAGGTTTCACAGGGTGTTTGAAACAAAAACTACCAAGGAAAAGATCGTATTAGGCCATACCAAATTGTTTTTTCGTTTAGCGTCCGAGGACGGATAGGTTCGGGCATCTTGGGAAAGAAAAAACAACAAAATCTGTAACCTCTTTTATCTTCAAAATCCTTTGAGATATTGCTTGTCATGCATATTCACCATCATGTCCCCAACCCCTACACAGCAGTAGCTTTTAAACAAACATGTTTTAAGTTATTTCAGTAAGTTATTATGATTGACAATGTTTCATATCTGTATTTGTTAGCCATAGGCCTACATGAATCATGATGAGAATAGGAGTGACATGACTTGTTTTTCGAGTGGTTTTTTTTTTGTCTCAGGATAGGAAGATAGGTTTTCGAACTGAGGGCGGACGCTCAACGAAAATGCGATTTGGTAGGGCCTTATTTGTGGAAAGCACAATTTCAGTAATATTAAATAAGATACATGTATAATAAATGTACCTCCGTAGCTCAGTATCATGTGCGCTTGCCGTCTAATCTGGCGACCTGGGTTCAAATCCGGGTGGAGGCACACATATTTGCCTGTCATATTTCAATAGAAATGAAGCAAATAAAGGCTATAAACTGTTATAATACGTTGAGTATTGATATTTTTGTTTTCGATGGTAGAAAATTTCGTCTTGGTTCTGTAGAGCGAATTCTCGTCGTTTTGCTACTCTGGGAATGGTTGGTAGTGAATATATGAATGAGTCGTATGTGCGTTGTTTTACACTCCAAAAGTATCGCAACTTGACTGTGCACGATTTTCAACACAAATCAATCCAGTGGATTTTCGTGTTTCTGATAGTCCACGTGAAAACGTGGTTTCAGTGTTGATATAATGTAGGCGTTCTTATACATTATGCTCGGATAATCACGTGTTAAAATATTTCAAAATTCATTACACGAGTTGCAATACGTTTGTTAAAACACCGCGTCTACAAAATAACAATGTAATACTCTGCTTTAAATGCAGAATTGGTTATGTCAGTGTGACTTGGCCATAAACCGTAGACAGCGTTTACACAGTAATCGAGTTATAATAACGATTTTGAGGCAGCAAAAAACTATCGGCACAACGGTGGACATTTTAGCATTCACTACTTGTTGCATACTTTGACTTTTGGTGCTGCTGATATCTTGAAAAGGGCGTTTAGCATTAGTTAAATTGACAGTCATAATTATGAATACAAAATAAGAAGGGGTGTTTATTATCAGCAATTTGACAAAGATGGCTTATTTCAGAAGAAATGTTTTATCGAAAGTTGTGCTTCTCGTCGTGTTCTTCCTGCTGGTAACTACATACATACGGACTAAGGTTTATTTGGAATCACCAACAAGTTATGTCGGTACGTATTAACATTTCATTTATCACATTTTGTTATTTGAATTTCATCTTTTCTGACACAGTTACACGCTGATAGGTTCATTTTTAGCAGAGCATATTACCTTTAAGTGTACAGAGCTATATTGGACGATATTTTTTTTAAAGTTTTCAAAACTGAAGAACAATTATGCTTTCATCACTGTTCATATCTATTAGATCATTTTTCGCTTCAGTTTTAACAGAAACTCTCTATCTCAGTGACTTATGGGACATGCGAACTGTCCATTTTCATACGAAAGTGTTCTAGAACACCCTATGTAATTATCTGATTATAAGAATCGTCTATTTTTCGACGATTGAATCAAAGTACACGGAACCCAGTCAAAGTTTTAATTTACAATTTAGGTAGTCTAGTATCATACTAAAACAATGCAAGTAATTATTTCGACATTAAATGGCTGTTTGAATATAGCTGTCATTTCTTTGCAATTAAAACCATGTGAAATTTAATCTGATCAGCTGAGCTGAGTACAGTGCTGTAGGGTAATTCTGCGCACCTAACGGGTATTGGCTTTCTACATTTGAGTTTATTTTATTTTTAGAATCAATTATGGTGCTGTTTGGATAGAAACAACCTTCATTGACAAATGTAAACAGTTCTTGTAAACAATTCATGACGTTTTCATGACGTAAATTATTTCGGCTTATTCTGCGCAGGTGGAATTGTTTTTTTGTATAGTCTGTTTCAAAGATTTGTTTCACAGGAAATTTATCACAGTATCGAAAGAATAAGTCATTAAGATAATGTTGACAAAAAGAAAAAGTCATCATCCATTACATAGGTGTTTTTATTCAATTTATGTGCCACGTGGTATGTCTAATTAACGAAAATCGCCGTTGACACTCATTTTGGTCAACTTTTCGTAGAAATAATTTTCCAATTTCGTTGAAGTGATTATACAACTTTACATGTGTAACACACATCTACAAAACACTTGACAACCGACGGAAAACGACTCAGCAAAGTCTGTAAGAAATAGAAAGTTAAGGTGCGCAGAATTACCCGATGCGCAGAATTACCCGAAACGACTGTATGTGTTGTTATTCACTGATTTTGTATACCAGGTTTTTGTTTATATCAAAATCGGTACATTTTGCAATTTACAAACTTGAGTTGAGTCCATTTAAAATCCTGCAAAAAGTACTCACTCAGGTTCTTTATAATCACATTGCTATGTATTTTATTCGATAAATGGGGTTATAGACTATAGAATAAGTATGTTTACGCCATGAATGTTTAAACTGTGCTTAGATTAAAAAAAAGCCACCAAGTTAACATATTATATATGTCTATTTCGCTAATTGTCATTTTATACCCACCCACTAATAACTGAACTTAGTGTAATTTTTCTACATTATATCAATTTTAGTGATAACACAATGAGAATCTTCACATCTATTCTATTTAATTTTATTAAGTATACAATTCGCATGATATATTGAAAAAACTTCAATTTTAGCCAATTTTATGACAAAATGCAATTATTTATACAAACTAATTAATATTAATGAATATGCAAATGATGTATTTAACAAAAAAACCGCATAGAATACATAGGTTAGTTCAATACGATCATTTTAACACCATTTTGGCCTATCTACACTTAAAATTGACCAAAATATATTGATTTTAGAAGTCCTATCACAAAATTACATGGCGGCCATTTTGAATCCAAGATGGCCGCCAAAATATTGACATGAAAATTTGACAGTCAATTTCTTTTCAAGTACACGGCTGAAGTAACAAGCTAAAACAAAAAATAAGAGTACAGGAAAAATTCAAACTCATTCACCATTTGACACCGACTAATAATTTGAATTGCATAGTTGAGTCTATTTTAATGGAAAAAACGGAGATGGTCACGTCCCGTGTTTTATGTTTGTTATTTAAAAGTTATATTTTACATTTCGCTCGCTTTGAATGAGAAGGTCGTAAGTACTAACGACCTTATAAGTATGATACATATTTAAAATCTGCACCACAAGGCCTTCTTAGAAACTGAAGTTGAAACCGCTTGTTTTTTAATAAGTAAAGAGTAATTTTCAGACCGGTTTTCTTGTTTTCTCAAAATATCGATTTTTGATCTTCTCATTCTAAGCCAGCGATAGCTTCTTGGTACAAACGCCAATTCTGGGACGATCTATTCATGCCGCTAGAATATTGTATCTAGTATTAATAAACCGAAAACATTACATTACAAACAAATCTAGATTTAATGCATGTTTACCGACTATCTGTTACACCCAACACATGCTACAGTCAAATGATAATGGTTATAAACATAAGCTCGTACGTCAGGTAATGTCATATGTGGAATTGAAAATGAAATCTTTCTATCTAGGTTTAACTGGGTGTACCCGACTTAACTTTAGTCCCCGCTATCGAATGAGATAGTTCTCTGTATAGTATTACGTATTGAATTGACATATAGAGAATAATAAGTTAGTAATGTGGATGAGTAAGTTTATCTGGCAAGGCGGAGGAATTTATAGGGTGAGCCGTAGGCGAATTTGATAATTTCCACAGCCGAGCCGGATAAACGTTTACTCACTCCACATCAAAAACACATAAAAAATTCTAATTCTTAAGGTTTGCGATTGTAATAATTTGTACACTTGCTATATGTTATAAGTACACCAACATGCAATACGTATAACTTTTATATTATACGTGATATCATTATCAATGTTTGCATGTTTTCATGCGAGTTGTATAGCAATTATATCCTACAATTTAATAATTGTATTTTGCATGCTGCAAGCAGTGAACCGTGAAATGTCAAATTATGAAAAATGCATGTGCAAAACAAATGATTTTTCGCAAGAAATCTCAAAATGGTACATACTCGTCGTCCATCGATACTCACACCAAGAAAACACAAAACCAGGAGAATTCCGATAACATAAAGTGCAAGAGAGGTTTGTGAGACATACTCGTCTCATGACAGTAAAAAGTCTAATGCAATTAAGGTCACCACGACCTTTGACATATTGACCTCAAAATTTGTATAGAAGGGGTTTACAGCTGATGCGCAGCAACATGTATGTAAGGTTTTACGATTAAGAACCTATACTTCGTAAGTTTTAGAAGGTCACGGAGATTTTGACCTTTGATCCAAATGACCTTGCAATTGAGTATATGGAGAATGAACAATACGCAATTTCCGCTTAAAATTTTAGAATCATAGGTTTACCTATTCTGGAGTTATTGTAGAAAAAGCATTCGGCATGTCAACCGACCGATTGGAAAACATGCACAATACATACATCAAATCATCTATAGCAGACATTAAACTTAAATAGGTACGAATTTTAAGATGTTTAAACATAATAAGTCTTGAACGCAGTATGACAGTTCTATATTTGTCATTTCTCAAGTTAGAAACCACTTTTCATGTACTATTTGCACGTACAGTATAGCTAGCTACTGTGAACTTATAACACTTAATATCTGGACCACACACCAGCTTGGACAATATTCAAGCCCCAGTAATGAACAATATTTCGCTGGCTTAGAATGACAAAGGTCGTAACTACAAAATAAATATGTTTCGAAAACACGAACAACTGTTTGAAAATCGTTCTTTACTTATGGTAAAACAAGATTTTTCGACTTCAGTTTGGTCAACATGACAACTTCCGATACCTATGACAATAAGAAGCGACTTATGTTGTAGATTTCAAAAATACATTAGTCTTATAATGACCTTCTCATTTTAAGCCAGCGATTTGTTCATCTTTAATCATCGGTTAATTTTTAATAATAACAGGTGCGTCCCATTAACATTAGACAACAAGATACAGCTTGGCCAATTTGACACGACCCTGGCCTTTTGATTAAGATAATTTAACAGTAGATATATTGCCTACGTTCAAAACACCCATTGTATGTTTTCATAATCGGTGAGTATCACGAAGACGCTCAATATGTAATTACAAACACAAATTTGAAATACCGATATCGCATGATTTGTTTGCGGAAATTGATATATTCAAAGCAAAAATATATTCTTGTATAAAGGACAGGCACATGTCAAAATAGCCAAGCTATACGTAAATGGAACATTATATGAACGGAGTCTGACCTTTTGTCAAGCTATGATTTTATAATTATCTGAATGTTGATAAAAAATATTCCTATTGCAACCTGTCACGTAATATCCTTATTGTCAACCCAGTGTAATAATGCATTTTTAAACGAGCGTTTCATGTACACCTAACTACGTGTACTTGAACGATTTCGACGTTATTAAAAAAAAACTTTGTATCCTGAAATTGATTCGAGGGGAACACTCACGGGGTTTCGAAGCATCACAATATGTAGGTGTAAATATTTCATTTTTTATGTGTTGATTTTTGGCATACTTGCAGTTGAATTCATCGTGTTAGACCTGTTACGTAATATAGCATGTATACAAGTGTAAGATGTGCGCATCGAAAATCACGTGTTAATGAACGGTTTGGATTAAAATCATGAATTATGTAAGAGTAAAACACCATTTATGCTCAGTTTGGCACACGAAGAAGGCAGCTGATCTTTCGGGATGTATGAGCTCGTGTAGATTGTGACCCTTATTTTTTTAATTTCACAAAAATCAATAAATAAAGGATTAAAGGATATTCGTTCTATTTCAGTTGAGTGGAAGTTTAAAAATCGCAGTCCCAAGCATCTATTACCATGATCAAAACGTATGCAAAAGTTTAAAATTGTGGTAGTACATTTTCTTGTCTTAAAAATCGAGATTATTCTGAATATTAAATACAAATTTATATTATTGATAAAATATCGAAGAAACAACTGACGAGGCATGACGAATAATTTATTCTAAATGGTTTTAAACACCAAATCTCACGAATTATTTATAACGTTTGTGAACGTAGTAATATGCACTCGATCATATCAAAAATAGCTAATATTTTAAAACCGCATTCCGAGCGAACTAGAAGAAGGTTCTGTTGCGTTTATTTCTTGAGGGTATTGACTAGAAAATGCAAGAGAAACAACCCTAAAATTGTTAACACATTTGATTATAAACATTTATTAAACACGTATTATCGCGAAAGCTATAGACAACGGACGCAAAACGTTGATTCGTTTTGTAACCTCCCCTTATTTTAGCATTGCTGAAATCACTATAAGTTCAATTAAAAAGATCAAGCCGAGCAATCGTCATAAAATTTGCACTGAAACTTCTATAGTTGTTACTGTACTAGTTGCATATACGAAAACCGTATGTTGTTTAACGATTTTTCTCGTAAAACATATTTTTTTAAATACATATTTTAAAATATTATTTAAAAATACAAATAACTTACAAAAGTATACAATAAACTTCACTATTAGATTCCTTACATGCGTAATTTCATGTATGCAAAGTTTTATGCTTTTTGAACCGAAACTTGTTCGGTAAAATACATTTTTCAGTTTTTAGGGCTTTCCCCTAAATCTAAGAATATCTTAAAAACTAGCCGAGCAAAACTTTTGGGAATTTCCTAAATGATTGGCATTAATCTGATCGTCATAAAAATAACAGGTTTTACATTTTGTATATACCTTGTACAGAAAATTAAAAAAAAGAACAAATGTCCTTAAGATTTTTTTATTTCTAAATATGACAAGATCCGTACATCATTTATTAAATCACCCTTAATTAAACAACGCAGGTCACGATTCCATTCAATACATAGCCAAGAAAGGAAATCGTCACACATACTTCTCGCTGAGGTTATACGTAATTATCTTGTTACTTGAGGGTAAAATAGAACAAAATGTAATGTATATCATAATGCTTAACCCATTGTGTTCAACGAATGTCTATTTGAATGATAAAAAACTATGAACAAAATATACTTTCTACCAATGATTTTGCCGTCTCCTCTTCAAACGTTAGTGTATTTATTTTATTGATTTCGTTTCAAATCATAATCTTCGAGTATTTACAGACTGAAAAATTAATGAAACTCAGAGAGTATCAAATTGCTAAATCATTAGATTTAAAAAGCGTTTTAACATAACTGATACTGAACAGATCATCTAACGCTTCACCTCGTTTCAGCTTTATTAAAAAAACAATTCGTTCAAGAAATAGTTCAACCAATCACCAACAACATGTATAAATATCATTACAAGAGCATGCAGGGGCAATAAATGGCCCCAAACGATTATGAGTATTTTAGTCGGTATTAAATTTTGATCAGTCAAATATTAGGGTGATATTGTAACCCGTAGTCTAGAGCGACAGTCTGGGCATGTAAAATTTTCGAAGTAAAAACGTTGAGCTAGTTTATGACGGGATTGTGAGCGTGTGCGCCTGTGTAGGTAAAGTTTATTGTCATAGTCATTTTCTCAAGGAATATCACAGGTGTCCACTTGAAACTTGGCATACTTATTCGCTATCACAAGAGGATGATTCCATACTGACAATCTGATAACCAATTGAACTATATTTATTGAGTTATCTGCCCTTGTTACTGTCAAAAAATGAAAACGTCGGGCGGCGATGCTTTTGTTGTAGACACCCTGCTGCGACTTTACAAACATCATTAAATTTAAGAAACACATATTTCTTAATTGAATATGGTCCCATTCGTGCTACATTTTTGTACTTATGTATTTGCATAATAAAGAAGTAAAAAACATTATGCCTTTTTAAATTTAATAAACGTTTTTTAAATGGGTTGTATTTACAAATGAATTAGCGTTATTAACTAGATATAACTTCTAGTACCCATATATCATTTGAAGGTTTGAATGACCGAAGAAACATTAAATATTATATCTGAATAAAATTAGTGATTTTAAAAGGGTTGAACAATGTGAAATATGATTACTATTGAAATGCATTAACATTTAAACGAGAACGATAGTCTGCAAATACATTTAATGACCGTCGTATGCGAATTTACTATTCATTATTATAATAAGAACATTTTATGTATTTCTCGTTTCACAAGTTCTATTTAATATAAGTGTGCTAGTTCATGGGATATACAGTCATCTATACCATATTTAAGTATTCACTTAATAATTGACCATCTTATTTTTATTTTTGCAATACGCATTTAGAAACGTTAGGTCGTCCTTTAAACCTACGTTCTTGCAGTTTTTGTACTCAGCTGTCTTACTTTCTGAACTACGTAATGGTGTAAATTATGTGCGTACGGCATATGTAGAAACTTTATATAAAAGCAGTGATCGATTTCGATATTTACTGTGAATTCACTAGGGCCGTCGCCGCATAGTTATAAAAGTCGTTAGTATGATAATGAAAAGTCGAAAGTGCGATCAAAGGGGATTGTCACGACTAAAAATCTATCACTTTACACTATATAGAGTGCAAGGGATACAATTTAATCGGACAACCAGAAATACCTAACTCAATACTGAGTCCAATATTTTAAACAAGTATATTTTGAAGTCAGTAATAAATTGAAAAGACAAGCAGAAAAAGCGAGCAAAAAGCAACAAAATCATAAAAAGACGAAACACACAAAACAAATGACCCGTTCTCCAGGAAAACCGGGCGTAATGACATTGCATTGTAATTATACAATAAGACTAAGAAAAATGTCTAAAATGAGAAAAAAATTGTGTATTTTGTTTTCATATTTAAGTAATTGAATATAATTGTACTATCCATTAGCTTCAAGTTTTCTTTAAAATTGTGTTAAAATAAAGTCTGTTGTTGCTATGGTGATCGATTTCTAAAAAGAACTCATATCAAGAAATCAAAGGTTAAGTGGCTAAAAACACTTGCTATTTTCCTCTGGAAGTAAATACTCACACACTGAACACGTTTTATTAAAATAAGAATATGATTATAAAATTTGCCACAATTTTAAAAGTTAACGTAAAAAATATATCAGATACTGGATCATTGAAATGCCACGTAACGTTACGTCAAAAACGTAGATTATGACGTTCGCGACGACACTCATAAAGTAGGCGGTAGTGGTTGGTTTAAAAAGTCTTTAACTTTGTAAGTTTATGGAATAATTTGTTCAAATTTTCAGAAACTGTCTCTTCTGTCTAACCATATAGTTATCAACATTTTCACAATTTTGTCAATAAACCCGGTTTTCCTGGAGAACGGCTCAAATAATTACCGTTGGATAAACAACAAATTAGCATTTTTTACGTATAACGTTTTATTAAATAGCATACACTTGTCGTATATTCCAGGTTATGATCTGTTCCAAGCCAGTGAGGGATCCTTTAAACAAGAGGAAATGAATGAACGCACACGTAACATGCGACAATTCTGTTCCCAATACCCAACAGGGCGACAAAAAGTACTAAAACTACATGGTAGGCTGATGTACATATCTGAGAAGTATAAGTTAAGTTACTGTCGTGTTGCGAAGGTCGGAAGTACGTTTTGGACCCAAGCTTTTCTCTCAATGGCTGGTGTATCCAATGGACAAGACTCTCAGAAATCGATGTTTGATGTTCCCCGGGACGAATCTCACGCAGCGATCAAAGAGCATAACGAACTAACAATGGACATTGATGACAACCGAATTCATGCAACAACAAGTTTTCTTGTTGGTCGTAATCCTTACTCACGGCTGTTTTCTTCCTACATCGACCAAATGTACGTCCCAAACAAATGGGACCAAGGAACGCGTATGCTTTCTGTCACCGCGAACAAGTCTGAAGAGTGTCCAAATAAAATAACATTTGAAGACTTTTTAGAAGCTGTTTCACGTGATGTTTTGGCGGGAAAAGCTGTTGATTTACACTGGGCTCCGATATTCTCGATTTGCTTACCATGTTCAGTAAAGGTGGATTTTCTAGCGAAACAGGAAACGTTTAATGACGATGCTGATTATCTACTGAAGTTAGTTGGTGTTGACCAAAACATCAGAGATGAAATTGATACTTCGCTGAAGGAGGCTAATCAAGCTTCGTCAGCAACAGGACTGGTGCATACGTACATAACAAAAGCGCATAATAGAAAAAAGGTCAAGAAAGGTTGCATTTCGGAAAGCGGTTTGGCACAAAGATTATGGTCTGCGTTCCAAATTCAAGGACACATTCATAACTCTGTTCCATTTCCTGAAGCCAAATTTCGTGGCACTAAAGAAGATCAAACTGAAAGCAAACTAACGAAACTCGTTTTGGAAGCAGTAAAGAAAAGGCCACTAACGACTGAAGAAAAGGACGCCCAACGTCAGCAGTGGAAAGTTCAGTTTTGGAGAAAAATTACTGCAGCCACATTGCAAAAGGTCCAGGATGCATATTTCGAGGATTTTATGACATTCGGTTACGATTTGGACCCTCATACTATGTAGAAAATGATATTTTACAAAACTCGAGACTGAATGAACGATTACGTATCAACAAACTATTTACGACCAATTCTCAGATTGCTATCTTGATACATGTTTATCAAGTTATTATACTACAAGTTAACCTATTTCGATATAAATTGACATACACACAGAGTACGTAAAACAATGTTACAAACAAATTTCATTGGAATAGATACATCAGAATTGTATACAAGTCAATATAAATCTTACGCTTACTTCTTAGTATCAGTCGTAAAGCGTTTTTATAAGAACCAAGTGCAAAGATGCAACATCTCCCTATCAACGCTTTACGGGAGACACATATTTTAGACGTTGTTTGTTAGAATGTTAAAGTTGTTGTGGAGATAGGTTATATGGATATTGAATTGTGTATCATAAGCCCAAATTACTGTGAAAATCAGAAGAATAGCTTCTGCTTTATCGAAATCGATAACGTTCGGGTTTAATTATGTTTATAAACTTAGACAACATCAGTAAAACACAGAAGCGTTTCATCAAGCAAGATATTCCAGAAAAAAAATCGCGAAAAGTTGACTTCACGAAGAGGTCTGATTTTACAGTCGAATAACTACACATGGCAATTTGAGTCTATGATTAGAGAGGTTGTTGCTCTTGCGGCTCCAGAGAAATGTTGTTGAGAGACTTTGGTTAAACAGTTTATTATATTATAGTGTTATGTTATTGCTTATTGAATTGACGCATGTAATGTCACATTTCAAGTGTATGTGCGTCCGTGTTGAAATGTGAGGTTGGATGCATGTTGATACGTGTGAGCGGTGAGTGTTTTGAGTTATTTATGAATGTGAATTTCGTGTATACGGCTTGTGAATGCTTTACGTGTATGTGATTGGATATGATAGGTTGGCAATTTTGTTAGACTCTGAAAGTTGAGTATTACATAGTTTTAGTTTTCTGTTATTGATACTATTCTATTACATATGTCATTCAATGTTTGTCAAATTTGTCTGAACAACCAGTCAACCTTTCCTATATGAGTGCAATGTGTTCTCTATTTACTTACTTTAGTGCTACAGGTATACATGTATATATATATTATAATATATACTGAGTTCCAAAAGTTCCGCATCCAACATAGTGTGTGTCTTTTTTATTAGAATCTCCCAGTTATTTATGATGATTCAAATGCGCATGCGTAGATCGATGTATACTTGATAATATCAATGACAGTTATCGATTTGATGATATGTATTGATCCATAATAAAACCACATGTGACACCATCCAACGATTCCAAAGTACACCCAGCGATAAACTACTATTTTACAGTGTAAGGGAGGTCATTTAAGTACATAAATACCAACTATTATCTATCTTTGACCACAGATAAGTGTTGATGTTGTAATAGAGTCTGTGCAACAGGTCCGATTTTAGGAAACAGCCGCCTCGTCATTAAAAACGCAAAATGAAAGAGAGTTTCCCATGATTTGAATGTTGGGTGGATTACAATTAAGCTACAACAATGCCGTTGTATTTGATGCAAAAATATAGCAGTATTTCATGTCTTTGTCAGCGGCATTGACCCTTGATCTGTGGTCACGTGGTACGCCATATACATGTTTTTCTGATGGAGATGATTCCACAGTCTTTTTATGATAGAGGCATGCCAATTTTATCCGACACAAAGTAATTTTAGTGAAACACCAGCCTCTACCGTCTTATATACACGCGTACGTTCACCATATCCATTTTTGCAATCCAATTAAGCGTACATTTCTAACTTATTTGACTTATTGTGTTTTTTCGTATCACAGACACGTTGCAAATAAAATTGGAAGTGACAATTAAGTCGAAAATCAAACACCCAAATTATGCTTGCTTGAATAGACGTTTTACCCTTTGTGAAAAGTGTGATCATTTAAGCGAGACGAAACACAACGGAAATAGGTTCAACATGAACACTAACGGTACGCAAATGGACAGTGTTCGTAATAAGTTCTTTTAAACTATTTGAAAAAAAAAGATTTTTTAATTAAGATGCAGAACTTTTGGAACTCAGCATATATCAGACAAAAAAGAAACGCTGCAGTAAACATCTGGTTATATACATATAGTGATAAAGGTTTCCGCTTCTTTAACTCGAATTATTTTCCAAAGTTTCAAAAACACCCTTAATGATAAGAAATAACTGCGTGTTTTCCTTTTCTGAAGTTTTCAGCCCCAAACCGTAGAAAATACCGCTAACATGTCCATAGTTGACGTAACTGACAGCTTCATTCACTAGTATGCATTATATCATTACCATAAACGTATTCTTGGTACCAAAGGCTGTTCCTCAGCCAAAACTAATTAGAAAATAATTTGTACTTATTGAGTTTAACTATCTGCAAACTTGACACTATGCATTATTGTAGGCGTTTTTTGCCTTATATAGTTATGTATACTTCTAACATACCATTGATCCATGATCCGTTAAATTTATGTGTTTTTCTAAGTTAGTATATTAAGTTAGTTTATTTGTTTAAGTTAGTATATCTGTATTTGTATTTTTGTACAAAATGGGTAATAAACAAGTTTACACGAGCTTGAACACAGAGGTCAATGACTCCTGTATATACAATTGTCACATAATGTGATTCGAACCTTATACTGAACGATGACTTCAAAATGAAGAACGCAGCTTACGGGTATAACTTATCGCAACAACCCGCGTGTATGTTCACTTACTTGTCCATTTATTCACGTGAACACCCTAAACACATTGGACCTTTTTCACAAACGTTGTAAGTCTGAAACACAGACTTAGACTTTATATTGTCAAATGTTCTATTCACTCTCAAGTGGTTATAAATGTCGAATTTTGATATAAATGTGTATACATGTTCACATGGTTAAATCTCATTGCAAAGAAATGACAGTGATTATATAAATTATGTCAAGCTTAAGTCTAAGTCTGAGTTTAAGTCTTACAACATTGATGACTAAGGACCTTGCATTGGTAAGGATTGAACTAACCAAGATATGTACACGTCATGGAGTAAGATAGTCAGTATATACGGTCCATGCACACGTGCATATGTCGAAAATGATACTAGTACTTTTACGTCTATACAGTACGCATTTGGTTTCAACTTCCGTTGTGGATACGAATGGATGCTGTACAAATTTTATTAGTACCCGGGGCTATCAATGACTTCGAAGAGCAGGGTTTGATTAATTTGCCCTCCACACCGGGATAACCCATGCGGGTAAACAATCATTATTGTTTTTATAATTGTCTTTCTTATGTGACTTGGGCAAATTATTAATACTGTAAAATTAATAATTTTCGTGGGGTATTAAATTTCGTGGATTTCGTGATAATCAAATCCCATCCAACACAAATGTGGGCCCTTGTATTTATTACATGAAATGCATAAAAACCCACGAATTAAGATCCCGTCGAAATGGTCTTATTTTACCAAAACCACGAAGTTTGGTCACATCGAAATTAAATAATTTTACATTATACGGTGAGTCGAAACCAATTGCCTGCCCTATGAGTACATTTTAACAAAAACGAGACGAGCAGATCGGACAGGGAAGGAAATCAATCAGCTTAACCAGCCGCGCACAGAAAACAGTAACAACACAACGCAACGCAACGCAACGCAACGCAACGCAACGCAACGCAACGCAACGCAACGCAACGCAATGCAACGCACAAAGATGAAATAATTGTTAGCTGTTTTCAAATGTCTCTCTGACGAAACTCATTCTTGCAACTCAGGTTATACGTCATCTGAACCCCTTACGAACGTAACAACGGTTCAAGTTCCTTCAGAGCCTTCATTATGGAAAGTGCACAATTCTCCGAATGAACTGAGAGGTGGTGTATCGGGATAAGAACCATCATTATAAATAAATCAACAAAGCAAGTCAGGTTTCCGTACCTTTCAATTCAGAGGTAGTTCCTTCCTCTGATTTCAAGGGAAGCTCCTATTCAGTGTGGAGAATC
The DNA here is from genome assembly GCA_963678985.1 of Spisula subtruncata. Taxonomy (NCBI): domain Eukaryota; kingdom Metazoa; phylum Mollusca; class Bivalvia; order Venerida; family Mactridae; genus Spisula; species Spisula subtruncata. The sequence continues at coordinate 37,100,404 of OY787672.1, read as the reverse complement.
ACGCGATCAAATGAAAAAGGCATTTTTGTCCGCTAACGGTGAGGGTTTTTCTTGATTATAACGATCGTGCGTTTAATATGGTAATATATTAGTTAAGAATATCCCGTATATGTAAGAATACCAGGCAAATACCCCCATTTCGCTCTATCTTTAGTTGTTTTTAATTGATACTCGATCAGATACATTTTCGGTGCAGTTTCCAACCAATAATAATAATTTGAACGAAAACGCCCTAGTTATGACTGAAGACGTTGTGAATTTGATCACGTGATTCTCCACACTGATATTTGTAGTCTAAGAGCAGGTGACCAGAATTCAAAATCTATTTTCCCCATCTGGTATAAAGAGTCCACTGATATTTTCGAATAATATAGACATTCCTATATGATAGGAAATATCATATTTTGCTATTTTTCTCGATTTGACCTTGAAATGACCTTAACCTTGACCCTAGAAAGGTCAAATATGATGTCTGTTTGATGTACATTATCAAATGAATGATATCTCTACAAATATGTAACAAATTGTACATGAACAAATAAATCATAGTAAATCATATAATCCCAGGGATGGTCGTAAGAATGCCTTCTCGGCCAGCATGCATATGCACAAAATGGCTATTTTTACAAAGAAATGAACTTTATCATTAAACACATGACTTATAAGGAAGGAATATGTACTTACCACCACATCTATCATTTTAATAACCAAATCTGATTCAAAGCATATGCTATACGAAATATCAAACTGTACCTATTTTTCTCAATTTGACCTCGAAATGACCTTGAACTTGACCCTAAATAGGTTAGTTATGTATGTCCATTAAATGAACAATATTTATTAAACAATATCCACTCAAATATGTGACAATATATACATAAATAAGAAATCTACACCAGAATAAAGAATAGCAGGTGGTTTCGTACATTAGCTCAGAAGTAAGAGTTGTTGCCCCTGCCAAAAATTCTGCACCACTTTCATAACTGGCATCCACCTTCTTCTGAAGCCTGAATGACTACAAGTATATTATTCGAAAATACCAATGGACTTTTCTACCAGATGGGGTAAATAAAAATCCACTTTAAGGCTCTTTTGACACCGGCTCTTGGACTATTGAACTTAGGAAGTAACGCTAATCGAATAATTCAATATCAGGGGAGCAACTTTTGTACTGCAGTGTTCACTCTCTTGGTTTTCTGGGAAAATACCCAACACAGTCAAAACCTTAAACTAAGGCAAGGATGTGTGCACTATACATGTAGAATTTACTTCCGACTTAAAGGAGTTCAAGAGAATCAATTATTGTACTACATTATTACCTCCATTTCAAGGGAAGCAACTCATGTTCTTGTATATTCCTTCTGTTTAACTATAGGGGAAGTTACTCTTACTGGCTGAAAATGTAGTAAAACACAATTCCTTCCCCTGAATAATGTATACGAATTTGTTATGAAATAGACTATGGACTGTGTATGGTTTATTTACAACAAGTTTTGACCTTTCAACTATGCAAAATTCAACTAATGTTGCATCAGGAAAATTCTGGATGCAGTCTTATTTCTTCATATGAAGTCAATTTCAGAAAAGGTTCACTTCCGATTTTCCCGTTTTTGCTTTTGCGCACCAAAGATCGCTGGCTTAGAATGAGAAGGTCGTATAAGACTTATGCATATTTGAAATTCTCACGGTGTAAGATAGAACGTACACAGACGCTCTTTATTCAATTACGTCACAATATTCGGATATCTAACAGGGTATGTACATGGACTACATGTATAAAATAAAACACAATATCACGGAACAATTACAACCAACAACACTTATATATTAACTTCTTTTAACATCCAATAGTAGATTACACTATTTAGAACATTTCTGACAATATACTAACAGTCATTGAATTCTGCTTTGCCGATTCATCAATGGTGTTGTTCCAAACGAACACCAATATGAGAAACGATGAGTACGTAATGTAATTTATTGACTTTATTCGACATCAACGTGTAATGTTTTACAACTGCCATTCGTCTCCCACTGTATCAATATATATTTTTCAAGCAGATTTGCACTGACAAGGATTTTTGTAATACTATAATACAATGTATGTACATGTATATTACGCGCAGCACAAGTCCAATCATTCGACACTTTGCCTTGAAACTCAAGAATATCTCTTTACGGAAATATTATGCTAGTATGTCACACAACGTTCCCTCATGCATTACATGTTTCCACATTCGCATCACATCCACGTACCCTTTCTCATAGAAACCAACTGATCGAGCTTAATGTCACGAGAGATAGTTGAACATACTCAACAGATTAAAAAAGATCGAACGCAAAAAGAAGCACTCAGCAAAAACAACAAAGCTCATGAAATTAAGTAGTCACAAAGACAATTGCAACAAGAAAACTGAGCAGCGTTAACAACCAATCACGAGGAGAACCACAAAGAAAAAGCAACATACTCTACAATATGATACACACTGTAAATGAACAATGTTCATTCCATTTTCAAAGTAGCAATTCTATCTGTTAGTAATTATTGTAATAACTATGATACCAAACAGGACAACATTCCAAATAACAAAAAGCCAGACACCGAATTTGTCCAAACGCACAGAGAGTGTTCTACCGTGCTTGATATTCACATCAGTTGATATCGTATGGTCTGTGGCAGACATTTCTGTCGATTTATCATGAATAGTTTTACCAGGTTGTTTTAAGCAACACAATTTCGATAACAAATTGTATTTTGATGTATCTGTCTTATAATACACATCGAGGATCACACAGTTCATAATAATTGTCAGAATACTTCCCACCATTTGCAGTGATAAATAAACGACAATTATCGCTACACCATCGGATGTTTTTAGAAGTGAATCATTTATTACTGAAAGAAGTACTGCTAGAGACAGGAAAACGGTAACATTCAATGTGATCCGCTCTCCACTGTCAACCGGCAGAACGAACACTAAACAATTAAGAATGCACGTGAGAATAACTGGCACAATCATGTTCAGAACCGGATACAGCCACTTCCAGCGTACAGTGAAACTGAACAAAAGCTTTGCGTACGATTGATTACCAACTTTGTCGAATGTATTCATGACTTTGTATTCAATTATACTCCATTCACCATTTTCTTTAAATGAATGCAGCGGTTTAACATCTTCATTGTGTACAAATGAGAGTTCGTCTAAACTCAGAGACCATGATGCAACCCCAATGACAATTTCTTGTGTATCAAATGGATAATATTTTATATTAGCCAACATGCTTATGTCTGATGAGAAATATGGCCATGCCAATATATTTCCATCTCTGGAAACAACGATGTTGCCATAATCGGGTGTTGTTATACGTTCTGTCACCCCGCCATTATTTCCTACACGCAAATCCGGTATCCACACCGTATCTGCTTTCACTGATTGTTTCTTCATATACGCTATATTCCATTCATTTAGCAACGGGACAAAACAATCCACCCAAGAAAGGGTAAGGTATGCCCTAACGGAGACACTTTGTCTTTTAAAGTTCACGTCTTCAAAACTGACTAGATTAAGTGAAATATCCATGGGCAATGATTCATCCTGATTTTCCACAGGCCTTATGTTTTTATTGTAGACATGTGTCTGATTTGTAACATTACTAGGACTTTCTTCAGCGTTTACAACAACAACTGTTAGTAGGGCACATATTTGAAAAAATAACCACTTCATTTTATTGGTCATGTTTGTTGTGTTATGTCTTATAATATATTAAACAATATTTATGTTCATATGGTCTCCTTCAAACCATTGTTATTGGTATGATACATTACAAATTAGAATATCTTACTCGACAGTTGCATACTTACTCCGATAAAATTTGTCCATTGGTAATACTATTATAGATGATTAGATTTATTGCAAACAATGTAACACTATCACACTCGACTAATGACCTAAGTCAGCAAAATTACAGACAATATAGTTAATAACAGAGTAGTCCTTCTTGAATTATTGCTCATGAGAAAACTATTCACGTCTTTGTTTCTCATGACTGCGCTTATGTTATCATGAATAATTATCCACATGTCTAGGATCTACTAGTGTACACAGTTAGATATTCACATGAAAACTCCTTGGAGTACAGACAACTTGAAGTCCATTGCAATAATATATTTGAAATATATTTTTAATAATTTTTAAACACCCTCTCCGGCTTTCTAGACACACAATCATGTTAATTCCCATTACGATTTAATGTCTTCAAACAGTTGATGTCTCATATATTCATATCACATATTGCACTAGTAGAGTAAATTCTTATTTTAACACATGATTGTGTTTTTTCGAGTAATTGCATCAAATAATTTTGAGGAAATTCAGTGCGGTTGTTAGAAATGTTGCAATCTGATAACATTAAACACTCGCTGACAGTTCAGACCAGATGGTTAATTTATGTGATAATAGCTTGAGGAAAATCCATAGTTAACGGGGAAAACATTTATGTTTAAAGTCAAAATCAATGCTTTCATGCTCGAACAACCTGTTTTTTGTAAGGTGCTTAATGGATGTCAATAATTCTCTTTTTGGTTTTAATGGTTTTCTTGAAAAATATGAAGTGTGTTCTTGCCAGAGTAAACATCGGATGACGTTAATGGAATTGTTCAAATCGTACGATGTGAATCATGACCATATATTTATCTCTGAACGATAGAGAATAGACGTGGGTGGTCTTACATGCAGTAATAATAATGGATGCAAAAACCGTACAACATATGAATTGTGTGTACAAACATCTACAACGTAATGGGCGGCAATAAATGCATTAACAAATGTTCAGTTATGCAAACATAGTTCTAAAATAGGGATGCATGGAATTAAATGCATTTTAGTTGCAATACATTTTTTTAACGTTTTTTTGTAAATGTTCAATAATGAAAACATAACGAATAAGGCAAACGACAATGATGGTCAACGACAATTTGATAAAATCTTATTAAAAAAAATATTAAAAAAAACATTTACATTTTTGTGAGCTAATGTATGCATTTATTTCGTATGATGATAAGCATAATTAGGAGAATGCAAATTTGCAAACGGGATAAATTCATGAACTAGTACAATCATTAATTTTCTTTTCCACGAACGATTGAATTTATCTCAACTTAGAATCAAACCCAGATGTACCTGTTTCAAGGTATAGATAGTACAATTGGTATTGTGCACATTTGTAAAGGTTTCGTCTCTGTAAGTTAATCATTAAGTAGACAAATCCTTTGAAGTTTTTGCAGAACGGATTTAAAAACATCTTACTCATTATATTTATGATGCCGTAAAGTTTTTTGAACCGAATAAACGGGGTAAAAGTAGTTATAATACTATTGTGCTATTTAAAGTTGGATCTGTGGTTCATTGAAAACATATCAATTGGCAAGTGATGACATGTAACTTTTATTCTGTGTATAAAATACAACCTGTTGACCTTGGGTGCTTTAATATATTTTCTTCGCTGGAACAAGTATATTAAACAGTTCAATAACTAAAGCCCTCGAGCCATTATCGTCGCGCCGCCAGGGATATTATCACTCCATGCCACAACGCGCCCAGATATTAATCTCTAATCAATGTCCTTATAGCTCGTTATGGCACATTAGTGAACATGATGCTCTAATCCCCGAAGAAATCAAGTCATTAGAAAAATACAGAATAAATATAGGACTACCGATTTTTCGTTTTCTGGACTGTAGATATTGTTTTGATAAAACCATTCGTATTACATTAGTTGTTTTCTATGAATAATGGATAGGATGGATAATGCCTCACTGGACCATTACTAGCCTTACCATATTGTTAAAATACACCCAGGGGATTAGCCCATTCATAAACTCTCCATTATTTTTCAGGAATGGAGAGTTGTCTTAACAATAACTCTCCATTATTTCGTATACACATTACATTAAATGGGTATACGAAATAATGGAGAGTTATTGTTAAGAAAACTATCTATGCCTGAAAAACAATACACACATACGTAGTGTTAACAAAAAATGGAGAGTTATTTTTATTAAATGGGTTTACAGGTCACGGAGAATTATTGTAAATAATGTATTTTATACACCAGTGAGCTGCATTCATTGCCCGCCATCCCAAATAGATGGGTCGGGAAATTTACTTTTGGGTATTCACGGCCCATGCGGGGGGGGGGGCTATCTTAGAATTAAACATTGTCCCAAAGGTATTGGTTCGGTGAAAAAAATCCCAGCATTCCCCCGGCAGTGCGGGGGAAGCTGGAGGGTAAAACGCCGCAGCCATACCCGGGGTTGGGGCCGTGGATGCAACAGACTGGTGCATTACAAAATGTATGTGTTCACAAAAAGGGCAATACAATTCGCAGGAAAAGGGGCACTCAACTGAAAGAGCCGAACACAGAAAAAAGAAAACAACAGACAGATAAAATGCTCAAACCACAACGAAACTAGAAAATGATATCAACCCGCTGTTACTGAAATAACTTTTTACATTAATATAATTTCAGCTATTAAGGTGGTACGCGCGCAAGAAATCAAGATATGATGTTAAATACCGTTAATTTGCAATAGCACTTTCGCGTGACCATTCAATAAATTCCAATTACAGTTTTTATACATTCACAAGGGCCAACAATATCACTAAATCATGACACCCGTCTTCAGCATGATACTGAAAATGAAATAATCGACATTGGTCTACATTAAAATGTCCATGAACATTGCAACTTAGGTTTTGAGATGATCAGATGAAAACTGTTTGAATATAATAGTACGTACAAAGCTGATTTCTAATTGTTTTTGGTCATACATTGCACAAGGCTCATAATCCAGGACGACATGTGCCGATTGGACTCCTACATTTGAATTAAAGAACAGGCAAAGTTTGTTTAAATTTTGGAGGGTAAGAAAAAAGTTAAGTTCCCAATTTACGATGGCTGTTTTCAGCTGTTCAGCCGCTAAGTCACTCTTTGACGTTAACTTCGGATCCCCTGATCATTGGGCTACCTAATGAAACACTCGAGTCTCACGGGGAGACTTTTTCTCTTTTGTTGGCGTGGCAGCCGACATCGAACTGCGGCGCCTAGGAATAGACACTGCCCTGACAAGTATACTCGTATATATACCAATTTTTGAGTACATTAATTAATACGTTCATTAAAATGATTGTGCAAATACAGAGCTAGGCTTAAGAACAACATGTTCAAAACATTTTAGTAATATCCATCAAGTTGCATATCAATTATAAATATCCATGTATAGTTTATGCACAGAAATATATCCTCTGACTGAAACAAAGAACTTTATAATGTCCAACGTGTTATAACATCAAGTGACACTGGGTAAATGACCATTGCTTGATCGTGTAACACATAGCTCACAACAGGTGTTTGCATGGACTACACACCGCTATTAAAGTAATGGAGAGTTATTGTATTAGTTCACTGGTTTCATGAAAAAAGCATGATCTTCACGCTCAGTCATGTTCATATTCTTAATCTTCTATTTATAAGAGGTACATCAGGGGAGACTTTTTTGGAAAAAATGCATTTTCCTTCTATTTTGACATTTACAGCTTCTTTTCAGAAAATCAAATTTACATTGGACAGTATTGGTGTATTTTAAGTCAGAGAAAATCCGCGTATCTGTCCATTCCTGAAAAATAATGAATACTCGGCCCCTTCGGGGCCTCGTCTCCATTATTTCTCAGGAATGGACAGTTACTTGGACTTTCTCCTTAACGTATTATACACTTTTGTAAACGCTTTGTACCTGTAAGTTACTCATTAAGTAGACGGAACTTTTGTAGTTTTTGCAGAACGGATTTAAAAATATCACATTGACCATTGACATTAGATAATGCCTCACTGAACCAGTGTGAACCATTGCTAGCCTTAGTTGTAATATCAATACATTTTTAAACGTTTTGTTTATGTAAGTTAGTCATTTAGTAGACAAAACTTTTAAAGTTTACAAATATCGCACTGACGATATTTATGACGCAGTAAAATGTTTTGAAGGGGATAAACGCAGTGATATATTTGTTTGTGTCGCAAATGACAACGATCAACATGGCCTATACGCTACAATGGTGCGTATTGTATGTGCTTACTCATATAACAATTGTTTGTGCAAATGCTGGTATATTATGTTGTTCAAATAACACTACCGTCTACAATAAAAATATACGGCCTGTGACAAACCAAAATAATTCCTTGGCTATGTATATTTCACTAAACCTGATGAATTTTGAAGACGTAGACTTTAAAAGACAAAGTGTCTCAGTTAGATCGTACTTGGTGCTTTCTTGGATGGATAGTTTTGCCACGTTGTTTAATGAATGGAATATAGCAAGCATGAATAAACTGTCGTTAGACGCTGATGCATTATGGATACCGGATATGCGTGTAGGAAATACTGGTGGGTTCCAGAAAAGATTAACTTCAAAAGATTTCGGCAGCACTATTGTTTATAAGAATGGACGTATTATGGTTTGGCCATATTTTTCGACTGGAGTAAGCATGTTCGCTAATATAAAATATTATCCTTTTGATACACAAGAAATTATCATTGGAATCTATATATGGAGTTTGACAACAGATGAAGTATTTTTTGTACATAGTGATGAGGACAATCCTTTGAATTCATTTACAGAAAATGGTGAATGGAATCTTATTGAATACAAAATCATGAACGTCAACCACACACACCAAGACGTATCGAACTCACATATTTTATACAAGTTCACAATACGCCGGAAGTGGCTGTATCCGGTCATGAACATGATCATGCCAGTTATTCTCACGTCCAGTTTGAATTGTTTGGTATTCGTTCTTCCGGTTGAAAGTGGAGAGCGGATCACATTGAATGTTACTGTATTCCTGTCTCTAGCGATATTGCTTTCAATGATAAATGATTCACTTCCAAAAACATCCGATGGTGTAGCGATAATTGTCGTTTATTTATCGCTGCAAATAGTAGGAAGTGTTCTGACGATTATCATGGACTGTGTCATTGTAAATATATTTTACAAGTCAAATATTTCAAAACATGCCTTTTGCTCGAAAATGTGTTGTTCTAATACAACTAGAAAAACGGTCGATGATACATCGACAGAAATGTCAGCTGAGGACGAGACAATCTCAAATGATGTGAACAACACAAACTGTAGAAAACTCTCTGAGAGATTGGACAACTTCTTTTTCTCGCTTTCTGTTATTTGGAATGTTGTGCTTATAGGAATTATACTTCTAGTTATAACTTTGCAGGAATAGAAATTTTAAAATGAAAACGGAATAGTACAGCTTTGCTGAATTCGTAACAAATAGTAAGCAATTAGAACACAGCATCCTATGATTTGATTTGTGTTTGGAAAGTAATTTAGGCGTTGATAAAACATTTTTATAACAATGTGGGTCGTGCCGAATATTACGGATGATAAAACATTTTTATAACAATGTGGGTCGTGCCGAATATTACGGATGATAAAACATTTCTATAACAATGTGGGTCGTGCCGAATATTACGGATGATAAAACATTTCTATAACAATGTGGGTCGTGCCGAATATTACGGATGATAAAACATTTCTATAACAATGTGGGTCGTGCCGAATATTACGGATGATAAAACATTTCTATAACAATGTGGGTCGTGCCGAATATTACGGATGATAAAACATTTCTATAACAATGTGGGTCGTGCCGAATAATACGGATCTTATCATTTATGGAGGGGGTAATTTACTGTTCACCGTAGATACAGCCACATTGATAAAAATGTTCAGCGAAAGTTAAAGTTTAAGCAATGGATTTTATTATATGAAGTTAATTGTAGGATAACATTCATCGCATAACATTGTGTGTTTAAACCTTTTATAGATGATAGGTATGCGTAAAGCCGTTTTTGTGCAAAACAAAGTGCACCACAGGGACCAGCTCGTGAATTTCTGCACAAATCGAAAGTTCGTTTTATTTTTCGTTTTCAACGATGAAGTTACCTGTGGATACAGCGGTCAACATACATTCCTCACCTTAATGTTATCACAGACAAAAACATGTACATTCTTGGTGTCAAATTATCATTCATTGCAGATATTGTGTTTATCTCTATTGAAACAGTTAACAAGATACATGTTTTAACTTTTTGGATATCGCATATTATATTTAGGAACTTTGTATGTGGTGTATCTAAACGTTCGTAAGTGTTATAAATAAAAAATGAAAACTCCAGAAAATTATTTCTTTTATTGTGTACTCACATACTTACTACCAATACATGTTTGATATTTATGTGGATTTGGTAAAATGGTAAGTTGGTGAATCTAATATGTTCGTATCACTGTGTATAGCTTTATTATATTCTAAGCAGCATATTCGTTTACTCTGTAAGTCCCCAATGTTGTTTCGTCGTGTAAACGACACATTGTTTTGAATGATAACACGTGTAAACTGTTTCATACGAGGTAGCTCTAACCGATTGCCAGTGATGTATCTGGTTAGGGTGTATTTGTCTCGAAGTGATTCACTTCTTGGGATCCATATTATGTAATTTCTCCGTCCGGTGTTCGTCGATATCATTTAATTGATCAAAATATTTTCCAACCGATAACCCGTTTACGACGCTCTGGTCAAGTAGTGTCTTCAGACTTGGTATCACCCTCATATACCTTCTTTGCCAGTCTTTCGTAGATAACTTGTCAACTATCAAACGATTTTCTGAACTGATAGATCGTTCGTGACGTATTTGTTTTGTAGTGTTTTACGTCCCGTCTTTGAATCATGAGTTGGTATCTTTGTATCAAGTCATTCGTAAATAACGTGTTAAAATCAAATCCTTTTTTCTAACCGACTGGTCTTTCGTAATGCTCTTGTCTCGTAGCGTTTTCCATTTCGTCTTAGGTTGGGGTGACGCTGGTGTGTCTTTAGCGCTAGCCGTCCATGGATAATCGTCCGTGTATCATTAACATCGCCGGAGAGGTAGGTCGTCCGTATGACATATTGTAGCTCCAACCATTTGATAAACTCAACCACTCATTTCTGTGCCGAATTCATAAATATCCTTGACACTCTGCACAAGGCAACTCCATACATGTTTCCAATATATGAAACGTTTCTGTGCTCTTTGCTGATGGATCAAACAACGTTCTCGATAAATTTGATCACCAATAAATCTTAGTCGTTTACCGACCTCACGTTGTGTCTGTACGCGATCAGCATCAATGTCAATAACTGTATTAACGTGTTCAACCATCTTAGTAACTGTCGATTATTAAATACTCTTTTAAAGTGGAAGATGTTTAAGTGGTGTTCAACTTTGTTACTAGTTAATTCAATAACTGAAAGTAAAGTTTACAATACTTCTTTATATACTAGTATATATCTAATACTGGACTCCCGAAGCAGATATAAAAAAAACTTACTTACTAACATAACTAATTGAGCTGTTATTAAAAATAGTGAAAAAGGAAACTATTATGAGTAATAGTATGTGATATAGTGCATATGTAATAAATACAGTTTCGTTAGTAGAGCATGTAATAGATTAGATACTGGTACTAATATTATGATATGTCGCGTAATGAACATCAAACATAGTAAATACAGAACTAAGATTAGAGCAATGCATTTTATCACTTCTTTTACAAGAATACGCACATAGAAATTTTATTCTTCTGTTCTCGTCGTTTTTCTCAACTTGTAAATACGTATAGTAATACTGTTATTACATAATGCTCCGCTAATACTCATGTAATACATTCGTACCATAAAGAGCACCGTATACATATTACCGAAACAAGGCTGATATAAAAACGACGTAATACCGGAACAAATTGGGGGAATATTCGCTGATATACATTATTAATCAACCCAGTTAGGTTAATATTTTCTGCCACCCGATATGTCATTTTCTTAAAAAATGCAATTTCTTTTCTGCGTTCTAACTGAGTCGGATTATAATGAAGTATGCGTATCAGTTTCAATGACCCTGGTTTTAAACGTATTCTTAATCAAACAAATCGTGTCTAAATCTATCTACAACAAAAATGTGGAGATAAAGTTAATTGTTAGATAAACCACGGATTCATAATTCAATTTTAAACATAATTGATGCTTTTGCTTTTTATGATGAGTGTTTATCAAGGAAATGTCGGGTATAGTATTTATTTCGTCTCTGGTATTACACGATCTTTGATCCCACACTCCAAGCGGACGCTAGGTTATTAAGGCGGAAGTTTACAAAATCACATGTATGAATAATATAGTTAATATAGCTCTGCTTTTAAATAATCTTTGTTGGTAATCAATGCTTATATCATTGTCAGCGAGTTTATTGAACTCGAGAGAAAAACAATGACAAACGAAGTTGTCATTCATACAAGGAAATGAAATAATATTATATACTATATTAACTGTACTAATGTATCGGTTAGGAATATTAGTAGCTATATGGTCGGCTTCCTTCATTGTTTTGACATGTCACCGTATCTATGGGTTATCAAATATGTCATAGATGGATATAATTCATTACAGATTACCTCTTTGAAGTATATTCGAAATTCGTGTACTTATTATTAGGAGCATTTTCTAAATTTGACGCTTGCTGCATTTGAATGAATGCGCTTTCTGTATAGAGACGACTATTTATAGCAGATATATTTATATATCTTAATTCACTGCATGCAATGCTTAAGCAATCTTCAACGATTAAAGTACATACAGGTTCACATATTTTAGTTTATACACTCAACCGCTTTAAAAACGCACCACTATTGAAAATAATCAAATTTTGTCAAAATACATATTTTGCTAAAATTGATAGTTTACAGGGATTGTTCAGTTCATAAGCTTGACCTTATTAAAGAAAACGATTTTTTTTCATTCGAAATACCCCGCACAGAGAACGTTTTTGATTTTGCATGTTTTGCGCGTGCAGCTCGATCGCGTCGACCTGTGTAATCTATATTAACTTGGTTTACACATTGAAAAAGCAACATAAACAATATTTGCTAATGGTATTTTTATGTTGCGAATATCTCGAATATTTGTTCTCGATGATTGTGCCTTCGCCTCCAACTAAAAAGAGCCTCGGTGCCTTAGCATGGCGGTTCAGCTGCCACCATACAATTATTGTGGGCTTAGAACATCGATTCCTAGCGAATGCCACAGTCACAGACCGACCTGGATGAAACCAGCTAAAGGTATTGAACCCGAGCTAAGAGGAAACATGAACTCGGTGGTGTCACTTTAATTGGTTCCACATGGCTGCACACAGTGTCAAAATAATGCTGGGTGTCAATCAACAAGCCAAAAGTACATTAGTGCATTTTAATAATTATTTCTTTCAAAATTGTCAATAAAAAGGAAAATTATTGTAGTACATTTTTAAATGAGTTTTCTCCCGTTTATAGCCTAAAGTCCAAACTTTTTGTCTTCAAGCTCCTTCATAGTGTTGATATGTCCTGACAGTCTGATGCTCATTACCAAGACTTCAAGTTTGAATAAGGCTTGAATCCATCTTAGGTTCATATAATGCGCATATCTGAACCGCACTCGGTCGTATGGTATTAGCCAGACAGCCATAGCTACATAACATTGATAATTCAAGTCAAGCTTTGCTTGAATAGTGGAACAAATCACGTCGAACATAATTCTATCCTATTACGTAATTAAGGTTGTGCTTTAGGAGGAGATACCACGTGCATGCATAAATGTATCGGGCTCTTATACTTGCTTTTGAAATTGTGACTTTCACTTTCATGGGTCTCAGTGTTATCTTTATAATAATTCATTTCAAACTCGTAATAATGGCATGAACATCACACACACCGTTGAATATAGACTGAAAATTAATAATCCGAAAATAAATAACCATAAATTGACGTTTTCATCACTAAAACCGATATTTCATATGTGGTGCGTTTTTAAAGCGGTTGAGTGTATATCGTACTAGGGTTGTGAAATGATATACATGCACTAAGTATTTAACTAAACACACATGATGTCACGTTGTTGTTGACATATAAGTATACTTTTATATACATGCTTTTATATTCTATTGTTGCATGTACATCGTAATATACAAATGTATCTAAATATAGGACTACCCTTGCAATGTAATACTGGGTGTTACACAAATATCTCAACAGGACAGCTAATATGTACTGTTTTATCAATGCACTATGGAAAGTTTAAACTTACGATCATTTTTTTTATAATTATGTTGCAACTGCAAATTTGATTAAAAATATCGTTTGTATAAGTTCATTAACTGAATTTTTATCAGTATTACGGCCATTTAAAGATGCAAAAGTATTGTAAAGAATTTAAATTTCATCGTTGGTTGACGATTCTTGTAAATACTTAGATAAAACAGTCCCTAAATCACGAATACCGCCTTCTGCTTATTCATAACCATATACTAAGCCAATGTAGTTATCAGGTACTCACTTACAGAAAACAAATGTATGGATCACAAGAATAACAAGCAATAATCGAAAAAACTGTTAGAAAAGTTAAACTAGATCTATACATTACGTGATTATGTACAGGCTTATATGCTTTTAAACTCTCGAATCCCACTATATAATACTGCTGAGTACAAATATATAAAAGATAAAATATGTTCTCCGTCTATTTTTTTTAACATTCGTTGGAAATCAGCACGCGATCACTACTCTCTTGAGTGTTGTTAAAATGGATGTTTGTACATACTGATGATGATAGAAACAATGTAGAGACAGTCAGTTATTTAAAAAAAACTATAGGAACACCCAGGCTAAAACGTTTATGAGAATGAAAGACAAAAAGGCGATACCAAAATATCAGACAGCGATGCCAACTATGAAATTGAAACATAAAGTTTATAACATGCAACTATTTACCGACACAATGACCAACACTTAACTAAATTAACTTGCATTTTTAGCCAATACTCATCTTAACATTTTATTGTACAAAGAATCATATTGTATAAAAGTTTTGATTCAACCTCAAATATCGAGACACTGATGGTCTTATTTCTAGTCACAGTTCTTAATTGCCCAATGCAAATGTACAAAGTCAAAACTGGTTTAAATCCAAATAACTTATGCACATGAGGTTTTGGCCGATGTGTACAGCAATATTCAGAAATTTAACGTTTAGGGGTTGGGGTTGTTGTGCAACACAAGATGCTCTTAAAACCATTCTTTACAAAGCGTCTGAATTGTAGATCGAAGATTAAAGCGATATATGGATTGATGAAACTGTTAATGATGAAGAATCTCCAAACGATCTGTATTCCTGCTTTGAATTCTTCTTCTGGAGTCTCAATCGTGAGTTTCCAAAACTTTATTACAAAGTAGGGTACAAAACTGAGGAGTGATGCTGCTGTGATGGTGATCATCATAAGGGTAATATGTCTTTCGATATTGGAAACCGAAGGTTTTGTGTCTTTGTGTGCGGCTTTCATGGTGAACGCATTTTGGTCATTCGTGGCATTAGTTTCCAGTTTTCCACCGTGTGTTGGTTCATTCTGACCATTCACTTCCGGGATATCAATAGGAATAGATTTATTTTGACCATGAACTTCCGGGGTAAGAACAGCTATAGCTTTATTTTTGTCGACGGTTTGCAATTGAACAGTTGATGTGTCCGTTTTCCTTTGTTCTCCGCAATTATGGAATTTGTTCAACTTGATTGCCCGCATGTGTCCTTGATGTCGTTTTAACGTCCGAGCAACGAATGTGTACATTACGCTTAAAGCACTAACCACAACGACAAGAATTAAAACGTCCAATAAATGCGAAATTATCAACAATGTTTGTAAATGAGGTTGCTTTGTATGTGTACAGTAATATGCTTCGATGTGTCTTCCTGTACCAGAGTCGGTGATATTGGAGTTAACAACATCAACAATCACGAAATCTCTAATGGAAGATAGAAGGGCAAAAATAACAACAATTCCAACGTAAAGTTTCATTTTCGAGAACTCGAATTGCCACTGAAATGGTCGACATATTTTTCTGTATCTGTCCACACAAATTACGACTAACATGCATACCGATGTTGTGGTTACCCAATGGGTGATAACATAAATTAACTTGCAACCGATTCTATTCTTAAAGGTAATAGAGAAACACAGCAACACTATAAGATTACTGAATACCAGACACGCAATCAGATCTGTCATGGCAAGAAACATTATAAGACGGTTAGTTGTTGTTCGGCGAGATTTGAATCCATAAAACACCACTGACGCGATATTACCTGCGAGGCTAAAAACAATAAACAGTACAATATATCCAATAACGAATCGATAATTGCGTATGCGCTCTTTGTTAAGTGCCTGCAAAATTTCATCATCAGTTGTGTTAACCATTTTTGATGCAAATTAAAAGGAAATGAAGGAATCCTATATGGTGTATGCTAGTAAACTCTACTGAACACTTATGTCTTGTACCCAGATAAATCCTCATCAACTCATCATTTATATAGAGGTGATTGAATAATGATTTCCGTATAACCGTTCCATAACACAACGTACCGCGTTTGATTCAGAACTCCGGAAGGTTCTCTATACGATCGAAACAACGTCTCGCGCTGGATTCAAAACATCCCGTTTCCTTCATGTCGACATCAGCATGACGATTATGACCCGTCTGAAAGTGTTTATATTATCGATAAATCATACTAATTTATATGCTACCTTCTTCATAGTCAACACTCACATCAACTGAAAAGGTTCCAAGTCTACATTTTCCTACTGATTAATTTCCAATGATGTTCTGAAAATTTGACGAGTGGTTGTTATACGGCAAAATCAATAGCACACTATGAGTGCGAGATTATTTAATATATTACACCATTGCCAGCAGTTTCACCTATTTAAACATTGAGTTGGACAATGACTACCGATATAATACGCTAGCGCACATTAAAAGTTCGTGATATTACACAGTAGAGTTCCGATGATAAAATGTGAGTTAGTTTGCCAAGTACCAAAAAGTGGCCTAACCCATAAAAATAGTACACACAAAATGTTTTTGCATAAAATGGTTCTTTAACATGTCCCTTCATAGAAACCAAATGATCCAACCTTGTCATCATTGAACATTTTGATATTTTCTAGATGACCACCAATATGGCCGCCAAAAATTGAAAATGTACGTATTATACAATTTTCTACATTTGCAACAGTATAAAATGCGTATGTTTAGAATTTTATGGTTAAATACGCAATTTACATATATTAGAACAAAATATTGGTTTGAAATATCCAAAATGGACGACAAAATGGCCACCGAATAAGAAAAAATGGATAATTTTTTTGTTTATGTCACTCTAATAACGCAATTATTCTAAAACGTATTGCAATAGCTATATAACATACTAGTTTAAATAAACATCATCCACATAAGCTGTAAGTCATGATTAAGGGGGATATTGTCATACTTACCCCCTCCATCTTTGATGAGGGAGTATAATATTATTGCAATGTACTTAGTATGTTTTGGCGATCTTTGTCAATTCATCAGTCAGTAGGCTTAAAGGTTTTCGTTTAACGAACGCTTGGCCTATGAATCCTTAATATGTAAGCAAAGATTGGCCAGCAGACGACCCCTTTTGATGTTGGTGTAAGTATGCCAAATGTCATGGTAGCAGTGACCTTTATCATGCATGAATAGACTAAATGACTTTAAATCAATAAAAACAGTTGAAAGCCCAGATATTCAAAATCAACAGGAAGGTTGGCCATGTCACCATCAGTAGATTAACAATACTAGTATGTGTTCAGTACATTTTGTAGATCAACATTAAATGTTGAATTCCTGGCTGAAAATGAGGCATACAAGTTTCACAAGCATAATTATATAGTACTCTTTAAGAATATTCAAGTCGTTTTGCAGAGTCAATTTTGTAAGTGGTATTTTAATTTTTTTCATCATTTTCTGAACCACTGCAAGGATCATTTTCATCTTTTCATTTACAGACCAAAGTATTTTGTGCGTCATATGGAATGTGATAGTTTGATTGTGCTTAGTGAGTGGATGTGACTTAATTTCTTTATGATATGATGTTTGGGGTTAGAGTTATGTTTCCTTGTTTTCATACAGCTTGGAAGCCAATTGTTCGAGTTGAAGCTAGTCACATTACCCTAGCCTCTAAAGAACATGAACGAATAAAATGTCGATAAACACAGCCATTATAAGAAGAAAGGACATCTACATGCATACATTACACACAGGTGAACGGTACTGTATGGTAAAATGCGATTTTCAATATAAGTATTCAGTCAGTTGAAGACGTGTCATGCAATAGTCTATGGCCGGATGGAGCTGAAATACTGGCAGAATCAGTGTCACATATTTATGTACAAGTGTGCCAAATTTCATTACAAATCATTGAGGAGTTTTAAAGACAACTGAAATATATAAACTGTAGCGTTAGAAGTGCCGCTAAGTGTAGATCGTACAGTAAAATATGAAGCGCAGAACATATAGTCTACCATGACATTTGGTATAATAACTCGTCTTGTTGTTATTACACTTGCGTCTTTATTGTTATTACTATCATTACCACAAGAACAATATTCCAAATACCTGCCAACCAGAAACATAATTTGTCTAATCGACCAGACAATGATCTATCAGCAGAACTCTATATTGGCGACGAGGCTATGACAAATGACGTCATCAATATACATGGTAGAGCATTGTCAAATGACTTCATTTGTCATAGCCTCGTCGCCAATATAGAGTTCTGCTGATGTTGGTATTTCATTGTCTGTTTGACAAGCTTGACTAAAGTAACATAATTTCGACAAAAAGCGATGTTTAAATGCGTTTGTCTTATTGTAATATATATTGACGACAACTCATTCAATTATAATTGTAAGAACGATACCAATCATTTGCAGTGATAGATAAACGACAATTATCGCTACACCATCGGATGTTTTTGGAAGTGAATCGTTTATCATGGAAATAAATGAATACCACTAGAGACTCAAGGGGAGACATGGAGGGGAAGACTTATATACAGTAATAGTTGTTCAGTAATGCAACCATTAGGAATATAGGGACAAACATGTGTTTGTGTTTGATCAACCACATAACGAAGGTCAACCAATCAGAAAGTTTGTTGTTGATACACAGTATGGTCGGTTTGGAATGTTTTGCTTGACTTCACTTCAGTGTAGTTATCACTTATAATTACCTCCCTTTATGGCTAATTATGCACAAAATTCAAAGTCCGCAACGTGTCATTCATTGCGGAGTGAGCATATAAGGCTCGCTTAAAGCATCCATTTTTTGGGGATGTGGATGGCTTGTACTATGTCTGACTCTTGTGTGTGTGGCTAGGCGCTGCCGTCGTAGCTGTGTGGCTTTGGTTTGTGCCCTACTATGCATTTGTAAACTGTAGTAAATATTGCAGAAGTGGCGGTTACATGTGCTTTATGTAGGAGTACATAGTAGTATTACCACCTTTATTATTTATTGTTATTTGTTGTAAATGAAAATCCGACTTAAAATCCGACTTAAAATCCGACTTAAAATAAAGATTGTATTGTATTGTATTGTATCAACCTATTACTACGGCATAGTTATTATTTTATACTTAATATTGTATACAAGAACATTGCTTATTTTATACTCAATATTGTAAACAAGAACATTGCTTATTTTATACTCAATATTGTAAACAAGAACATTGCTTATTTTATACTAAATATTGCATACAAGAACATTGCTTATTTTATACTAAATATTGTATACAAGAACATTTTTTATTTTGTACTAAATATTGTATACAAGAACATTGCTTATTTTGTACTAAATATTGTATACAAGAACATTTCTTATTGTGTACTAAATATTGTATACAAGAACATTTCTTATTTTGTACTAAATATTGTATACAAGAACATTTCTTATTGTGTACTAAATATTGTATACAAGAACATGTCTTATTGTGTACTAAATATTGTATACAAGAAAATTGCTTATTTTAAACTAAATATTGTATACAAGAACATTTCTTATTTTGTACTAAATATTTTATACAAGAACATTTCTTATTTTATACTAAATATTGTATACAAGAACATTGCTTATTTTATACTAAATATTGTATACAAGAACATTTCTTATTTTGTACTAAAATAGAACTTATCACAACAAGTACATTTCGCATTATTCCAAGATAAAATTTCAAAACAACAACTGACAGCAGTAATAACAATTTAATTTTATAATTATCTTTATATACCAAATGACTAGCGAATATTGTTTATAATACATGTAATATATATAGGCTTGCCTTATTGCGATTATGAATTAAATTAAAGTGGCGAAGAATGGCCATGTTGACTTGTACTCTAACAGGTAACGCTGTTAGAGGTGAAAACGCCTTACGCAAGGTAGCAACCGAGGGCATATAAGATTTATTATCAAACTTTAACATTAATTTACTGTAACAAGAAACCGAGTACACTCCGATTACACATAGAAACCGAGTACGCTCCAGGTACTCATAAAAAATACCGAGTACACTCCGAGTACCCATAAAAGAGACCGAGTACGCTACAGGTACTCATAAAATACCGAGTACACTCCGAGTACCCATAAAAGAGACCGAGTACGCTACAGGTACTCATAAAAATACCGAGTACACTCCGAGTACCCATAAAAAAGACCGAGTACGCTACAGGTACTCATAAAATACCGAGTACACTCCGAGTACCCATAAAAGAGACCGAGTACGCTACAGGTACTCATAAAATACCGAGTACACTCCGAGTACCCATAAAATACCGGGACGTACGCTCCAGGTACCCCGTAATAAAACCAGGTACGCTCCAGGCACCATATAAAGAACCATGTCTACAGTAAGTATGTATTTTAACCAAATGTGACTTATCTAAACAGATGAGACCTTTTAAGAGATGCCATTTTTCTAGTTGAGTCAACGCTCGGACAAGTCTTAAACGCTCATAAAAAACTACAGTCAAGTGACTGAATTTTGTAACCACAGGAACCTCAGTCTCGACTGGTAACAGCTGTCGAAACCGAGAGAAAACCCATGGAAATGCAAAATATATGTTTTGTATTGATTCATTTTTAATAAAAATAATAGATATGCCCTCGGTTGCATCCCCACTACAGAATTTTACGCCACAAAATGAAAAATATAATTAAGCTTCGATATCCCTATTTCTTATTTATCTATTTTTTATTTCCCCAAAATTCTTATAATATATAACTTAAAATGCCTTCGCGAATGGCGTCATTATAGAATTCCAAACCAACGTCGGACAAGTGTTTACCGTCATCGCGGAAGAAACCGAGTGTAAGAACGTCGATGTCGACCGTAATATGCCCGTTGGATTGTTTTCGGCCCATCTGGTTCACCCGTTTACGCATTTTCTCTATGGCTTTCAAACTACAGGCGTGTTCTCCCCAGGTAACTCTGGGGAGAATGTCAACCCATATTATTTTTACTTCTGGAAATGCTTGATGAACATAAGTAACAGCCTCTATTATTATCTTAAAAATACATTTTAAGGAATGTTTTGTAAGATCATTGCCACCTAGATGGAACAATATAACTTTAGGACAACTCCTAAACAGGACGGGAATTTGCAAGGAGCTAATTAAATCGTCCAAACTCATACCCCGCTTACACCACCAAGCCATGGTAAGGTTGTCCGGCAACTTCAAATTCGGCATTCCTCTTTCGGCGGCTCGCACCCCAGCCCAATATGGAATTGAATCCCCGATAAACCATACGTCTGTAAAGACATTATTAAAGCCTGTCAGTTACGATAGTCCTATCACCATAGCGACACTATTGCTATACCGTGCATGATAAGTATATATATAATACCATGAATATAATCACCCGCTAGACAAACCTGGCCTAAAGTACGGTTAAACCCGTATGTATGTGTTATAGGCGGGGGAGTGCCACCTTCCCAGTTTCATAATGGCTGACTCCGACAATCCCATTAAAGCTAATTGCGTAGCCCTGCCTATGCGAAAACTATGGGTTTTAACATTTGAGTGGTTATACTGAGAACGGTCAATACATTTTTTCAGCACTGCTGCAAATTGATATCTGGTGGCTACTGCCCCGTTACTATGAATGAACAGCGGACCGGTTTGACTCGATTTATAAAAAAGATATTTCTGTAACGAATGAACAGGACATATGCTTCCATCCCGCTCACACGGTAACTTTAAAATCACCGGATTACCACGTTGATTTGTTTTAAACCTACTCATGGAAATCAAAACATGTTTGTTTGGTATATCAAGAGTTACGTCTCTTGATTGTAACATGTTAACTTGACCCTTGGTAGAGACTAATTCTCCTACGCGAGATAGGCCAAAATATGCCAGGCAAAACATAGCTTTAAATAACTGATATTCGTAAGCATCATGACAAATCGTGGGTAGAAGCTTACATATTTCCTTTAACATATCCATAGTGATCGGGGCTCTCGTATCGAATGTGCGGCGTGATCTATGACAACCCTCCAATAGCTTTTTGACAATAAAGGCTTGAGAAAAATCTGGCCAATTATTAATTTTATGAAAGAAAGCCAGACCAGAAATATATGTTGCTATTGTTCTAGCTGACAAGGCCTTTTCAAAACAATACGTAATGAACAAAACCACCTCGTTTAAAGGGAGTGGCCAGTTATTTGGTAAGTTATACGAGCCCCTGAATGACTGAAACTTGTTCCTTGCCGTAGAATAGGTCGAAGCGGTATTTTCCGCTATTCCTGCACTGGCCAAGTATTTAGATCTGCTTCGAAGATGTTCCAAAGAAAGTTCGGTATTACCGATGGATATAGATCCGCCTCTGGAGCTAGCTTCCTGAACCGTGAGAACTGAAAACGAGATAGTGCATCACTTATTTCGTTTTTTGCCCCGCTGATGTGTGAAGCTTTTACCCAACAATTATAATGCAAACATTGTAACGTAAATACCCTCATTAACATCATGACTGCGGGTGATTTAGAGGTCATGGTATTTAATATATGGACTACTGCCTGATTATCGCAATAGAAACGAATTTTCTTGTTACGTAGCTCATTACCCCAAATAAAAATTGCCGCGACAATAGGAAACAGTTCAAGCACTGTAATGTCTTTGGTGAAGCCATTTTCATGCCACACGTCCGGCCATTTCGCGTTACACCAATGCCCCTTAAACCAAATACCAAACCCTATAGCACCCGCGCTATCTGTATGAAATTGCTCGTCATCATTAGACACCCAAAAACGGTCGTGAAAGACTGAGACACCATTATGTCCACTGAAAAAACGCATCCACATTTTGAGATCAGATTTCATTTCCTTATTAACACGCACGTAATGATACATATGTTTTACGCCGCATGTGGCATTTATAAGGCGCCTACAAAATGGCCTACCTATAGGAATTGCCCGACAACAGAAGTTCAAAGACCCTATAAGTGACTGTATGACCCTCAAACAAACCTTCTTTTGCGACAGAACGAACTCGATTTTTTGAACGACTTCCGTTATTTTATCGAGAGGTATCCGAACCTCCATTTTTATTGAATCTAGCTCTAAACCTAAGAAAATAATAATTTGAGTCGGGCCTGCTGTTTTCTCGTCCGCTAGCGGAACGCCCAAGTTGTCCATAATTGATTTGAATAACACCATCAACTCTTTACAAGACTTGTACGTTTTTTCGCCCCCTAAGAAATCGTCTAGATAATGTATTAGGTGGCCCGATTTCATTTTGGTTTTAACGCAAAACTCAAGGAAGGTTGAAAATTTTTCAAATAAACTCGGGGAAATACTACAGCCGAATGGAAGAGCCTTATCGAAGAAAATTTTATCCTCCACCATAAATCCCAATAGTTCGAAATCCTGTGGGTTAATTGGTAGCAAACGGAATGCATTTTTTATATCCGATTTAAACAAGTAACAATTTTTTCCCAGTTCCTGAATGATATGAATTGCTTGGTCGAATTCTGTGTATTTAACCGAACATAATTTCGGGTCAATGAAATCGTTAATCGATGACCCCTCTGGGTAAGAAAGATGATGTATCAGCCTAAACTCCCCGGGTGTTTTCTTTGGTACCACGCCGATCGGAGATATTTGAATGTTTTTCATCGGACTAACGGTAAACGGGCCAGCCGCACGACCGGCATCGATTTCTTTTTGTACTTTTTGTAGGACAATCTCGGGGAATTGTCTAGCCGACACCAAATTCTTTGAAAAGCGTGTCCCACGTGGACCAGTATAATTTAAACGAAAGCCGTGTGTAAAACCTTCTAATAGTATTAGTGCATCACGGGATTTGTAATCAGACAACCAGTGGTTTAAAGATTGGATATTAATAGGTGAAGGAGCTAATTTCGTCGGATTATTCATAAGCGACGGTATGTTATTATTTACTATATGAACCGCGTTGACCACGGTACTGGTTATATCCCCGCCCTCTGTATGGGCGGCGGCCTCGAAAGGGATTTCCATTAAAACCTTGATGGGTATTATGACCCGCATTATATGTTTGCGATTGACCGTAAGTACCCTGTTGGTACCCGAAACGTGAAGGACCTGACTGAGTACCTGTGTGACAGTTCATTATGTTATGCGTGCCGCCACAATTAATACATGCGTGGTTATATTTACAACTCGGCCAGCTACATGAGCCTTTATTAAAAGCTACACATATGTTCTGCGATTGACCATGCTTCCGCGACTCGACCCCAAATTGTTTATACCTATATGTATCTTGCATTGAAGGCAAACACCTAGACCACAAGCCTTGATTAATCACCGACCACGACGACGGTGTGGTGGCCTGACGAAGGCGAAACTGCTGGTCGTATATTTTCCAAAATTGTCCCCCCTGGCGGGACGCACACTCTCGTATAACATAAAAATAGTGCAACATTTCATGTATCTTTGAGGGGTGTGTCGACAAATAGATAGACATATAGACAATAAACGCGTCTGTCCAGCGTTCAATAGTTCCGATATCATCTTTACATACCGTGGGCCGGACGGCAATCGTACCGTCGGTATTTAATTTGAGCGTACTACCGGAATATAGCTCGGCCAGTTCCACCGCACCCTTTATGAGCAAAGAAAGATTGACGTACTCGCCTTTACAGATTTTTTGTTTTAGAGTAGGCGGTACTTGTAACGTAATATCGTCTTGGGCGACACGTGTCAGCTCGTGACCTTCAAAAAGCATGTTTTCAACATTTTGAGTTTCATTAAACGTGAACATATTAGCACTGGGTTGCATTACAGGCGGCAAACATGTACCGTTATATGGCAACGCCCCTATTTCTAAATTTCCTAGAGGCAGGGTCTGAGCATTACCGGCGTTAGACAAACTACGGGTCTCCACGGGACTAGTATTAGTGATGCTACTGTTCGAACTAGCATTAACCTGGTCTTGTTCCTCATGAACCTGAGCCTCACAAACAATTTCATTAAAATCTATAACGTTATGATTTATACCTCTCGCTGGCTCCGTCCCGTCATCCAACGCCGGTCTAGCTCGCTTAGCACTGGCCCTAGTCCTCGGTCCCGTTGCTTCTGCACCGCGCCTTCTCTTTGCACCTTGTCCTCGACCCGGCATCATAAAGTATTGCTAGATAGCCAAAGTTTTAATTAATTTTCTTTAAAGTTCGTCGTTTGCTGCCGAACAAGCAAGTGAGCCGACGTGGCAATCATGTGAGTTCACGCTCAGTGAATATCGTATTCACGCGAGAATTACCATGGAAACGATAGCGACGCCGGGTAGCGATAAACGCACCATGTGTATATAGTACCCGGAGATCCCGTGAAATTCCGCCGTAATAAATTAGATTAATGCATAGGTGAATTAATCTTTATTATGTTAGTTCTGATCCAGTGAGTAAATTGATTTAGTATTTGATTGAAATTCAAATTCATGTCAGCCACTTTGAAATTAATGGCGAATTCAAAATGACTGACTGAAATGTCTAAAAAATGTGGATAAACGTCGTTGTTAAGTATTTTGAAAAATGTTTTATGCCGAAACGTTATGATTAAAGAATAAAAACTGTATCACTGAACAATAATTTTAGAATCTATGCATTGCATAATCGCACATGCTCTATCCAGGAAGTTGATATTTTATATTATTCACCCCCCCTCCCGAATATATGCGTATTGATATAGTAAAATCGTTTACGATCGCTTAATCAGTCAATACAATGAATTAAGTTATAAAAATATATCTGACATTAATACTCGTTTCTGACATTAATACCCGTTTCTAGTCATTCAAACACAGCAGGTGTTAAATTTAGAAATAATTACCAAATATAAGTATAATAATTGCGAATATAGATCAAAGAAGTAATATGTAATGATATATATCTATTTATGGCATATAAGATAACATAAAGATATGGTGACAGGTCAAAACAATTAATAATAATTAAGGAAGCAAGTATGACAACCGTCAATAAATCCTAATCCATACATTAGTAGGGTAGTCTATAAATTATAAAGCATGTTCTTATATAATTGCAAATTACCTTGCCATTGTATTTTAAGTTAGTGTTTTATTGTGTGTTAAGTAAACTCACTAACAATGATTTAAGCATTGTTTACCAACAAAGATTGGCTATTGAATGCAATTTCAAAGCAGGGCTATATCATTATTAACGATCGTATATGTAACCTTGATAACCTTGTGGTACAGCGTCCGCTTTGAGTGTCGGGTCTCTGGTTCGATTATAGATCGTGCAATACCAAAGACAAAGTAAAAAGGTACTGCGCCAGAATTTCATTGATAGACACTCACAATAAAACGCAAAAGCTGGCTGTACAACTCATACCCCCGTGACGATAGATACCACCAGGAATGAGGTGTCGAAAGTGAATAATATAAGTATCAATAACTAGTTTCACAACTGAAATAAATTAGCATAAACGTAACAAATGGTAGGCCTCAATAAGGTTTAAACGTGAATTATGTATACGTATTTAATCTAACATAAACTGTTATTTTTACGGTTCAGTTACGTAATAGATAACTAAAGACAGGATTTGTTTGATTAAGAATATATTTAAAACCAATGTCATTGAAACACATATGTACACTTCATTATAGCCCGGCTGTGTAAACTAAAACGCAGAAAATGGCACATCAGGTGACAGAAAATATTAATACATCTGGGTTGATTGATAATGAATATGAGCGAATCTTTTTTTCCCATGTTCTTCCGGTATCACATCGTTTTTATATCAACCTTGTTTCAGCCATATGCGGTGATCTGTAGGATACGAATGTATCATAGCACTAACGGAACCATTAAAGTAAATCATTTATGATATAAAATTTATGTGATACTGATAATGCTTCAATAGATAAATTCAAACAGACCATATACATATATGTCCTTAATATGTTCTTGTCAAACATTTAAAAACAATTAAAATATGTGCGTAGCTTAAAGGTATCCGTAAGTTCTTTGATGAAACAGTACACAGATGCCCTTACTAGTTTTCCTAGATTTGAATTACAAATATTTCCACGTCCAACTACATGATTACACCATAACTTTTTTATCAATAAGTTATCATTCTTATGAGATGCATATGTTTAAAGGGGTATGCCCTGGAACTGATATGATTAAAGGGGTATGCCCTGGAACTGACGCGTCTCGAAAAGCAATCAAATTGTTATCATTTTAATGCCTATTTCAATTAATGAAAGTCCTGTAAAATATTAACGAAATATTCCGCTAGTTTACTCATTTCATACACTTTTCAAGATCGCCAGACCTGCCGATTTCGGCCTAAAAATTATTCGCCATTTTCACAACTTGACCCTTTCGGGATCGGTAAAACCGAAACAATGTCAACAAACTGAAATGGTAAGTATTGCTCATGTTATGTTCACTTGTAAAGCAATTAAAGTCTCAGATCAATCGAAAATATAGTTGTCGTCAATAAAAGGCTGAAAGCCTTTTATTCAAACCGACATAAATGCGCATTATAGAGTTATTTTTGAACGCACATTCTTTTTTGAATTTTCGGTAATAATTGGTTTCACAAGTGACAAACGCATAGTTGGTGTGCGAATAGCAAGAAACAACAGTTCCTGGGCATGTCCCTTTAACTACCTCATGCTCTACATTTAGTTCTTTCGTATTGCGCATTAAACATTGAAAACGGTTGTCTACCAAAAGTGAACATCTTACCCACTTGACTCATTTTGACAAAACCAAATGCGTAATTAGTAGTTTCTTGTATATGGAGTATTGGTAGAACATTGGGTAATAAAAGTATTACTACACCACAATTAACCAGTATGAGAAAACAAATATAATATAATGAATATGATTTCAACATACGTCAGCCCATGTGTGTTATGGAAGACTTAATGGGTTTGATATCATACTCAGGTTTAATCTAAGTTAGTTATTTATGATGTTGATTATCATAATATGATACTAATACCAGTATCTAATCTATCACATGCTCTAGTAATGCAGTCAAATTTATTCAATATGCATTGTAATCTATACCATATGATATTAATCATAATAGTTTCCTTTTTCACTAATATTAATGACAGCTCAATTATCTATGTTTACAAGTTAGTTATATTTATATCTGCTTCGGGAATCCAGTACTTGACATATCAAATACTAGTAGTATATAAAGACATAATTTAAACTTCAAATTCAGTTATTGAATATACTAGTAATTAAATTAAACAACACCCAAACGTCAATCATTCACTTTAAAGAACTTTTTATAATCGTCAAGTAACAGTAACTAAGATGGCTAAACACGATAATAACGTTATTGACATCGATGCTGATCGCGTACAGACACTACGTGAGGTCGGTAAACGACTAAGCTTCATTGGTGATCAGATTTATCGAGAACGTTGTATAATCCATCAGCAAAGAGCACAGAAGCGGTTGATATCTTTGAAACATGTATGGAGTTGCCTGGTGCAGAGTGTCAAGGATATTTATGAATTCGGCACAGAAGTGAGTGGTTGAGTTTATCAAATGGTTGGAGCTACAATATGCCATTCCGGCGACCTACCTCTCCGGCGATGTTAATGATACACGGGCGATTATTCATGGACGGCTAGCGCTAAAGACACACGAATGGCATCCCAACCCAAGGCGAAATGGAAAACGCTACGACACCAGAGCATCTCGAAAGACCGATCATTTTGAGAACAGGATTTGATTTTTAACACGTTGTTCACGGATGAATGGCTACGAAGAACAAAATCATGATCCAAAGACGGAACGTAAAACAATACAAAACAAATACACCACGAACGATCTATTACTTCAGAAATTCGTTTGATAGTTGACAAGTTATCCACGAAAGACTGACGAAGAAGTTACATGAGCGTGATCCCAGAGCCTAATGAACAGTCTATAGGTTTGGAAAATATTTGGATAATTTAAACGGCATCAACGAACACTTGGCGAAGAAAGTACATACCCTGGATCCCAAGATACGTTGAGATAAATACACCATGGACAATATACACCATGAGCAAGCAATTCATTAGGGATACTTCTTATTAAACGGTTTAAACGTTTGACTTTTAATACAAAAATAACTAAATGTGTTATTATTGAAAGAAGGATGTCGTCTACACCACGATACAACATTTAGGAATATGCTGCTAAGAATATAATATTATTGTTATAAATGGTGATACCATCGTATTAAAATGTAATGTTGCAAATAAAATAATTCACCAACTTACAATTTTATCCACTTCCAAATATATTCACACCATTATTAATCATAATTTATTATGTATTAGTATTTTTCATACATGTATTGGTAGTAAGTATATGTGTACAAAATAAAAAAAATCTGGAGTTTTTCGTTTTTTATTTATAACAATTAAGAACGTCTTCATACACCACAGTCAAAGTTCCAGAATATAATATGCAATATCCACAAAGAACATGCTCTGCATTTAGTTGTTTCGTATTGCGCATGAAACATTCTACGAAAGTGAACAATTTTACCAATTTAACTCAGTCTGACAAAAAACAAACTGCGTATTTAGTAGTTACATGTATATGGAGCAGAGTATTAGATGAGCATTAGGTAATAAAGTTGTTACTACACTAACCAGTATGAGAAAACAAAAGATAATAGAAAATAGAATTCAACTGTGGGCTAAATACAAACGCCACTACATGTACAGTCTTGTTGTTGGTTTGATATCATACTCTGCTCTAATCTAAGGTCTACATTTACTATTTTGTTGGCGTGATTATTTACTCTAATATATGTATAGTATTGTAGACCCAGCACATCACCATTCAGTCAATGTTAACTAAGTCATATAATAATATAATATTACTCATAATAGTTTCCGTTTTACTTTTTATTTATTGTTCTTACTGACAGCTCAACTATTATCTACGTTAGCCAGTTAGTTCTTTTTATATCTGTTTCGGGAATCCAGCACTAGGTATGTAAACTAGTATATAAAGGTATAGCTTAAAAATGTTGTTCAGTTATTCAAAATAATTAAAAACCACCACGCATGAACCTTTAAATTAAGATAAACCTTTTATAATCGTCAAACAACATATACTAAGATGGCTGAACACGCTTATAACGTTATTGACAACGATGCTGATCGCGTACAGACACTACGTGAAGTCGGTAAAAGACTAAGCTTCATTGGTGATCAGATTTATCGAGAACGTTATATCATCCATCAGCAAAGAGAACAGAAACGTTTCATATATTGGGAACATGTATGGAGTTGTCTAGTTCAGAGTGTCAAGGATATTTATGAATTCGGCACAGAAGTCAGTGGTTGAGTTTATCAAATGGCTTGAGCTACAATATGTCATGCGGACGACATACTACTACAGCGATGCTAATGATACAAGGCCGATTATCCATAGACGAGTAGAGCCAAAGACACAAGAATGGTATCCCAACCTAAGGCGAAATGGAAAACGCTACGACACAAGAGCATCACGAACGACAGGTCGGTTTGAGAAAAGGATTTGATATTTAACACGTTGTTCACGGATGACTAGATACGAATAAACCAAATCACACTCCTAATACGGAACGGAAAACACTACAAAACAAATACATCACGAACGATCTATTAGTTTAGAAAATTGTTTGATAGTTGACAAGTTATTCACGAAAGACTGACGATGACGGTAAATGAGGATGATCCCAAGTCGGAACACGCATCTAGACCAGACCATTGTGAACAGTTTATCGGTTGGAAACACTTTGGTAGTTTACAAATTATCAACAAATAGCTGCAGAAGAAAGCACATACATGAGCTGTACACCATGAACGGACAACGTCTTATGAGACGGTTTATACGTTTGACTTATAATACGTATGAGCCACGATCTGAGAAAAGGGCCCTTAATGACATTGACATCAATTTGAGAAAATTGAGTTTAAAGTTATGACATCATTTTCTGCGAATTTCAGAACGAGGTAAAAAAATGCACACAAATGTTTTATGTTGTATCCTGCCACATAATAGTTGCCTTGTAACATACTTAATATGGAGTTCTATACTAACACATGACGCCTATATTTTTGGGTTAAAACATAACAAATTACAAACAAAAGTGAGGATTTTTGGAATCGGCAGACCACATGGTAATTTATTGTCGTATTTTATTGAGAACCACCTCAATATGAGTATATTATCTTTTAGTAATATATAGCTTATGAAATTATCAGTTATTGATCAAGATACGATATTTTGGGGTAAAACCCTTCAAAATATAAACGCAAATGGTGATTTTTGGAATCGGTTTACTGTAATGCCATTTGTTATGTTATTTGATTATAAATCAGTATGATGGACACATGTTGTTTGCCTGCATAAGATATTGCTAATCTGATGGCTCAAATGTTGTCCACTTGCGGACATTTTTGGGGCAAAAACATCGAAAATTAAACAAAAGTGAGGATTTTTGGAATCGATTGACCACATGTTCATTTATAGTCGTATTTTATTGAGCACCATTGCAATATGAGTGTAGTATCTTGTAGTGTTATATAGCATTTGAAATTATCAGTTATTGATCAAGATACGATGTTTTGGGGTAAAATCCTTCAAAATATAAACACGAACGGTGATTTTTGGAATCGGTTTACTGTAATGCCATTTATTGTGTTATTTGATAACAAAACCGTATGATGGACACATGTTGTCTGCCTGCATAAGATATTGCCTCTCATTTCTTAAATTTTGTCCATTCTCAGACATTTTGGGGGCAAAAACATTATAAATTAAACAAAAGTGAGGATTTTTGGAATCGATTGACCACATTGACATTTATAATCGTATTATATCTAAAACAACTGTAATAAGTTTGTAGTAAGTTAAAGTTTAATATATCAAATAATACATTATCCATTTGGATCACTATATGATATTTTGGGGTAAAATCATACAAATTATAAATTAAAATGGTGATTTTTGGAATCGGTTTTGTACAATGCCATTAATCATATTATTTAGTAATAAAGCACTTAGTTAGTCACATGATGTCTTTTCGCTGAAGATATTTATAAACTAGTTCCAAAGTGATACGTGTCTTGAGCTCCTTTTGGGTAAAACAGTCCAATAAATTAACAAAAATCAGGATTTTTGGAATCAATTGATGACAATGTTGTGCATAATCATTTTTTATCCAAATTAACTGCAATTGGTTTGTAATAACTTGTAGTATAATATATAGCAAGAAATGGATAATTTAAAGCTTTTGTTGAAGATACCATGATTTTGGGTAAAATGTTACACACTATTAACTTAATTGATGATTTCTGGAATCGGTTTAAACATAACACCCCATACTGTTCTAGTTGGAAATTAAACAATGCATGTTGTCATTCTGCACAAACATTAATAATATATTCTAAAAAGTTGCTCATTGTGTGATATTTTTGGGGTGAAACATTACAAAATATAAACATATATAATTATTAAGTTTAGTAATTTCGAATCAGAAGACCACATAATTATTAATCATGGCATTTAATAATAACTTACTGTGTTAGGTTGGTGGTAACAATTTGCTTAATGCATCAAAACATTTCAGTATAAAGTGAGTAACATGTGTGAAATGCGATATTTTGGGATAAAACACTAAAAATGTAACCGAAAAACCTGTTTATTGAAATCTACTAACTTCAATGTTGTTAATAATTTAATTTCGATATAAAGCCTGTAATATGTACTGATTGGCATTTACAGCATCCGAACTTTAGTGACAGATAGTCGAGACAATACGACTTTTGGAATACAGTAACATTCAATGTGATCCGCTCTCCACTTTCAACCGGAAGTACGAATACTAATCAATTCAAACTGGACGTGAGAATAACTGGCACAATCACGTTCATGACCGGATACAGCCACTTCCGCTGTATTGTGAACTATATACATAAAAATGTGAGTACGATACGTCTAAGTACGTTTTAAGACGTTCTTGATATTGTATTCAATAATATTCCATTCTGTAAATGAATCCAAAGGATTGCCTCTTCACTATGCACAACAAATAATGAATGTGTTGTCAAACTCCATATAAAGATTCCCTTGACAATTTCTTGTGTATCAAAAGGATAATACTTTATATTAGCGAAAATGCTCATTCCAGCAGAAAAATATGGCCGCGCTATAATATGTCAATTCTCATAAACTATAGTGCCACCGAAATCTTCTGAAGTTATTCTTTTCTGGAACCCACCAGCATTACCTACACGCATATTCGGTATCCCTAATGCATCAGCGTCTAGCGACATTTTATTCATACTCGCTATATTCCTATCATTATACAACGGGACAAAACTATCCATCCAAGAAAGCATCAAGAACGAACTAATTGAGACACTTTGTTGTTAAAAGTCTACGTCATTAAAGCTAAACCAGGTGTAGTGAAATAAACATAGCCACTGAATCATTTTGGTTTGTCACAGGCCGTATATTTTTGTTGTAGACGTTATTGTGATTTGAACAACATATACCATCATTTGCACTAACAATTGTTATATTTTTAAGCACATACAATACGAACCATTGTAACGTATAGACCATGTTGGTCATTTTCTGCATTCGCATCACAACCCAATATATTACTACAGTAGAACCCCACCTTACGACCACCCCGAAATTACGACCACCCCGCTAATACGGGCATTTTTTGAAAGAACGGATTTTTTCCTTCTTTGTCTAATGGTCGTTAGTCCCGAAATTACGACCACCCCGCTATTCCGTAATGCGACCACTTTTTGCCAACCAAATGGTCAATTTGTGCAGATTTGAACCCCGAAATTACGACCAGTCGTAATCACACCTCTGAAAACACCTGCCATTGTTTACATAATGGTCGCCGAGACAAACTGTCAACACCTCTGTATATTACCCAAAATGACATCATTGTATAATCACCACCTTTGTCAGTACATTAGGCCAATGTTAATCCAATTAGAGGGATAATTAATGCCTGCAGATGTTGTAATAATCTTTTAATTGCCGTATTACAGAAATTTGAAGGTACATACATCGGCCATTGGCATGGTCTAATTATTTACGACTCCTCACGAGATTGGAACAAAATGATGAGTGAAGAGGGTTAATTCTAGGTGATTTGATCAATAAACTTTTTAATTATGTTCACCTGAAATAGGCTACGAGTATAAAAGTCATTTACCCGTTATAGAAGAATTCATGAAATCAAGTTGAGTAGTATTCGTATAGCACTATTTTCGATCATTATTCATATTGACTCTTTCAAAGAACACAAAATACAGTGTAACATGTTGATTTTAATTGGCATTCATTCAAATTGTAAATCATTTATTCACACATGTCATGCTTGATTATACAGTTTTTAAACTTTATATCTTTATTATTTAAACCTCAAAATATTCAAAACAAAATTAAGACTAATAAATACAATACACTTATATATAATTTATTATAATATGAGTTGTATGTTTATTCCATTCAAAACTCTTCTAGGGGCATATATTTCTTCAATGTAGTTTATTAAAATCCGTTCCACAAAAACGGTTTGTTCTTTTTAATGTCAAACTTACAGATGCTAAACGCTTACAAATGCGTATACATATATTGACGCTGTTTCTAAGACGAGTAATTCCATTGTTAAATATTGTTACACTAATATTAGTTTTAATAATTGTAAACCGTTTGATTTAAAATAAGTTCACACATTAATCGGATTATAATTAATTATCTTAACATAGATTTTACAATATAATAATGTCAGTATTACTTTAACACCTAGGGCCTAAATTGAGAACAACTCCATTGAATATCATATACAACCTTGCGATGAACATTCAATTCCAAAGGGAAAAATATAACCATAGATAAATGTATATATTTGTTATCTCGTTAAATCGTTTGTAGATCAATATGTGTTAATACACTAGGCACACCTACAATATCGACTTATAAATTCTGCTTGACCTAAACGGGATGGCATATGTTTATTTTCTCTCGATTTTGACAAAGGATCACTTCTATGTTAAATATGGATTTTTGTGTTACATGTATAAGATAGCCATTTCAATCAAACTGTTGTATAGGTGATCGATGTTTCGTGACAGTAGTGACCAGATACTATAAATCCCTATCTGTATCAAAGAAACGCTCATGAAATGCATATTCCACAAGATGAGCAAAGTTGATTATTCGGTTGGTTTGGACTGTGGAAATGTTACGTATTTCTTTATCGCCTTCAGGCATACGTGTACCGCGAACGTTTCTCGGATCAGCTAAATGAATCAACGCTTCTTAACATGTATTTCGTCACACTGGTTCAGTGAGGCATTTCCCATCCAAGCCAATATTTATCAAACAAATCAACTATTTAATTTGTAATACCAATAGGTTTATCAAAATAATATCTACCAGAAAACGATAAATCAGGAGTCCTTATTTTGTACAGTATTTTTCTAATGACTGGATTTCTTCGGCGATTAGAGCATCATATTCGCAAGTGTGCTATAGGGGCATTAAATGAAAGTGGTTGAATCCGGTCATGAACATGAGTATGTCAGTTATTCTTGCGTCCAGTTTGAATTATTTAGTGTTCTTACTTCCGGTTGAAAGTAGAGAGCGGATCACATTGAATGTTACTGTATTCCTGTCTCTAGTGGTATAACTTTCAATGATAAATGATTCAGTTCCAAAAACATCCGATGGTGTAGCAATATTAGTAGTTTATTTATCATTGCAAATGGTTGGAAGTGTTTAAAGAATTGTAATGGACTGTGTGATCGTCAATGTATACTACAAATCGAACTTGTTTAACAATACATTTTTGTCGAAACTGTGTTGTTTGGGCAATATGTATGTCATTGGCCAAGACAAATCGACGAAAGTATCTGCGGAAAATAAAACAATGTCAAGTGAAGTAAAAGATACAAACTGCAGGAAACTATCTAACCGACTGGACAAATTCGTTTTCTGGCTTTCCGTTAGTTGGAATATTGCTGTTTTTGGAATTATAGTACAATTAAAATGATCCTGAATCATTGAATTTTCAATTTCTTCTTGGATTCTACTATCTATATCTTGAAACAGGTACATCTGGGGTTTGATTCTAAGCTGAGATAAATTTAATCGTGTGTGAAAATGAAAAGTAATGATTGTACTAGTTCATGAATTTATCCTGGTTGCTCATATATTGATTGCTAATTGTGCTTATCACCATACAATAAATTGCATACATTTTCTCTCAAACAAATGTAAACGGATGTGTTTTTATCAATCTACACCAAATTGTCGTTGGCTATTGTCGTTTGCCTCATTCTTAATGTTTTCTTTACTGAACATTTACAAAAATACGTATACAAACGTATCTAGGCCTATAATTCCACGAATCCCTATTTTAAAACTATGTCTTCATAACTGAACATTTGTTACTGCATTTAATTCCATTTGTAGATTCATATATTTTATCATTGTTTCCATTATTACACATTTTAATTCATTCAATAGAAACAATCTCTATTGCACGTTTTGTAAATGCATTACTATTAATGTATGTAAGAGCACCAACGCCTATTATCTATATTTCAGAGATACATATATGGTCATAATTCACATCGTACAATAGATCTAAAAAGTGGATAATAATTCATGATTACATAAGCGCAGTCGTCAGAAACAACGAAGTGAATAATATACTTATGAGCAAGAATTCATGTAGGACTACTCGGTTGTCGCTAACTTAGGTCATTAGTTTAGTGCTGTGTGAAATTGTTGCATTATTTGCAATAAATTTCATTATCTATAATATTATTATTAATGGACAAAAACAATGTTCATCGGAGTAAATATACAAACGTCAAGTAAGATATTCTAATAATCATATATACATAACAATATTACGAAAAAGACAAAATGAACAGAAATATTGCATAATATTTTGACACAACACAACAAAGATGGCTTGTAATAAAATTAAGTGGTTATTTCTTCAATTGTGTACACTCTTAACAAATGTTGTAGCAAACACTGAACCAAGTGCTGCAAATTAAACACATGTCTATAATAAAATCATAAGACCTGTGGCGAATCAGGATGATCCATTGATCATGAATATTTTAATAAACCTAATCAGATTGGAAGACGTAAACTTTAAAAGACAAAATGTCTCAGTTAGAGCATTCCTAACCCTTTCTTGGGTGGATTGTTTTGTCCCGTTGCTAAATGAATGGAATAAAGCGTATATGAAGAAACAATCAGTGGAAGCAGATACAGTGTGGATACCGGATAAGCGTGTGGCAAATGATGGCGAGATGGTAGAACGTATAACACCAGGCGAGTGTGGTAGCATTATTGTTTTCAGGGACGGACACATTGTGGCATGGCCATACTTCTCTTCTGATATAAGCATGGTGGTTAATATAAAATATTATCCTGTGGGGAGCGGTGGCCTAGAGGTAGGGCGCGCGCTTCGGGATCGAGAGGTCCCGGGTTCGATCCCCATCTGGACCACTGGTTTAAATCTCTGAGCAAGACCCACAGCTCCACTCCACCATGGTGTAAAATGGTACCTGTGAGGGCAGTGTCTATTCCTGGGCGCCGCAGATCGATGTTGGCTGCCACACCACAGGAGAGAAATAGTCTCCCCAGGGAGACACGAGTGAAGGTTTCCATATGTAGCCCAATGACCAGGGGAGTTAAAATGTCAAAGGGTGCTTGAGCGGCCTTACAGCTGAAAAGAGCCCTAGAAAATTGGTAACATTTTTTAAACTTATTTGATACACAAGAAATTGTCATTTGGATTGCATCATGGTCTCTGACTGTAGACGAACTCTCCTTTCTATCAAATAAAGATGACAACCCGCTGCATTCGTTTAAAGAAAATGGAAAGTGGTGAGTTGAGCATAATTGAATACAAAGTCATCCATATATACGACAATGTTGAAACTCAATCGTATGCAAACCTTATGTATAGTTTCACTGTACGCCGGAAGTGGCTGTATCCGGTTCTGAACATGATTGTGCCAGTTATTCTCTTGAAAGTGGAGAGCGGATCACATTGAATGTTACTGATTTCCTGTCTCAAGCGGAATTCCTTTCAATGATAAATGATTCACTTCCAAAAACACCCGATGGTGTAGCGATTATTGTCGTTTATTTATCACTACAAATGGTGGGAAGTATTCTGACAATTATTATGAACTGTGTGATCCTCGACGTATATTATAAGACAGATACATCAAAATACAATTTATTGTCGAAAATGTGTTGTTCAAAATCACCAGTTACTATTGGTGATGTAAAATCGACAGGAATACACGCGGAAGGTCAGGCAAAGCTAACTGACGTGAAAAGCATGCAAGGTAGAACACTCTCTGAGCTATTGGACAAAATCTGTTTCTGGCTTTCTATTATTTGGAACGTTGCACTTCTGGGTACTGTAGTTATTACAATAATTGCGAGCGGGTAAAATTATCTTATTGCACATGTGTTCTATAAATAATATTTCTTTCAATAAAGTTTGGAATATTTTAACGTTTATAAATAATGAGCACACATGTATTCAAGTGTTGTTGTTAAAAAGGTATCAGAAAATCAGGCAGGGAAGGTAGCACTCAAACCAACCAGCCTAGCACAGAAATTAAAAACACCACGACACAACTACTCTGAACAGTGCCCACAGATACCCATGCCAAAACGGCCACCAAATGAGGCACAACAACAAGGTTAAATCATACTTAAACATTTACAACAGGTTCTAGCAAAAGTCAAAAGCCAAGAAAAGTTTTGTTTTATTTGTTTAATCATGCTGCATATTTATCAGTTTGTCGATTTTATCGAGCAAGGTGAAAAAATAGGATGTTCAATGATGTTACAATATACGTGGGCACATATCGTGTTCAATAATATATAACTTTCTATTAGGTCAGGGATAATAGTCAAACGCAAAGTGAGTTATATTGAAAGAACTAAAGGCAGCATTCATTCATTTCAAACACAGTTGTACAATGAGTATTTAATGTTACTCGGCTTTGCCAACCCTTATTGGTAAACATATTAGTTTAGATTTAAATACAATGACTAGCTTAAAAGAAAGCAGCGAATGTGTAATTGATCACCTTGTTAGTGGTTTGTGAATATTATATGAATGGCATTGTAATAAACGTATTAATCTTCAGTGTCAATCGGTTCGAGTTCTCCACCTTTAAGGAATAAAAGGATAAGAACGAGGGATGGCCAGAAAGTTTGAGACTGCATCCACCAATGATATATTTTCAATTGTTCTAGCTGATATATTGATTTTATGTAGGCAATTCCTGTAAATGCCATCACGAAGGGTATACATATCACAAACAATATTATCAGTACAGTTATGCACAAAAATAGACCATTTAGTAGTTGTAGTCAGGGATTATTTCCCAAAACTCTAGAAACGGATAATCGTCGCACATACACCTAAATTCACTGACTTATCATTTAGTCATTCAGATGTTTATCTTCTGAACAATGCATGCATGTTCCATGAAAGAAACCTTTACATCTTAAATTTTGTTACGTTTTTTATATTAAAACTGGCGCCAAGGTTGAGTCGATGAGGTTAGGGAACACCTAAAGGTAATGCTGAACACGGGAGCCATCAAACCACCAAAATATCCACAAACGTCGTCATTGTATGGCAAAAAGATGACATTAATCGATTTTGTGTGGATTGCCGGAAAACTTACTTCCCGCACACGCATGAATGCCTCACTTATACTGCACATTGAGGACTCCTTCATCCTGCTTCCGAAGTGAGATATTTCACTGGGTTATGCTTAAACTTGAAAGTGTGCGACTGAAAAGTAGAGACTAAAAAGGGTGACACAAAGATGACTGCATGTGTAGCGCATTGTGACATTTCACTTGACGAGTGTCTTCAAAATACAGCTGCCCGCCTCATCACACGGACACCGCGTTACAATCACATCACTCCTGCACTGAAGGATATTCACTGGCTACCTGTTCAGTACAGGGTAGAGTACAAGGTCGTGACTCATGTTTTCAAAGCACTACATGGAAAATCGCCTGGCTACATCAGGAAGTATATACTCCACAAAGACAGCTAAGGTTTCAAAATGATTTTGTTCTTCTAGTTGTGCCAAGGACGAGGACTGTGACTTACGGTGACCGATGTTTCACAGCTGCTGCACCGAAACTCTGTAATGCACTGCCAACAGCGCTCAGAGACAGTAAAACACTACCACCCTTCAAGAAAGCCCTGAAAACGCACTGTTTAACTAAAGCTTTTTCATGCTGAAGTTCATGGTTAAGTAGACGCCCGTCTACTGGGTTAAGTAGAGCCCCGTTTCAAAGTGTGGTAAGGTCTTGAAGAAAGTATGTTATTTCTTCGACCTTTATGGTAAGGTCTTGAAGAAAGTATGTTATTTCTTCGACCTTTGTAACTCATATGATGATAGTAACTTTATGTCATTTGTGAGTCATCCCCCTTTTAAAGGAAGTACCACTAATCCTTTAAGGGTTAAGGACATTTGGTAATGGTACTTGACGTTATCCTTGTCCTTGTTCAGGTTCACATTCAGTTAATACCCCTACAGATAATCAAATCGTTGTACACCACTACTTTATTGTAGTATTTTAATAAGTATTTCTATATACCATGCATGTCTCCTAAGTTTTATCTTGCATTTCGTTTCGGCAATATAATACTGATGGGAGATTAAATAGCTTTGATAAAAAAATTGTATATTTTATGTACATTATATATTGTTTTAACCATGTATTAGTCAGGACTGTACATCACTTTTGAACGTGTGTATACATGAAAAAATGGGCTATATAAATATGGTATAATAATAAAATAATTATTTACATTGACAATGATATCATTTTTTCAGAATTCCTAGTATAACACATTGGGAGTTTTGGTGCCGTTTACGATCACGGAGGTTTATTGTATTTTCTAGTTTCGAGTAAGTGGATTTTTTCAACCTCAAAACGGAAATATCGCATTTGGTTTTAATTTTATATTTCGTGATTGTGTAAATAGTTTAAACTGTTTCTTTCATTCCCTTTAGATCTGTATAAATGTCTTTTAGCGAGGCATATTTTGAAACATAAAGAATTGTTGTTATTGTAACAGGTGCATTTTGTGTGCCCTTTGACTGATTGAGTGAGATTTAGTCAGAATATGTTAATAACGCACGGTCAGTATAAACGTTGCCCCGGGTAGTCATTCTGACGTTACTATGGCAGCCGCGTCATTTTGTACGACACACCCTCATGCGTGCAATTCATAGTACACTATGTATCATGAAATGTTCTATTAAAATGCAAATTTTTAAGTAAGTGACCACAAAATAAATACTATAGAGCACTTTACCTGGAACTTTTGAAACGCCCTACGTATACGTTGTGACGTTGACAAATGTCATAAATCTATGCATTTGATCCCATCC
Source organism: Spisula subtruncata (assembly GCA_963678985.1). Classification (NCBI taxonomy): domain Eukaryota; kingdom Metazoa; phylum Mollusca; class Bivalvia; order Venerida; family Mactridae; genus Spisula; species Spisula subtruncata. Next base: position 37,058,393 of record OY787672.1, on the reverse strand, counting down.
CTTTTTATGATGCAATGTAATACAATATATGAGTTGATTTGTTCACTCATATCAAAGATGGTTCAAATTGTGATACAACATATAGATTCCATTAACTATGATCAATACTTTACCGGTCAACTGAGACCTGGCATTTCTGAAAAATTACAAGTCATCTGAGAAAAGTAAGATAGTACTTATGTCAACAGAACTCCGGTTCTGAGACGTATTTGGTTTTCGCAAAGCAAATAAAAGTGATATAGAATAATACTATTATTATACTTATTGGCATATTTTGAATATTAAAAGATATGCTACTATATTATCTAATATCATATTAAACAGGTTTCAATTAACCAAGTCTCGTTCCCCAAGTGTAGTTTTCACTAGAATTGTCTGGTAATTTCACTAACCACTGGATGTATATATAATGAAACTACCGGTGTCATAAAACAGTTAGATGCGTATTATGCAGGAGTAATAACTGAAAAACATCAAACGCGCTGATTAAGTGAATTTGTATTTTTTATTTTATAAAAACTATTTGTGATTTTAAAGTTATACTGGACTTTCAAATTTCGCTAATTCAGGACACGTGTTATAAATATATTGATCTTTGTGTGAATTGTGTGCAGACTTAAGGAATTCATTACCACAAATGATCATAAGGAATGTTGATGGTTTATTTTACTTAGATTTAGCTTTTATTACTAGATTTATTGGACATCAATAAATTTGGAGACAATATGAAGATTTTAAGTCCTCATAATTATCATAAAACAGAACCTGAGTGCTTTGATTTTTCCAATTGAACAGATCATTTTTTACAGAAAACATGTCCAATAAAATACGATTATTTATTTATTTGTGTACATCTTTGACAGGTATTTGTGCAAATACAAAAAAGATCGCAACAAATAAACCAAATGTCTACAATAAAAGTATACGACCTGTGATTAACCATGATGATTCACTGCCTGTGTTTATTTCAATGGCACTGCTGCGTTTTGACGACGTAAACTTTAAAAGACAAAGTGTCTCCGTTCGGGCACATCTTTCACTTTCTTGGGTGGATTGTTTTGTCCCATTGCTAAATGAATGGAATATAGTGGATGCCAGGACACTTTCGTTAGAAGCAAATGCATTGTGGGTACCAGACATGCGTGTAGGAAACTCTGGCGGACCAGAAATACGATTGACAACGGATTTTTATGGAAGCGTTGACGTTTCTAAAAACGGAAATATATTGGCATGGCCATATGTCTCTACCGAGGTTAGCATGTTCGCAAATATAAAATACTATCCATTTGATACTCAAGAACTTGTCATTGGCATTTTTCCATGGATGACCTCTGAAGAAGTATACCTTGTACCTAATGACAATCACAACCCTTTGCATGCTTTCATAGAAAATGGTGAATGGAATATCATTGAATTTAAAATCAAGAACATCAACCACACGTATGAAAATCGATCATTTTCTGAGCTTGTGTACAGTTTTACTATACACCGGAAGTGGCTGAATCCGGCCATGAACATGATTGCGCCAGTTATTCTCACGTCAAGTTTGAATTGCTTAGTATTCATACTTCCGGTTGAAAGTGGAGAGCGGATAACATTGAACGTTACTGTATTCCTGTCTCTAGCAGTATTTCTTTCAATGATAAATGATTCACTTCCAAAAACATCCGATGGGGTAGCAATAATTGTCGTTTATTTATCACTGCAAATGGTTGGTAGCGTTCTAACAATCGTTATGGATTGTGTGATCGTCAATATATATTACAATAAGTCAAAATTTCACTTTTTGTCGAAATTATGTTGCTTTAGTAAACCTTGTCAAGCAACCAATGAAATACCAACATCAGCAGAACTTTATATTGGCGACGAGGCTATGACAAATGACGTCATCAACATGCATGATAGAGCATTGTCAAATGACGTCATCAACATGCATGATAGAGCATTGTCAATTGACGTCATCAACATGCATGATAGAGCATTGTCAAATGACGTCATCAACATGCATGGTAGAGCATTGTCTAGTCGATTAGATAAAGTATGCTTCTGGTTGACTGGTATTTGGAATATTGCTCTTGTGGGATTGATAGTCATAACAATAATGCGTCAAGTGTAATAATAACCAGACGAGTTGTGATCATGGGAACTGTAGATTCTTCACACCTGATATCACTTTAAAATCTGCATGTGCTGTTTTTTTCTCTGATAGTAAAGAACATTGTACTATGATTTTACTAGTATGACTTTATCTGGAGTAAAGACTATGACAGATGTTGCCAAGTTACCTTTTATGCTTTTGCTGTTACTCACTCTAACTCTCCGGAACGATCACCTCTGTCCTTGCGTTTCGCGCTTGGATTTGTGATCAGTCTATTGGACTAGGTGTTCATATATCTTTGGGTATAGGTGTATTTGATTGATTACTAGTATATGATTTCATTATATATGTTTGATCTGTATAGTATGTTTAATTTTCATTTTTTTCATTTATGTGTATGCCATATCAATATATGACATGTTTTTTCAAGCATCAATTCAAGAGTGAGTTCCATCATCCGATCTGCCAACAATGTTCTCCAAAAGGTTGATACTGATTAGTGGAACATTTTTCAGCAGCCCATTGCAATTGTAATGATTACCCACTGTTGTGAACGCTACAAAAATAAATTCACACGCACTTTCCTTAACTATAAATTTGGTTTTGAGACTAAGGCACGTTGATGTCACGTGACTTAGTAATATTGTTAAGTGTCGTTTTAAAATTTTGCTACATGAAATGAGGCATCTATAGACAAAATCTTAATGCAATTGAACAGTGTTTACTATTAAATTCCATGGATTGAATAAGTCTTCAAAGTCCGTAAGTGTATTTATGGACAGACTGGCTAAAAATTTAATGCCCGGTTTTATGGTAATCTATTTTGGTTGTGCTGTTTCTGTTGTTTCGTCAAAATTAACATTATGCATACGTGTTAATTGTACATTATAGACAAATGTATCTTTCTAGAGTTGCATGAGTTTGTGTCTAGTCTATGTTGTACACAAACCGTGTAGCTATGTATTCTTACAAATCAAAGAAACTCTACAGTAATGCCGTATGATAGGTAATTCATATAGGATAACCGTATATGGTATTACAATTCTTGATTTAAAATATCTTGAAGTCGTCATTGATTAATGCGCAAGATTAAAAAAGTGACTGGTCGGAAGCGAATATTTCCGGAAATGGATTGTGTTGAGAAAAAGCTGTAACAAAAATGTTCTTGTTCTAGAGTATGCCAAATTTGGGAGTGTTGTAAACATAAACATTGTTTTAATCTCATCATACAGTTCACAGACAAGTTCATAACCAAATCGTAAATGATAGTCATGGGAAGGAAATGTGTTTTACTAAATTTTAAGTTAGTAAGAGTAACTTCTACAGTGTAAAAACGAAGGACCTGTCTTGGAAATCAAGAGATGATATATTGCAGCACACATTAACTGACCTTGAAATCAGATAAAGGAGTAGCTGATGTTTCTCATTTATTCACTTCCAATATAAATCAAACAGATAGAACTGAATGAGTTGAGTTTACTTCTTTTTTGTTTTTAAGAATAAATTACCCTAACAACAAAGGGAACGAACTCATGAACAACATGGGAATAAGCGTGTGTCGTGCTTTGCTATAGGGGAAGAAACTACGAGTTGCCCTTTTTAAAAGTGAATCAGAGGTTTTCCCAGGAATTTTTAAAAAAAGAGAATGTAGAAGAATAGTTGATTTCCAGCGGAATATAAAGTTGCTTTCCATATGTCTTTCCTAGAAATCAGAAGAGGCAATTTACCCTGAAAACCAAGGGAATATTATGTAGTAATAGTGCGACATCCTTTAAATTCAGTGAAAGGAACTGTTCTCGAAATTATATTTAAGTTTTTTCAAGGAAAGGCAGAAAAATAAGCGTAGTAGAAGGGTTGCCTCCGCTTGAACTCTCGTTGTTGGCCAAATGAAGGAACCATGTAGTACAGATGTGATATCCCTTCAAAATCAATTGAAGGAACTGTTTTGTACTTAGTCGGAATTAGTAACTGACTATCTAGCGTTAGGAAGCTTAATGTCTTTGTACAAGAGTGGCTTCCTTTGTAACCGCGGCAGAAAATGTATTTGCAAAAATGTTTGGTAGTATCCGATGCACTATGTTTATTCACCAGAGCGTTACTCCGGTATTTAAGAGTTTTAGTAGCAATTCGCCGTAGCTGTGTTTTATCGGTATTTCTTGCTTACCTCTGTTTCCAGTATATTAATATATAGTCCAGACGAGAGTCACCTAAACCTTGCTATAAAGTATTAAGTTTTTTTATTGTTATTCTGAGTTGTCCAGATATTGAAGGTCTCAAAACTGTTAGATGACACTCTGTCATCATTGGGGGACTTTTTTTATTTGGGGTTAAAGATGGCCTCTGAAATGGCGATTTTAACGATTAAATACGGACAATAATTTCATATAACATTTATACTACCGTCAATATATTAGCACATGTGTGCTTATATTGAAAGGGTTTAAACATGATTAATAAAGGAACTATAAACATTGACTGGGTTTCAATAAAATGCAAGTTTTCAACAGTTTATGTGTAATTTACGTGACCAAAATGATAAAATACAAGAACAATCGGTACTAATAACTGTTTAATGTGATATCAAACATGAACCTTACAATGAAGTAGGTTTTAAAGAATTTTTATTTTATATTCAACCTAAAACAATGTACAAGACATCATTGCATGTAGAACAGTATGTGTAATATACGTTACCATTAAAGTATTTTAGGCAAAGTATGAACTATTATGTTTCCTGCTTGTTCTGGGTTATCAAACTGATAAGATTGATGTTTTCTCTTGGAACACATCTTTTTTAAATTGGACATGTAATTGAACTTCTTAATCAAACTGTGATTTACGTGACCATATGTTACCAAATAGAAAAATGCATACTATAATGTAATATATGTTACCATCAACATATTTAAGCAATTTAAGCCTGGAATTTTATACCCTTACTCATTCTGTGTTATAAGTTTTCTTTCGCTAAATCTGGGTTAAACTATCACAAAGCATTATGGTAAATTGATTTCTGGTTGGAATAGTGATCTACGTGACATAATGCAAAACTCCACAGTTCACTGTATTATGAAGATGTATCTATCCAGTGTGTCGATATTTTAAAATTTACAATGACATCATGTAAATGACACAATAGAATGCATGTCTGAACTTATTATAACAGTTAGTTATATTTGTAATCAATTACCACCACATGTTTCTATATCCAATACCGGTACATGTTTATATATAGACTTGACACAAATCACCACGGTTTGACGACCTATTTAAATCAATACATGTCAAGATTGTTTAAAATTATAATTGTGTTTTCAAGAAATAATCACATAAACATCTCCACAGTTTGACTAGATACTAGTAATTTTCAAGCATGTAGCCGTTTACATACATCTTCGTATCATATAATAAGCAATGGAATACTTGTATATGCATGCACACACAAAGGTACACTAAATTCGAGTTTAATATTATTGTCACAGCCACATTATGTGTAAAAAGTTTTCTAACTGACATCAATGATTCTAAACACTAATAACTGGTGTTATTCATCGCCACGAGAGGGTATGAGATAATAGAAGCCAGATTTCCTTTAATGCTCTGCGTCAAGCAAGGGAATTACATTTAATCATATTTTCGTCTCGTCTTTGGTATATAGGCGAACTCCCTACGACATGGCTATCGAGGAGGCAGTTCAAGTGTTTTATTTTGATGCCATAGTAACATTATCAGCTATCATGGCTAGACAGGAGGACATTGCTAATTCTAGATCCTTTGGGACTTGGTTCAAATGAGCTATTTCACATACCTGTCTGTATGTGTGCCCGCTTTACATTCTATTCAAATGCCTCATGTGTGGGTTTATTTTGAAATTCTTGGCGTGACAGCAGACGACTTCCCTACCTTTGTTCCCCAAACACGCTGGTGGACGGTTGAAATATCACCACCATTTTCACATCTCTTGTCATGGTATCAAAATCGACGCACAGTACGGTTGCCAAGCGTGGTTTCAAAATGTGACGGAGCAGACCCGGACCGTAATACTTTTAGAGTAGTAGCTTTACCTACCCATAAATAGGAAGCGGTGGTGTCCCAACTTAACAAAGCATGTGACGCTAGAATATATGGATTTTAAAAACATGACTTCATTTTGTAATCATGCTGTTTCTCTTATGTCGACCGAAGCACTGTATTTGACTTGGATGCGACGCGTGGTAATAGGGCGAAACAAATACATAGGTAAATTCATATGTTGTCAATAACCATGCTGCTACCAAACAAAAAGCAACCATGACTGTAGATGGCAACAACAAACAATTGTTGAAGAGTTAGAAGTACAAACACTGTCAAATGAAGCACTACATCATAAGTTGGTGTAACTGCACAAAACCATAGACCATTAAATTGGACGAGAACATCAGGATACTACACCAAGATCTCAAAACATCTAACAACGAGGCACATATTTTTAACAATATATGGTTTCTGACGCACATGAGGGGAAAACTGACTAAAGTATGATCATAAATATTACATTGCCTCTAAAGTATTACATAAATAACTAACTTCCTAGTCAGAGATCGCGCTTCAGTTGACATAAGAGAAACAGCATTACAGAATGCAGTCAGAATTAGAGACTTTCTAGCGCCAATTCAGAGATAGGTAAATCTACAGTTAGAATTACTGCTTTCAATGTTTTTCAGTCAGGTTAACTACATTAGGCTACCATACAGTCAATTTTGATGCAATTATGAAGGAAAGCACTAAAGATGACAACAGACAATGTGAATATGTTACTACCAGACTCAAGCTGATCAAGTGTGGTTGTAACAGTACAGTCATGTCTAACTGGTCATTGTAGATGTTACCGAGCTCGAATGTACTGCACATTATTTTTTGCATGTATTAGGGTATATCACTTGTAATAAACCTGAACCTAAGGTGTAGTTAAACAGCTACATGCTTAAAAATTATCTTGTCAAGCTGTAGTGAAGTTCCTGTGAGTTTCGCTCGAAACTATGCTAATAAAAAACGTTTAGTTCAGATATATATATATATATATATATATCCTGATGCAAATAACTAGTCAAACTGTGATGATTTGTGTCAAGTATATATAGTGAAACATGTATGTGGAAATGAAACATGTTGTTACGTTTAACAATATTACTTTCTATAATTATAAGAAGTTCCGATATACATCAAGTTTCCTATTGATATGATGTCGTTGACAATCTTGATTGATTCTTCTTGATTATACAGCGAACATCGGAGTTTTGCATAATGTCACGTAAATCACTATATTTGTATTTAGAAAAGAAATCAAGTTACAGAATTGCTATGCGATAGTTTAAAACAGATCTATCGAAATAAAGCAGCACTCAAATTCAGAATGAGTAAGAGTATAATATTCCAGACTTACAAATTACTTAAACACTTTTATGGAAACATATATTACATTATACTATGTATTTTCTATGTATTTTCTATGTGGTAACATATGGTCACGTTAATCACATTTTGTGTAAGAAGTTAAACAACATGTCTAATTATTTTTAAAGGATGCCTATCAAGAGAAAACATTGATCATATCAGTTTAATAACCCAGAATAAATAGAAAACATAGAAGAACATACTTTGCATATAAACTATTTAATGGTAACGTATATTACACAACCGTCACATACTGTTCTACATGCAACGATGTTGTGTACATTGTTTATCACTTACCATTCATTTAAACCTACTTCATTGTAATGTTCATGTTTGATATAACATTAAAGAGTAAATTGTACCGATTATTCTTGTATTTGATCATTTTGTCACGTAAATTACTCATAAACTGTCGAAACTGTGTATTTTTCTGAAACCCAGCTAATATATACAGTTCCTTTATTAATCATGTTTATTCCTTTTCAAATAAAACATAGATGTGCTGATATTTTGACGGTAGTACAAATGTTATATGGAATTATAGTCCGTATTTAATTGTTAAAATCGCCGTTTTGGAGGCCATCTTTAACCCCAAATAAAAAAAGTTCCCCAATGATGACAGAGTGTCATCAAACGGTTTTGAGACCTTCAATACCTTGACAATACAGAAAATCAATAAAAAAAACTTAATACTTTTTAGCAAGGTTAAGCGAAAAATCCCCAATCCTCGTCCGGACTAATAGGTAAAATTGTTGGCTGTGTTACAATAATATTTCACTAGTTTCTATAACACCGCATTCATATTGAAATATTGTTTTGCCGTATTGGAATCATCCGACAAAATCTCAGAACATCCTGGAATTTAATCAGTATTTGTCTTTCGGCAGGAATATCTAGATCTGGATCTTTTTTTAATTGACGACTGTTGGCTATAAAGAAAGAAGTATATCAATGAGTATCGTCAATATAAACGTTTTCAGACCGGACACAATCACGTTGTAGGTGATCATAGATTGACAGGAGTTTACTAGTATGCGTCATATTGAATTTTCTATATCTACGGAACGTAACAATTGGTAGCATAGGTTCTTATTTAACTAATCAAAGTACTGAAAGTACTGACAGGCTGGCGAACTGCTAAGGAACAATAGCTTTTCAAGTAATATAACAGCAAGTGGTTTTCTAAGTCGAAAGAGAGCTAAGTGCTGGACTTAACAAAAAATAAAAATTTAAAAATATAAAAAATTTGGAGCCGCCGTGATTCGATCGCTGGACCTTAGCATCAGAAAATTACTAAGCGAGTTGCTGATCCACTTGACCACGATCTCGATGGAGAATGTTGACCTAAATAATTTAACATAATAAAATCATTGATGCGCGCTCTATCGCGTTCGTAACGCGTAGTAATAATTATCAACGCCTTTAAACACCTTTTCTTTTAATTTCATACAATTTCCTTCCATTTCAAGAAGAAACTAATATATTACAATCGAACAGAATAAATGAAACAAGGAAAGTTGAATGTTCTTATCTTGCAAAACTGATTAACGAGGAGGAACTATTTGCATTGAGTGTATAGATTCTGTGTTGTCAGTTTCGGGAATAAATTCATCTTAGTGGATTTCATTTTTTAGGATTGTGATAGTCTGGCGCGAAATCGCCAGCCTAAAAATGGATAACATGACTTATTATGACATTTTACAGGCACTTTACAAGGAACACGTGCGGAACTATCGGTTCGTTATTGGATATATTGTTTTATTTATGGTTTTAAGCGTCGTAGGTAATATCGCGTCAGTGGTGTTTTATGGATCCAAATCTCGCCGAACAACAACTAACCGTCTTATCATGTATCTTGCCATGACAGACCTGATTGCATGTCTGAATTTAAGTAATTTAATTGTGTTACTGTGTTTCTCTATCAACTTTAAGAATAGAATCGGGTGCAAGTTAATTTATGTTGTTACCCACTGGGTAACCGTAACATCGATATGCATGTTAGTCGTAATATGCGTGGATAGATACAGAAAATTATGTCGACCATTTCACTGGCAATTCACGTTCTCGAAAATGAAGCTCTCCGTTGGAATAGTTGTTATATTTGCATTTCTATCTTCGGTCAGAGATTTTGTAATTGTGGATATTGTTAACTCCAATATCACCGACCCAGGTACTGGAAGACACATCGAAGCATATTACTGTACACATACCAAAGATCCTCAGTTACAAACATTGCTGACAATTTCGCATCTACTCGACGTATTTATTGTTTTTGTTGTCGTAAGTGCATTTAGTGTGATGTACACACTCGTTGCCCGGACGATAAGGTACCAAAAAAACTCACTTTGTGAACTTGAACAAATTTAGCATTTCATCATTCATTTCGTGTTTACTGAATGTGCTAGTAGTCCTATATCGATTTTTCTGTCAGCACAAGTTGGTCAAAAAAAGTACAAAATGTACCTGATAAACACATCTTCTAAAAATGAACCAAATCGACATTTCCGGTACGTTATTTGTCTGTTTTTATTTTCTAATAATCAAAAACGTTTTAGCCTGAGTGATTTTGCAATGTATTTTAAATGTTATTACCATAAGCTATATGAACACAAACATAGTTTGACTATTTGCTATCGATCTGAGACAGTTTATTAGGTATGGAAACAAGTTATGATTACATTTTCCTGATGTTCGATTAATAGTAAGATTTGATATAATTAGTATTGAGACCTTAAACAAAATCATTAACAAACGAATATAAGAATTAAACATTTGTTAATATTAGTATGCGATATTGAATATTTTTTATAAGCAACTTAATGTTAAGGCCCCATGTGTATTCATTTATTGAACATAAATATGAATTTCGAAAAAGACACAAATTAGCTGCCATATACGAGGGGTGTCCCAGAATTACGTAGACTTCGTCATAACATTTTTTAATTAGGCATGTATGTTCACCAATTTTGCCGCAGAAAAACTTCAACCTATGCCAAGTGAATCAATAAAGAAAATATTATACATAATTCAAATGTCACCATCATGAAGTTGTGTGTGAACCTCGGGAGGGCACCATAATATACTCTTAAAATACTGGATCCTGCTCAGTCCAAGCATCATGTATCGTGATTTCTGATTTTCAAATGACACAATCGCATCAAAGGTGGTTGAGACAGCATTAAAACGACATGGACCAACAGCGAAAACCTACGGAAATGCGACGCCACTTAAAGATGTCAGAACAGACAATTCCTAACCTGGCAAAAGTGGTACAGAATGACTCTGAAGGAGGTTACCATTTACTGTCACGTATGTGTCCAAACATTGGGTACGCATATAAAGGTATGAAACAAGTTTTAAGAGAGTGGTGGAGATTACAATTAATTCGGTTCAGTCAACACTTTAGAATTTGTAGTGATCTTAAAACGTGTAGCCGACATCGTGACGTCGCGTTGACGTGTCCCGCATACCGTACCCCTATCTATCCCCGGGGCCTGCAGAATTTGATCCAAATGAGATAGCCCTTTGATATTTCGTGCACAATTACAATACATGTTGTTTTCACTCCTCACAACAGTATGTCTTTGTATGCTGCATAGTATCAACGTTATGACAAACGTCTACGTAATTCTTGGACACCCATCGTATAACAAACATCAACAAATATATAATTTACCAAATACATAGAAATATGATTATTATTATGCATGTGGTGACAAAAACAGAGATTGAATAATGACTATTGCACTTGAAGATGTACGATATGTTTTCTTTTGTACAGGCATGCAAGATGACAAAAATGACTTAGAAGATTGGCTCAAATTAGTATTAGGTACATGTAATACTTGTCATCTAGTGATTAAAGACAAAGATATGGAAATAAACGATGTTCAATTGGGATATTTGTGAAGCAACCAGGTGAGATAGACCTGTGCTTTAATGTGATTTGCATGGAACCTTTGGAATGTAAAATCGTGGACACAACAGTATATCGATGACAAAACAATTTTGAGGAGACGGTACTAAACAAAATATTCTCGTTTTCAAAGTGAGACGGTTATCAATGTCATTAATGATAATTTCCTCAGGACAGAAATGTCTAAAATCCATGAATCAACAAATTAATTCATCCATGTTTTTGTGGTTCCATGATGGCCGTTGGTTTATTAGATTTACATATGAGGAGATAGAAGTACACAATTATTTCTGCTTCAATCTAAAAAATAAATCAACGTCACTGATCATTATGTCCCCAGGACAGGAATGCTTTAATAGTTCAATATGAAATTTTAGATAAAAGTATCCATCTTTGGTGGTTCCAGGCTTGTTGCTGATTTATTAGATTGCTGATGTTCACAAGCAATTTGATCTCCTTTTTTAATTTGAAACAATAGATAAAAATATTTGATTTGAACTGATACCCCCAGGATGTTTGAACTTTGTCATGAAAACAGGGAGGTTTCATCGATTCTTTATTCACAAACAATACCTTTGAATAAATAAATTTTGAACGCATCATAGAACGTTTCTAATATACATGGGATCATCGCACATCTTGGAACCGCCAACTTTGATTCCGTTTTCGAGAGATTGAAAGTTACAAACTGAACGCCTATAAACGCGAATTTACGTAGCCTATCATGGTCATGTATTCTCGTACAAAGGCGTCACCATGTATCTTGCAAGGATGGCATTGTGGAAGTGACTGGTATCAACTTTCATTGAGAATGTTTGCAGTTTTCTGGGCTTTTTTACTACAATCAAATCGATAATAAATCTACAAATTAATGGAACTATGCAATACGCTTATTGAATATAATAGGTACCCATGTATATTGTCACATCATTTAACATCAGTAGATAACTCTGTACGAACGAGAAAGGGGTGCATTGTATAAAATGTATAGTATTGGTGCAAACATATAAAATATGGAGTAGTTGAATTAATTATATTAACAATTGTTCAGTAATTAAAAGATTATGAATCGGACAAACATGTGTTTGTTCAACGACAAACAGTTGACGTAGTTTTATACAAAGAGGAAAATGTTGTTCTCCCAAAGTCAACCAAACAGAAAAGTTTTTCGTGTTGCTGAAGTGCATGTGTCGTGTGTCCTATGACAAACATAGTAGAAGTATCACGCATCCATGCTACTTCTACTAAAACATGTCATATTTTGTACTGAATAGAACTGACTCCGGAACATTTTTATAACGTTTTTTTTTCTGATCCAGTGAACGAATCAATTGAGTATTGTACTGACATTAATCAACTGTATTTCGTCACTGTTAATTCAAACTTTGTAAAGCATTTTTTTTATTGCATATGCATTGCTTTGGTATTCTTGTGTTGATTGTATATCTAGTTAAATGTAATACAGATTTTATGTGTTAAACGAGTATTACCGGAAACTAACGTTTTCCGCGGACATGTTTATATAATTATATATATTTCATCAGCATTTTTATGCCCATTCTTATCCATAACTGGTCACTGAACAATACTTTTAGAAATTAGCAATTGCATAATCGCACGTGTTCTATCCAAGAAGTTGATATTTTACGTTACTCACCCCTCGGATATATGCGTGTAGATATAGTATAATCGTTGAAGTTCGCATAATCATTGCATACAATGAAGAATGCTACATATATATGTCTGACATAAATATCCGTCTCAATTCTTTCAAACGCGATAGGTGTTAAATTTAGAAATAATGACCAAATATAAGTACAATAATTGCGAATACAGTTCAAAGAGGTGATATGTAATGATTTATATCTATTTAGGGCATATTAGATAACATAAACAAATGGTGACATGTCAAAACAATTAATAACAATTAAGGAAGTCGGTATGACAACCGTCAATAATCCTAATCAATACATTAGTATGGCAGTCTATAAAGTTTAAATCATGTTCTTACATAAAATTTCCAATTACGTTTATCATTGTATTTTGTCCTGTACTGACGATGATATAAGCAATGTTGAGCGACAAATATTGGTAATTTATTGCAATTTAAAAGCAGAGATGTATTAATTATGTTATTAACCTTTGTAACTACCATCTTGATAGCCTAGTGGTACAGCGTCCGCTTGTGTGGGAGTCCCGTGTTCGATCACAGATCGCCTAATACCAAAGCCGAAATTAAACAGGTACTTCACCTGAATATTCCTTGATAGACATTCAACATAAAACGCAAAAGCTGACTGTACAGCTTATACCTCGTAACGATGGACACCATAGGGAATGAGGTGTCGAAAGTGAAAAATATAAGTTGTAAAAACTAGTTTCACAACCGAACTATAATAAATTTACATCAACATAACTAATGGTAGGCCTGAGTTAAAGATTGAAGTAAGCGCATTTTATCTAACAATAACTTTATCTTTATATTTGAGTTATAGATAACCTAAGACACGATTTGTTTGATTAAGAATATTTTTAAAACCAGCGTGATTGAAATATGTATGCATACTTCATTATAACAAGACTCTTTTAACTAAGACACAGAAAAGAAATTACGTTTATAAGAAAATGGCATATCGGATTACAGAAAATATTCCGGTATTACGTCGTTTTTATATCAGCCTTGTCTCAGTCATATGGGGTGATCTAAAGGTATCCGAATGTAACTTTGCACTAACGTGAACATTCTAATTACGCATACATTGAAATCCTTTAATATATAAAAAGTGTTTAATCAATTGCAATCAATTATATAATTATTTCCGTAATTAGCACTAGTAATACATGTTTAAACAATTAAACTGTGTACGTAGCTTAAAGGTTCCGTCAGTTCATAGGTGAGTAAGTACCCAGATGTCCTTACCAGTTTCCCTAGATTGGAATTACCACTATTTCCACGTGCAATTACGTATCTACACCTTAACATTTTGTCAAGAATTTATCAATCTTATGAGGTGCATATGAATAAGTTGTTTATCTACATGCACCTGTAGCTGATTCTTATTGCGCTTTTACGAAACACTAATAATGACTGCCCCCCTCCCATAGTGAACAAAAACCAACTTGACTCGGTTTGAAAAAAACACCACATGCGTAATAAGTAGTAACATGTAAATGGAGTAGAGTATTATAAGCGTTCTAGGTAATAAAAGTATTACTACACGATGTGACCAGAATAAGAACAATAAAAAGAATAGAAGGAATATGATTTAAAAATGTGTCAGCCCATGTGTATTCTTGTTGTGTGTGTCATAGTATCCACTGCTTTAATCTAGTTAGTAATTTACTATTTTTTATTTCGATTACGCGACTTACTATAATAATCAGTATCTAATCTTAATGCTCTAGTAATGCAGTCACAATACCACCATATTTATTCACTATATCATATAATATTACTCATAATAGTTTCCTTTTTCACTACTCTTAAAAAAGCACTACTATCTATCTATGTGAACAAGTTAACTTAGTTATTTTTATATCTGTTTCGGGAATCCAATATTAGATATGCAAACTAGTATATAAAGACATATTGTAAACTTCAAATTCAGTTATTGAATATACTAGTAGATTAAACAACTATCAAACCTCAAAATCGTTCTCTTTAAAAGAACCTATCATATGTCAAGTTGCAGTTACTTAGATGGCTGCATACGTTAATAACATTATTGAGATCGACGCAGATCGCGTACAGACACTTAGTGAAGTCGGTAAACGACTAAGATTTATTGGTGATCAGATTTATCGAGAACGTTATAACATCCATCAACAAAGAGAACAGAAACGTTTGCTGTCTTTGAAACATGTATGGAGTTTCCTAGTGCAGAGTGTCAAGGATATTTATGAATTCGGCACAGAAATGAGTGGTTGAGTTTATCAAATGGGTGGAGCTACAATATGTCATACGGATGACATACCACCAAGGCGGTACTAATGGTACACGGGCGAGTATTCATGGACGACTAGCGCTAAAGACACACGAATGGTATCCCAACCTAAGGCGAAATGGAAAACGCTACAACACAATAACATCACGAAAGACCGATCGGATTGAAAAAAGATTTGATATATAACACGTTGTTCACGAATGACTGGATACGAATACACCAACTCATTATCCAAACACGGAACGTAAACCACTGCAAAACAAATACGTCAAGAACGATCTATTAATTCAGAAAATCGTTTGATAGTTGACAAGCTATCCACGAACTTCTTGCAAAGACTGTAAATGAGGGTGATCCTAAGTCGGAACACACAACTAGACCAGACTATTGTGAACAGTTTATCGGTTGGAAACACTTTGGTAGTTTACAAATTATCAACAGCTTAAAATAAAAATATAGTTATGCGTGTTTTTTTATTCAGAAAAGTAGTTTGTATACACGACGATACAACATTGAGGAGTTACAAAGTATATGAATATGCTGCTATTAAAGAATAAAATATTGTTATAAACAGTGATATCATCGTATTAAATTCACAAACTTACCAATTTACCAAATCCAAATATATACTCACCATGATTATAAATCATAACTAATTATGTATTTGTAGTTTTCATACATGTATTGGTAGTAAGTATATGTGTACAAAATAAAATAATAATTTTCTGGAATATTTGTTTTTTATTTACATTTATTAAAAACGTATACATTTTCACCACAATCAAAGTTCCGATATATAATAAGCGATATGCACAAAGAACTTCATATTACCCCCCCCTCCAATAAATCATAATAAATGATAAGATATATCACAAATAATGTACATTGTTAGCTGTTTCGTCATTGAACAACACATTATCCGCAATAAATAATAACATACCATTAAGGGTGCACATAATATAAGTATGTGATGTCAATAAAGTCAGGAAGGTATGTTGTTAGCAGGCTGTTGTATCCACGGGTTATTGTATCGTTGAAAACGAAAAATAAGACTTTTTTGAAATTTATATTTTTCTATCTACGGTGATCAGTAAATTACCCCCTCAATAAATAATAAGATCCGTAGTATTCGGTACAACCCGCATTGTTATAAAAAATTTTAATCAACCTCAAAATTATTTTCCAAACACCAATCATAGGTTGCTGTATTCCTTATTATTTCTTACTTTTTGAATTAAGCATTGCTGCATCATTCTGTTTTCTTTTTATAATTTCTATTTATAATAAGCATTATAATTCCTAAAAGCAAAATATTCCATATAACACAAAGCCAGAATGTGTCCAATCTCTCAGAGAGTGTTCTACCGTGTGAGTTATTCACATCATCTGATATAGTCACGTCCTCAGTTGACATTTATGTCGATTTATCTTCGACCGTTTTTATAGATGTATTAGTACAACACATTTTCGAGCAAAAAGCATGTTTTGAAGTATTTGGCTTGTAAAATATATTAACAATTACACAGTCCATTATAATTGTCAGAACACTTCCTACTATTTGCAGTGATAAGTAAGCGGCAATTATCGCTACACCATCGGATGTTTTTGTAAGTGAATCATTTATCATTGAAAGAAATACCGCTAAAGACAGGAATACAGTAAAATTCAATGTGATCCGCTCTACAATTTCAACCGAATACTAAACAATTCAAACTGGACGTGGGAATAACTGGCACAATCACGTTCATGACCGGATACAGCCACTTCCGGCGTATTGTGAACTTGTATACATAAAATATTTGAGTACCATACGTCTAAGTACGTTTTGTTGACTTTTTTATTTTGTATTCAATAATATTCCATTTACCATTTTCCGTAAATGAATGCAAAGGATTGTCCTCTTCACTATGCACAACAAATAATTAATCGGTTGTCAAACTCCATATAAATATTCCAATGACAATTTCTTGTGTATCAAAAGGATAATACACTATATTAGCGAACATGCTCATTCCAGCAGAAAAATATGGCCGCGCCATAATATTTCAATTCTTATAAATTATACTGCTATCGAAATCTTCTGAAGTTATTCTTTTCTGGAAACCACCAGTATTTCCTACACGCATACCCGGTATCCATAATGCATCAGCGTCTAACGACAGTTTATTCATGCTTGCTATATTCCATTCATTAAACAACGGGACAAAACTATACATCCAAGAAAGCATCAAGTACGATCTAACTGAGACACTTTGTCTTTTAAAGTCTACGTCTTCAAAATTCATCAGGTTTAGTGAAATATAAATGTACATAGCCACTGAGTCATTTTGGTTTGTCACAGGACGTATATTTTTATTGTAGACGGTAGAGTTATTTGGACAACATATACCAGCATTTGCACTAACAATTGTTATACGAGTGCTGTCCCAGTAAATCGTGTACTTTGCCCATTACACAAAAAGTAGCCAAAACATCCGTTTCAAATTTTCACTGATGATTAATGCATATCTTCATAAAGTGTATACGGAATTTCATGAAAATAAATCAAGAAATAATTTGTCAGTTTACATTACTAATACACATGGTATGCAAGTGCGGCGCACAGTGACGTCAAAGTAAGAACCTCATGCCGCGGAACATTTTACTCCGCATCTTAAGCTATTGTTTCTTTTATTCAATATGCTTACGATGGCATTAAACGTTATTCTGATACGCATTTGCGAATCAATCGCAATCGAATGCACCATAGAAAAGCTGTCGGATCGATATAACCAACACTCATGGTGGGATAAAAACTAACACGGACATATCCTTTCTACTTCGAGAAGAGTGAAAGCCCTGTGGTGCGTACCACAGTATATTAAGTGGTTGTACAACGCACTGATGTCCCAAACATCATTACATATTCGTCGTCATTCATGTATACGTGTTCTAGAAACATTACTTCATATCCGCCAGTATAGTTTAGAGTCTTAAACTATTTTTCTACGGCAAACCAACCAAAATTATGAAGTGAACTGTGATCCTTCGGGTGTTTTCTCCTGTAACGTCACAATTCTCACACGGTTTTATTTTTAGTGTGGCTATTCAAACATGTGTATTTCTCGCACATACAATGAAATTGATTTGAAATTTACTGTGATGACACAAAACAGACAGTCCTTATCGCCGACGTCAAAATTATGCGCAACCACGTATTGGAAATATGAGAATTACAAGTTTATTGAACATACATTTAATGAATCACGGCTCGTTTTATTGCTTGCGCCGCATTAACGTACATGGGGTTGGTTAATCACCGATAATATGCACCATACACATATCCGTTCAATTGTTTCACTTGTTTTGGTTCAACAATGAATTCATAAAGGTAACTACAAAAAATCACAATCATGTGACGTCAAATAAGAAAATTATAAGCAAAGTACACGATTTACTGGGACAACCCTCGTATGTGTAAGCACATGCAATACGATCCATTGTAGCGTATAGGTCATGTTGATCGATTTAGGCATTTGCGGCACATACAAAGATATCACGTCGTTTTTCCCGTTTATACCGTTCAAAACACTTCGTCAGTGTGATGTTTTTAATTCCGTTGTGCAAAAACTTCATAAGTTCCGTCTACTTAATGAGTAACTTACATATATGAAACATTTACAAATGCGTATGATACCAATGTGGTCTGAAAAATAACATTGCCTATAAGACAAGTACTTTGTAATTGCATTGTTAAATATTGCTACACTTATATTAGTTTCGATAATTGCATACCGTTTGATCTACGATAATTTCACACATAAATCAGTCTGTAATTAATGATCTTAATATACTTTTATAGCATCATGTCAGTGTTGATTTGACATTTGGGGGATGCATTCAGTTGTATGTCTTAATACAACCTTGTACTTTCACTTAGCATTCAATTACAAAAAGAGAAATATAACCATTTAATAAATCACACCATTCGAGTATATATTTGTAACCTAGATACATTTTGCCTTACCTAAGCGGGATGATATATGAATATGTTTACTTTGTATATTATAACATAGGATCATTTTCACTTTTAGATATGCTTGTTTGAGATTTACGATTGCCATGGCATTCCAACTGTTTAAATTTCACATCTAGTAAATAGATATTTTGAGGCTATTTGTGTCAGTAACGTAATGTTTAATAGGTGATCGATGTTTCGTGGCAGTATCTTTATCCAGATACCATAGTTAGAACCATGGAAATTTTATGTATTTCTTTGTTGCCTTCTTTAATTCATGTACCAATAACGTTTTTCAACACAACTGTAAAAATGAATCAGCGATTCTACATGTTGTTCGTCACATACGCCTCAAACATGCAATGACTAATGCTATAGGTAGTCATAGATTTAAGAGTATGATGCACTTAAAGAATGCGGGATAAAACACTGCCAAAACAAACAATAACGGACATAGAGTTCTACTAAACCCTTATTAGGACAGTCATAAACAGAAATATGTAAATACGTTATGACTTACTAAGTTATTCTCGTGTTAATTAATTATAAATAGTGTTGAACTGTTCATCAAGTTGAATTATTAATTGTGATAATCTTTATGTGAAACTTCGCCATAAATAAGTTGTGCTCCAAGCAGGGGGACTACTAGACTAGAACAAGAAGACTGATTCAGTTAGCCAACATTTTTCATCAAATCCAATATTCATCAAACAAATAAACGAATTGAAACGAAATGTTTTATCAAAACCATATCTAAGAGAAAACTACTAACCAGGAGTCACAAACCTGTTCTCTTTTTTTCTTATGACTTGATTTCTTCGGGGATTAGCGAGCTATAGGGGCATTAAATCAATATAAATACATTTACAGAAATTGTGATTATTTTAGATATCAAATGAGTCAGTATATATGAGAAATATAATAAGTATTTCAAATTCATTGAGACTTCTGATTTCCGTACGTTAGCCAAGATCATATTACAAAGGACTGATAGTATCGTTTAAGCTTTTGTGAACATGTTTTATGAAATATTTCAAGGATACTGTGTAATGCTTTGGCTCATCTGTTGTGGTTATGACAAGTATTTCATTGCTATCTACTAGGGTATACCTATATGAATATGGATTAAAGACAAACGGAGTATTTTCTTAAAAATCATTATGAAAACCACTAAGATATTATTTTTATTTCTGTTTATGTGTACACTACTGACAACGGTATGTGCAAATATAGAAACGTATACTACAAATAAATCTGATGTCTACAATAAACACATACGACCTGTGAAAAATCAGGATGGTGCAATAACCATGAATATTTTACTGAACCTGGACAGTTTTGAAGACGTAAACTTTAAAAGACAAAGAGTCTCTGTAAGGCCGTACCTAACCCTTGACTGGAGGGATTGTTTGTTCCGGTGCTTAAGGAATGGAATATACCTAGTATGGAGACATTGTCGTAAGACGCAGATGCAGTGTTGATGACAGATATGCGCGTAGGAAACTCTGGTAGAACGGAAGAACAAATAACATCAGATAATTATGGTAGTATTGTAGTTTCCAGAGATGAACAAATGTTGACGCGGTCATATTTTTCTACCGACGTAAGCTTAATTGAAGTGATTTCATATTACCAATTCGATACTCAAACAATTTCAATTGGTCTATATTCATGGAGTCTGACTTCAAATAAACTGTATTTTGTATATAATGAAGATACCATCCCTTGCATTTGTTTACAGAAAACGGCGAATGGAGTATTATAGAATACAATATCATGAATGTCAACAAAACGTACCTAAGAAATGAATCATACTCGCACATTTTGTACCATTTCACAGTGCGTCGGAAGTGGTTGAATCCGGTCATGAATATGATTATGCCAGTTATTCTTACGTCCAGTTTGAATTGTTTAGTATTCGTACTTCTGGTTGAAAGTGGAGAGCGAATCACATCGAATGTTACTGTATTCCTGTCTCTAGCGGTATTCCTTTCAATGATAAATGATTCACTTCCAAAAACAGTAGATGGTGCAGCGATTTTAGTAGTTTATTAATCATTGCAAATGGTTGGAAGTGTTTAAACAACTGTAATGGACTGTGTGATCGTCAATATATACTAAAAATCGAACTCATTTAAAAATACATTTTTGTCGAAACTGTGTTGTTTTGGGAAAACTGGATGGTGTTACTCAATACAAATCGACGAAAATACCTGCGGAAAACAAAACAATGTCAAATGAAGTAAAAGATACAGACTGCAGGAAACTATCTTGACATTTCCGTTTGTTGAAATGTTGCTATTTTTGGAATTATAGTTATAACAATCATTGTGAACAGATATAATGATCCTGAATCATTGAATTTTCAATTTCCTTTTGAATTCTACTATCTTGAAACAGGTACATCTGGGGTTTGATTCTAGGTAGAGATAAATTTAGTCGTGTGTGGAAATGAAAAGTAACGATTGTACTAGTTCATGAATTTATCCTTGTTGCAAATGAGCATTCTTTTAATTGTGCTTATCACTATACAATAAATTGCATACATTTGCTTTCAAAAAATGTAAATAGATTTTTTTTTCAAACCTACATCAAATTGTCGTTGACCATAGCTGTTTTCCTGATTCTTAATGTTTTCATTGCTGAACATTTATAAAACAAGGTAAAAATGTATTACTGCATTGACAATAATGTTATTCTATGCATCCCTATTTTAGAACTATTTTTTCATAACTGAACATTTGTTAATGCATTTAACTCCGCCCATACCTTTTGTAGATGTGTGTACTCATAACTTATATTTGTGACACTCTTTTGACCTTGCCTCCATTATTACATATTTTAATTCATTAATTGAAACAATCCCTACTGTGAATTTTCGCATTCATTATTATGAATGCATGTAAGACCACCCACGTCTATTCTCTACCGTTCAGAGATACATATATGGTCATAATTCACATTGTACACTTTGAACAATTCCATTCACGTCATCCGGTGTTTCCTCTGGCAAGAACACACTTAATATATTTTCATGAAAACCATTAAAACAAAATAAGTATAATTGATATCCATTAGGCACCTTACAAAAACAGGTCATTCAAGCCAGAAAGCATTGATTTCGACTTTAAAACATTAATTATGTCTTGTTTCCGTGAATTATGGATTTTCGTTAGGCTATTATCACAGAAAGTGACCAGTCAGCGAGTTTTCAATGTTACCAGATAACAACATTTCGAACAATCTCACTGAACGGTATACATATTCGTTCTACAATAACTTCCTTAGAATTATTTGTTATTAATGAAAAAAAAATCATGTAAAAAAAGAATTTGCAAAATACTTGTGCAATATGTTATGTGAAATATAAGAGACATTAACTGTTTGAAGACATTTACTAAATCGTTATGGGAATTAGCATAAGTATGATGACAGAAAGACAGGAAGAGTATTTAAAAAATAGTAAAAACATATTACACGTATACTCGTATTATTGCACTGGACTTCAAGTTATCTGTACTTCAAGAAATTTTCATGGGAATATCCAGTTGTGTACACGAGTTGATCATAATAAATGAATGTTGATACTAGTTCATGATAGCATAAGCGCAGGTATCAAAAACAAAGTTGTGAATAATATACTTATGAGCAAGAATTCAGGTAGGACTACTCTAAAATGAATTGGTTACTTTTTCAAATGTGTACCCTCCTAACGATCGTTGTTGCGAACGCTGCACTAAGTGCTAGTAAGGTTAGAAATCAGACACATGTCTACAATAAAAACATAAGGCCTGTGGTAAATCAGGATGATACATTGGTATAGCTAGTTTGCGATAGAAAAAAATCGTGTTTTTTAAAGATTTCTGAAAATCTATTCATCAGATTTTGGTAAAAAATTACACAGAACTACAATAACTTCCTACCTAGTCTCATTTTGAATTTCATAATTTTTAGTCACCAATTAAAAGACATTTATTCTTTATTACATATAGAAATTGCATGCGTATTTACAGTTTAACGCAGGGAGGTAATCTGGTATTCCATTGATGATTTATTATCAATTATTTAACCGTTACAATCCGTGATCAGCCGGATTGAGATTGCTGTTATAAAGACTTAGGAGGCCCTTGTGATTTGGTTTATTTAGGTGTGTCGCTTGTAAACAATGTACAGCAATTAGATGTACTTCGCCATATTCACAGATGGGCCTCACATGTGTTAAATTATGTAGGTTGCAAATACGTAAATATACCGTTATGCGTTTCACGTGACCGTAAATTAGCTGTTTCAAGTATCAAGTCTTCTAACTTGATTTTTCATACAAAACTACAAAATTGTTACATAGAACTTATGAACAAAACTTTTTTAACTCATTTCTGATCTTGCTGAAATTTCAGTGTGTATTAGGTAGATATATTTCATTTATTCGTGCAAATTTTCATACTTGAAGGTGTAGTAATTGCAGAGAAATATTTAAAAAACACGATTTTTTTCTATCGCAAACTAGCTATAATGCGTATTTCACTTAACCTAGTCAGTTTTGAAGACGTGAACTTTAAAAGACAAAGTGTCTCTGTTAGAGCATACCTTACCCTTTCTTGGGTGGATTGTTTTGTCCCGTTGCTAAATGAATGGAATATAGCGAATATGAAGACACAATCATTGGAAGCGGAAACAGTGTGGATACCGGATATGCGTGTAGGAAATTATGGCGGAGGGGCGGAACGTATAACAACAGCCGATTATGGCAACATCGTTGTTTCCAGAGACGGAAATATATTGGCATGGCCATATTTCTCTTCTGATTTAAGCATGTTGGCTAATATTAAATATTATCCATTTGATACACAAGAAATTGTCATTGGATTTATATCATGGTCGCTGAATGTTGACGAACTCTCCTTTGTACCCAATGAAGATGACAATCCACTGCATTCGTTTAAAGAAAATGGTGAGTGGAGCATAATTGAATACAAAGTCATCAATATATACGACAAGGTTGGAAATCAATCGTACGCAAGGCTTTTGTTCAGTTTCACTGTACGCCGGAAATGGCTGTATCCGGTCATGAATATGATCATGCCAGTTATTCTTACGTCCAGTTTGAATTGTTTAGTATTCGTACTTCCGGTTGAAAGTGGAGAGCGGATCACTTTGAACGTTACTGTATTCTTGTCTCTAGCAGTATTTCTTTCAATGATAAGTGATTCACTTCCAAAAACATCCGATGGCGTAGCGATTTTAGTTGTTTATTTATCGCTTCAAATGGTGGGAAGTATTCTCACAATTATTATGAACTGTGTGGTCGTCAATATATATTATAAGACAGACATATCAAAATACAATGTATTGTCGAAATGGTGTTGTTTAAAACAACCTGGTACAACTATCAGTGACAAATCGATACCAATGTCTGCGGAAGGTAAGACAATGACAACTGATGTGAATACTATGCACTGTAGAAAAATCTCTTGATGTTTGGACAAAATCTGTTTCTGGCTTTCTGTTATTTGGAATGTTGCCCTTTTGTGTATTATAGTTATAACAATTATTGCTTACAGATAGAATTGTTACTTTAAAAATGGAATGAATATTGTTTCTTTTCTGTGTGTATCACATTGTAGAGTATGCTGCTTGTTCTGAGTGTTTCTTCTTATGATTCGTTGTTGACGCTGTTCAGTTTTCTTGTTGTTTTTGCGATTGTCTTTGTGACTTCTTAATTGTTTGCGTTCTTTTTGAAATTTCGTTTGCTTTTAACCGTCTACGGAATGCTTCCATCACCGATCGATTTGCTATTATTTTTTTGAAATTGTTGAGTATGTTCAACTATCTCTCTTGAAATAAAATTCGTCCAACTGGTTTCTATAAGAAAGGGTTTGCGAATGTGATGCAACTGTGGAAACAATAATGAAACATTGTGTGATCATGTGATATATGTGGAGCATAAAATTACCGTAACCGTTACCGAGTTACAATGTGAAGTTTCTGATTGGACTTGTGCTATACATGTATATGTTTTGTATAATTGTATTAAAAATCTTTGCAAGTGATTAACTTTTACTCCGCTTGAAAAATATTCAGTGGAAGACGAACATTAAAATGGCGTCAGTCGTAAAACATTAAACGGTGAAGTCGAATGTTGTTAATCAATTACATAACGTTCACGTCCTTTCTCATCTTGGTTTTCTTTTGGAACAACGTCATTGATAAATCGACAAAACAGAATTCAATGTTGTTATACACTGTGAGAAATGTTTAAAATAGTCCAAAATCTAGTATTGACTGTAAAACGAATGTAAGATTGGTGTTCCGTGATATTATGTTTTAGTTTATACATCAGTACATGTCCTGTTAGATATCCGACAAGTCGAAAGTATATGAATAAAGAGCGTGTGCGTACTTAACGTGTAGTTGTTGAATATAACACTGTGCAATATACACCATTCCCTGTGAAAAAGAATGAATGTTACCATAGAAGATAAATTGCTAGCTATTCCCGTCAGAATACTCACAACATTTGACATACTGTGAAGCAATGGACTACGCCAGTGTAGAGAGCGTATTATCCACTATATAGAGAAACTCGGGTCCCTTTTCGGTGAGAACAATGTTATCAGGCGAGGTGATATCGTTCGGGTGGCGAGGTTTACCGAGCCATCCCGGGCGATATTGCCAAGCCTGATAACATTGTTCGAGCCGGACAGGGACCCGAGTTTCTATTTCTCATGAAACCAACAACGGGACACAATTTAGAGGCATATTTTTTAATTTTAAACTGGAGTTGTCGATCGTCCTTAGACCGCCCGCCGATTAACACAACTTCATTTGCTTCCGTACACAAAATATAGTTCTCAATTCTACGCTGTTCAATTAACAAAAATATCTAAAAAAATAAATAAGATCTATTTCAGTTTTTAGCCAAAACGAGAAATCTAAGCAAATTATAAGTATTACCAAAATAAGAACATCGTGTCGTAAAAGTAGAATAAAATTCCGCTCATGAATTTTGATGTTTTTTTCTTCTGGATGATGCATCAATGAAACGTCATCAATGACGTAGTGTGTGTGGAGAAGGTCGCTAATTATGTCAAACTTTCTTATGTTATGCATCACACAATGACAAAATACGGATTGATTTAAAAACTGGATTGTGTGTGGCAACGGACAGTGCAAAATTGTATCCCGTGAAATGGAAATAACTTCAAGAATAAACAGTTTAGACATGCTTGTAGAACCGAGTGGGTGGAGAACAGTTTTCAACAAGATCAACTTAATCACGACAGAATGCTGATGAAAACAGATGGAAATACACAATGGTGAGTAAGACATTGGTTTGTTGAAGAGTCTATTAAAGTTTGTTCTATTTTTTGTATTAATTGTAGGAATGTGTACTGAATGTAACAATGTTTTGATTCACAAAAAAAGCTCGGTGTCTCATGGTTTTCGTTTTGTAGGTCAACCTTCGCGAGTCGTGAAAATGAGATTAAAAATTTCTTTAGGCCAGAAAACTGGATGTAGAGTGGATAGCTATGACTATTTTAACGTTTATTTATCTTTGACGATGCTTAGCCAGTGTATTTATCTGTGTTTGTTGGTTTATTTCAGGGCCTTTCAAAACGATCGATCCGTGGGCGACCCGTATGAATTCAAGAACAATTACTGTGGCATAGCCCTATCAGGCAAAGAAGCATTGCTTATCTGGATTGTAAACCTAAACTTTGAATAAATATTAGCTATTAAATGCATAATTCTGTTGTTTTCAATGATATTTATGACAATTTAAGACGGAATGCCATATTGCAAAATAGTCCGTTATTTGTGGGCGGAGCCAAAAAGTGTTCTCAGGCTATTGACCTGAGAACACATACCTTTCTCAGGTCATGTGTTATCAGGCAGTTACCATGGTAGTTGCATGAGAAATGTTTGTCGAAGGTGCTTTCGAATGTAGTCATACCAATACATTGAATTATACAATATAGTGTGCATTCTTTCCAATAATATTTCAAACATAATCCAACAGGACGAGTATTGTGATAGGTCTTGGTTCAAATTATGTTTTGTGTTTATTATTTTGTCCGTTTCCAAATACGATTGAATGGGCATTGTGACATTTTTCTAGTTAGGGTGAAAATGTCGGTTCTTGAATACTGTTACAATATAAGTGGGCGTCTATCACATTCAATAAGCGTAATATCAGTTTCCATTTTACCATTAAAACAGTTAAAAGTTTAATGGGTTGACTTGAAACAACAAATAGCATGATTCTTCTTTCAAAAAGTGTTTTCAATAAGCTATTTTCTCGGACTCACCAACCCTAATTGACAAATCTATTAGCGCTTTGAAGTTAGTACAATGACTTGTTGAAATGAAATACGAAATGTGTCGTTTATCATCATGAGTCTGTATTGTTAATATTATATAAGTATCATTGTAATTAACACATATATACTTTAGCGTCTTCAATAGGTTTGAGTTCATTACCGCCGCGAAATATAAATGTCAGTACAAGTACAAAGGATATCCGGAAATATGACAATAATAAGGCTTATCTCACATTGGGTCATCAAACAAAACAAAACATTCAGACAACACAAAGGGAATACATACCGGAAACATTATAATAAGTACGGCTCACAACTAACAGAGAACGTTAAGTCGATTTGTAGTTGTAGTTGGTGATTATTTTCCAAACTTCACCGATATCGATCGCATCCTATTTCCAAAATAATTCCTGGTTCTCTTACGTGCATGGTGTAAACATTCGTTTATGGTACCTCGGTTTATAACTTAATAAAGTCTCGTCCTAAAGACTGTTAGTGAAGTGTTATGTAAAAAAACTGAAAAGTATGTCCGAAGGAAATCTTTTTATTTGGCTGGGGACGGGATAGAGAACCCATAATTCTCGGTTGTACACCAGAATTAGTTGTTGCCTAAGGTGTAGTAGGATATAGTTTAACGTATAAACAAAATAACACTTAAATTATAAAAATGTATTTATTTTTAATGTGTACATCATACATTTATCACATAACTTCGCATAATATCGTTTCATATCGTCCAAGAGATGTGAATTGATACACATGCACTTGGTGATCAACCAATATTAAACATAATTTACAAGCTAATGCCCAATGGGCAAACATTCTTTACAAACTTTAAATTTATGAAAATATTGTTCAATATTTGAAAGTTTAAAACAATGCAATATTCAACAACAGTCGCCCAATTATGATATATGCATGTAGATTGGTATGGACTTCACAAACATTACTAGTATTCGTACCAAATCTCGTTTTATGTGAGTCTTGATAGAAATTAAGGACACATATCTTGACAATGTCTCATGGCAACACACATGCTATAGTCACGATTTTAGGAAAGAAAATATAATTCACAATCTATACAACAAAATTCCCAAAATATAATGTTTGGTCACGTGTACTCCAATCTTGAAAGGATTAGCTTGAAGTAGTCCATTTAGTCGTACATTCTTGTCGTCCGAACAACTGTCCTTATAATTCACATACGTGGACAACAGAAATGTCCAAACCACTACACAGTGACATCCCTTGCTGTTGTGCTTGAAGTAAGTAATAGTTTCAAACTGCTGTATTTACTAATGACAAACAACTGTTATCCATGTGAGGAGTTTGTGTAAGGTCTTCATTCCAAATCTTCACCAAAGCGTAGAATTACATTTGAACCGTTCTCGTTCACCAAAAGCGTATCGTACGTCATCTGATAGAGGAGAAACAACATTGGGTTCGTAGCTAACATCAGCAGTGTTGTCAGCGTTTCTATGATTCCAAGACAAGACAGCTCACTGAAATAACAAGAAATACAAAATAGAATAACAAATGGTTAATTACTTCATACCCCTATTCGATTCCAAACTGAAGAAAATGTTTTTGGAATTCTGCGACAAGATAATTCATAGAAATTTAAAAATAGAATAAGAAATGAGAGGTTGTTTTCCCTATTCAGGTTTATATATTGTGCATATGAAATGTAGAAAAAAAACATTGTATAAATAGATTCGAAAAGAAATACTGACATTGTTTCGTTTTCAACACTATCAACAATATCACGAGTCAAGCACATGAGCAATTAAAGTGAAATTTAAAGAGAACAAGATATTTGAATAAGAAAGAGAAAACAGAGAGAAAGGGGGAAATAGCAAAGAAAAAAATAGAAACCAATAAAGTCGACCTACCTGAAATCAAGGTAAACAATCTCGGTAGTGATACAAGAGATGAATGCCTCTCAACAACAACACTAGCACATCTTTCATCGACTCTTTAACAACATCTTTAATAGCAGCATTGTCTTCTTCAAGTTCGGCATACCTTTCATAAACATCATCGCCGATATATCGTAACAAATCCGCTGCTTGTTTAATCTTTGATTCGTCAAGTTGGCACTTTCTGTAACAAGCAAACTCTACACTACTGACAGCATGGCTAGTGTCCAAATCAGGCAATAGTGTCACTTCAGTAGCCATCTTCTTAACTTAAGACATTCGGGAAAGAAATCAAATAGAAAATGTTGAAAATTATAATTATAATTTATGTTCTACTCGTTCGGCTGTGAGCAATGTTTTGAATAATTTCAATTTCGTCACTCGTTTTATATAAATACATACACACATGACTACTCCGGGTATTTTTGTTCATTTTATGGGATCCCAAGTTTTGGTATATTTTTATAATCTTATATCACAATGTAAATAAACAAAGTAGTAAGGACAACCGGCTTATCGACATGCGATCTTTATTATTAAACCGTTGACATAATTTTGAAATCGATTTGTAGTACGATTTACGTTTTACGTTTAATTCCAAGTTCAATGAACTCAATTTACTGTCTTTGTATACATACCTCTGTAGCTCTCGGTGCATATTTTAGCAGTCAAGTGGTGTAGTTTATGTATATAAAAGGGTTTATTCGTAGCGAAACGAAAGCTGTGATAAAGACGGTATCTTAGTGAAGCATTTTAAACCATTTAACTAATTCAAAGATTGGGTCAGAATATGTTCGTGTAGGGGTCTCTCAACTGAAACACTTTTGATGATGCATATCACATCACCACAATGAATATTGCGTAGTTAAATAATCGTGAAGTATTCAAATTAGTTAAAGAAATCCGCCACGTATAGTTAATCATATACTCTATCGATTTCAATCAATTTGATTTTTCCTAGCTTTATACTTTTTAGTTACATGCAGTCTGTTCTTGTTAAAAGTATAGTAAATATAGTTTAGATTCGTACGTTCTTAAACAACTTGAAAATCGCTTCATTTCCATGACATCCGAGAGAGTAACTACTCAGTGTGCCCTTGTCATGGTTACGTAATGTTTGAGATTCTTAATTGATCCACTCATACAATTCTTGACAATTCTCTTCAAATATCGGTGACATATTTTAAAAAAGCAATATGTTTTGTTCCAATTTCGGTGTAAGCATTTATTTACGATTATAGTCATATATCGGTGACATAGTTTATCAATTTAAATAGCAAGTCTCGTTTATTTTAAAATTTCGGTGACATAGCTTTGCAATAATATGTTTATATTTATACAGCGTATTAAGTGGATTGTTGGTGTGACATGGTGAACGCTCGATACTGTCATAATAAGATCATTTGTGGTCGTGATGATATATTTGTTTAATAAGGACATGACCGCTCCCTATCAGTTTTCACACCATTAGTTATTGTGTTAACATGCTAGTAGTTTGATAAAGACTAGATTTTTAAACTATTTATTCAGTTTTACGTACATTTCACATTCAAATGACTGTATTTACAAAGAGGAAACTGCGCCATTCTATAAAAAGAGTATATACAAATATTTTTTACATAATGTAAATTAATTTCAGTACCTTTGTCTTTAAAAATGTTAATCAATAATAGTATGCAACACCGATTGTAAATTGAACTATACATTGCTTTGTGGACAACGCTATTTTGTTGGTCTGTTTGGACTGTAACCGCTGCTTAATTGGTCCGTCCTGTTGACTGCCATTGTGTGACTTTTGTATACTGTAGAACAGTTAAAAGCATGCGTTAGACACCCCCAGTGTTTGTTAATGTCATGAATCAAATATAAATCATGTTAAGAACAATAAATGGGTTGCATAAAGAAAGCACCATGGCATAGAAGGTGAATTCTATAACAGTACGATGCGCATTTCTATCTTAGCTAATGGGCTGATAAAAGGACATGGGACATGGTTCACGTCTTTCCTACGATGCATCTAAAGAAACTGTTTTTCACGCTGAGTAACTAACTATATACACATATCTGACCTACTGTCAACCACACAACGTAAAACCACAAAACAAACACACAAACATGTTGCATTATCTTGTAATAAACAAGTTACAAGATTGTGTTATATGTACATAAAGAAGTTTGATAAGACACCTGTAGTATTGCGACTCTATGTAACGTAAATTATTACACAATACAAAAAAATACATACATGTAAATTCATGTAACGCGTTTTGTCTATATTAAAGTAGTAGAATATCGTGGTTGGTTTTGTTTTTAAAATAGCATGGTGTTAGTGCTTTATTGAGTCTAATATGCTTGTAGAATTGTTCTGTCTGGATAAGCGATTTTGGTTCGGGTAAAGTGGGTCATTCAACAAAGTATGGCATCAGACGCTCGTATCGGAAACATAAAGAAGTATCGATCGTTCTACCAATACCAAAATCACATTGAGGTTACTGGGTAGCCATCAAAACTACAGTATTGCAGAAATCTTTCACTCAATTTTAAAGGATTTATATTTCTCAAAGAACTGCAAGTGTGGGATATGTATGGTTCGTTGGAATAAGAAAATAAATTTGGCCGCATACATAAATAACAGGAAAATGGTGATATAGTGAATTCTGAGCTCCGATAATAGTATGCAACACCGATTGTAAATTGAACTATACATTGCTTTGTGGACAACGCTATTTTGTTGGTCTGTTTGGACTGTAACCGCTGCTTAATTGGTCCGTCCTGTTGACTGCCATTGTGTGACTTTTGTATACTGTAGAACAGTTAAAAGCATGCGTTAGACACCCCCAGTGTTTGTTAATGTCATGAATCAAATATAAATCATGTTAAGAACAATAAATGGGTTGCATAAAGAAAGCACCATGGCATAGAAGGTGAATTCTATAACAGTACGATGCGCATTTCTATCTTAGCTAATGGGCTGATAAAAGGACATGGGACATGGTTCACGTCTTTCCTACGATGCATCTAAAGAAACTGTTTTTCACGCTGAGTAACTAACTATATACACATATCTGACCTACTGTCAACCACACAACGTAAAACCACAAAACAAACACACAAACATGTTGCATTATCTTGTAATAAACAAGTTACAAGATTGTGTTATATGTACATAAAGAAGTTTGATAAGACACCTGTAGTATTGCGACTCTATGTAACGTAAATTATTACACAATACAAAAAAATACATACATGTAAATTCATGTAACGCGTTTTGTCTATATTAAAGTAGTAGAATATCGTGGTTGGTTTTGTTTTTAAAATAGCATGGTGTTAGTGCTTTATTGAGTCTAATATGCTTGTAGAATTGTTCTGTCTGGATAAGCGATTTTGGTTCGGGTAAAGTGGGTCATTCAACAAAGTATGGCATCAGACGCTCGTATCGGAAACATAAAGAAGTATCGATCGTTCTACCAATACCAAAATCACATTGAGGTTACTGGGTAGCCATCAAAACTACAGTATTGCAGAAATCTTTCACTCAATTTTAAAGGATTTATATTTCTCAAAGAACTGCAAGTGTGGGATATGTATGGTTCGTTGGAATAAGAAAATAAATTTGGCCGCATACATAAATAACAGGAAAATGGTGATATAGTGAATTCTGAGCTCCGATAATAGTATGCAACACCGATTGTAAATTGAACTATACATTGCTTTGTGGACAACGCTATTTTGTTGGTCTGTTTGGACTGTAACCGCTGCTTAATTGGTCCGTCCTGTTGACTGCCATTGTGTGACTTTTGTATACTGTAGAACAGTTAAAAGCATGCGCTAGACACCCCCAGTGTTTGTTAATGTCATGAATCAAATATAAATCATGTTAAGAACAATAAATGGGTTGCATAAAGAAAGCACCATGGCATAGAAGGTGAATTCTATAACAGTACGATGCGCATTTCTATCTTAGCTAATGGGCTGATAAAAGGACATGGGACATGGTTCACGTCTTTCCTACGATGCATCTAAAGAAACTGTTTTTCACGCTGAGTAACTAACTATATACACATATCTGACCTACTGTCAACCACACAACGTAAAACCACAAAACAAACACACAAACATGTTGCATTATCTTGTAATAAACAAGTTACAAGATTGTGTTATATGTACATAAAGAAGTTTGATAAGACACCTGTAGTATTGCGACTCTATGTAACGTAAATTATTACACAATACAAAAAAATACATACATGTAAATTCATGTAACGCGTTTTGTCTATATTAAAGTAGTAGAATATCGTGGTTGGTTTTGTTTTTAAAATAGCATGGTGTTAGTGCTTTATTGAGTCTAATATGCTTGTAGAATTGTTCTGTCTGGATAAGCGATTTTGGTTCGGGTAAAGTGGGTCATTCAACAAAGTATGGCATCAGACGCTCGTATCGGAAACATAAAGAAGTATCGATCGTTCTACCAATACCAAAATCACATTGAGGTTACTGGGTAGCCATCAAAACTACAGTATTGCAGAAATCTTTCACTCAATTTTAAAGGATTTATATTTCTCAAAGAACTGCAAGTGTGGGATATGTATGGTTCGTTGGAATAAGAAAATAAATTTGGCCGCATACATAAATAACAGGAAAATGGTGATATAGTGAATTCTGAGCTCCGATTTATGATGTTGTTGTAATTCTCAGTTTCTACGTAACGGTTGTGGTAGTAGCACAAGCCGCTCACAATCATTAGAACGCAATAATAAAATAATCTTCTTAAAATGAGATAACATTATTTTAAACTGACACATTTTTGTTCAAATTTCGGTGATATAGATTTAGTATAACTTATTTATAAACATTTAAATGAAATTTTAGTCATAATATCGGTTACATTATGTTTTAAATAGAAAGTTTCGTTTATTTTCAAATTTTGGTGACATGTTTTTATTTAGACAGCATGTGTGTCGTCATAATGTTGTGACTTGTTGTATACTTACATGTATGTCCCTTATCTGTATAGAGTAAACACTCGATATTTTCATAATAACATCATTTGTGATCGTGATTATAAATTTGTTAAATAAGAATATGACCGACTCCTATCAATATCACACCATTAATTAAAATGTTAACATGCTAGTAGGTTGATAAAACTAGATAACTGTTTTTAAGTCAGTTATACGTATAAATTCAAACTCAAATTACTGTATTTATAAATAGGTGGCACAGTTGTGTCATTTTCAAAAATGAAAACAAAACAAAAATCATAAATTTATATTTACAACAACGTCTAAAAACGTTTCAATTCTTTATTAATGTAATTGGTGTATGTCTACTTACGTATATGCACTGAGTGAAGAAAGTACCCGATCAGTGACTAGGACATTAATGGCGAGTAGAAACCAAATGCCCGTGGAGTAGCATCTTTGTCGGGGTGGCCGCAAGTTCATTACATGAACTCGGTGGTTGTCAAGCGACCTGATGATGCAAACACCGTGTGAGGTGTAAATAAAGGGCACAAGTATATATTTGAACTGACAAATAGTTGGTGGCTATACTAGTCTATCAAACCACGGAGGTATATAAATATATGTAATTCCTTGATCAAACTACCATAACCTCATAGTGATGTTATTTTAGTTTTCCCGGTGATGTTTGACCAAATACCCCAAAATACAGGTACTAGGAATTTCCTGAAACTGACTCTTATAGGCATAAAACACTTGAGACATATTCATACTTCCATAATTTGGGAATTTTATACCAATAGTATACCAATGCGTATTTCCGTATACAGCTATTTGGTTTGACATAGGCCATGGAACATGATCGATTTAACAGATGGTGTCTACGCATAGTCAGCGATGTTGGTTAAGAAATTGTCACTTCAGGCTGAGTTATTAACTTCATGTATATATAACTGACCTACGGTTGAACATAACGGCGTAAAACCACAAAACAAACAAGCAAACATGTTGCATTATCTTGTAAGAAACAAGTTACAAGATTGTGTTATATGTACATGATAAAGTTTGATAAGACACCTGTAGTATTGCGACTCTATGTAACGTAAATTATTACACGTCTACGCTTGATGATATCGTATCGTCCGATAATTTATAAATACAAAATAGGTACATGTAAATCCATAATTTGACCTGATAATTCGTATATCGCGGTTGGCATTGTTTTTAAAATAGCATGATGATTGTGCAATATAATTATGTTTGTAAAAATAGTCCTGTCTGTAGAAACCAACTTAGACAGAGCTTCACAGATTTGGTTTCGACATAAAACTTTTCCCGGTTCGGATTGATATAATTGTGGTTATGTGTACAAGAATGGATTTGATAAGAAATCAATCAAGTATTCATTGCGACTATGTTTAAACGTAAATGATTACTAGTCCACGTTTAATTATAACGTACATATGCATCATCCGATAATTTATAAATACAAAATCTATGCATAAAACCACATAATGATCTGAAAGTGCTTAAATAAGTTTAATATAACACAAAAAAATCAAATACCTTTGACATTCATTTTAAAATAGCATTATGATCATGCAATATTTAGTGTGACACGTTTGTAAAGATAGTTACATAATTATATGATATTATCAAATGACTGGACAACACAGAGAAAGCATCGAGCTAAAACCCACAACTTCCCCGTCCGAGGCGAGTACGTAATTCGGATTTCTTTATTTTAGGTATCTGCTAAGGTTCATAAATTGACTTAATCAAACTCGTGAATGATGCTTTTAATCAAGATAGAACACAATGGTATTGTGTGTTTTACTAATCAAATAATTTGAAAGTCGATTTTCAACACAGATTTGATATAAGTCATGTGTTCTCCCAATACTAGTAAAGGAATACTGTTTGACGAAAGGTCATTTCTGATCAAAATGTTGTCAAGGTTGTATGTCGGGGGATATTTGATTTTGGCATTAGGATATGTCTGTCGGAAAAACGGAGATAACCGATATTCACGATGTCTATAAAAAATATATGTTGATATCTATTTCTGAGCATATTTTGACGAGTGTTCATCAGCTGCTAATATTTCTTTTAATTTTAAAAGTCCACATTAAGAATACTTACTCTACCAGACAAAGACCACCTTGTTCATAGGTGACGAAGTATCACTATTTTTAGTTCGAGTATTTATATATATATAAAAATGAATTTCGTTGCTCTATTCAAATTACAGCTGTACATTTTGCATTTATTATTCAGGTTTATAGTACATTATCATTCAATCTGATATTCAAAATATCCTCTTTTTCACAGTGACGAAGTTTTACTATTTTAGTTCGAGTATTTATATATAGCAATGAATACCATTGCTCTATTCAATGTACAACTATATTTATAATGCAGTTCTGAAGTACAAGGATAGATGATTCATGTTGCTTATTTTAATACCATTCTTACGTAAGTTCCTATAAGTTGTCTATGAAGGTTATGTTCACTAAAACCTTTATAACTAGCTTAATCATTAATAATCGTCTGACTGTATATTTATTAATGTTATATCTATATGGGTATAAATAGGTTAAACAGCTGATTGCTAAATTGTGTCATGGTGTCATTCACTTCCTGATTCTTTAAGAACATATTAATGTCAGGTCTGATTTCAAAAAAAAGTAATTGGGATTTCTCTCACTTCTTATACTCGGGAATATTAACATATAAGCAAACGCACTATAAATACTGCATTACTCAATTAACTCGCCTCTCATACCACACCACTACAACGAACAGCTGTCAGATATGAACTTATTTCCCCTGCTTGCCACGACCACTGACCTAGTTAGGTCAAACATCGATATGATCATGGGAAAACCAGCACTGACCTCAGTGCCAGCTAGAGTGTGTTTCGTGGAACCTCCATATACGGACCAGTACAAGTAATTTTGAAGTGAGACACTTGCGCAATGATCTCATACCGAGGTCATTGGTAACAGTATCATAGATTATGAAACATTTTAAACAAACAAAAATTATAATAGAAAGGATAATAAGATTAGAACAAATAGACTGCATTTTTTTATTCGTATAGTTACCTGTGGTCGGGACAAGAAGAAGGAAGTTAAAATTTCATAATAAGAGAATGTGTGAAATGGAAATGGCTTACGCAATCACCCGGAGACACTATCTTATGTAATTGATATACCCCCAACCGCGAGTAAACAAAGAAAAACTTCCCTCTTTAATCACAGCGTCAACTGATATTCATAGCATATTAATCATAAGCACGTGCAAATAATGAATGTACAAATTTAATGCGTAGTATACTAGTACCTGTTATTATATAAGAATTATGAGAATTTCGTGGTAATTGTTTAACTGTAGATTAGTTTCTAAAGCTTTGTCATTGGCATAAAGTAAATATCACATTTAATCTTTTAAGACCTAAAACAAATGAGTCAAAAGCAATTATAAATAGCTTTAAGTCGGTTTATTTGTTGTACTTGTCTAATATTCGTAAATGGGTATATTCCTGTTTCTGATAAAATGACATGGGCCTAGTATTCGTAAGTTTTAACATATTTATTTTACCAAATATACAGCTATATACATGTACAGTACAAAACCACAAAGGAGAAGATCTTGACTGATTCTGTGACTTTCTAATTAGTTTAAAGGAGAGTCACGAGGTTCTTGTAGAAGTCAACATTCGAAGAAGAAATGATAATTGAATTCTAAGTTCTAAATTTACAACTAAAGATTGTTATTGTTAAAATATGTCTGAAACATGGTTTCAGATTTTTGTCAAGTCCTTCTGTTTTATAAACCTTGAAGTATCAAACTCTTTATATAGGCTACACTCAGATAATTTGAAGCAATGTACATTGAAGACGGTATGTGATATTGGTGTGTGTTTGCTTGTGACTTGCTTGCTTGTTTTCGGCTGAGGCAGTCTTCTAAAGGCGGGTGATCGTGTGCGGTCATTCCGATGTTTAGCTGCCAGATTGGCATATGACTCCCAGCGTCGGGAAAAGAGACAGTTGTCTTATCTGGGGAATCTGGATGGGATACCCTAGCATTTCTTCAGATATACTCATTGATTCTTATTTGTGCTTAGTATATATCAACCTTTTGGTAAACCTCTGGGTTATCACCCAGTTCATCTTCAGTCGGATAAGAAACACTGAATAACGTTTCAGGAATAACTACATTGTGTGTGTGTGTGTCAT
Source organism: Spisula subtruncata (assembly GCA_963678985.1). Taxonomy (NCBI): domain Eukaryota; kingdom Metazoa; phylum Mollusca; class Bivalvia; order Venerida; family Mactridae; genus Spisula; species Spisula subtruncata. The sequence goes on along the minus strand of OY787672.1, from coordinate 37,019,563 downwards.
GGTCCAGAATAGCACCAGGAACCTCTCGATCCGTAGTGTAGAGTGCGTTTTGTACTCGAAGAGCGTACCGCACTTAATCATTTATATAATAGCCATGACTGGTACAGTGGTATGTTTCAGTTGATGTAGACATTCAGTCTTAGTAAGACCAGGAATAACTGAGAAATGAATTAAAATAATACAAATATTCAGCATACGATCATTTATTACACATCAAGTTACATGATCGGATACAACACGTTCTTAAACAACACAGAAGAAAACAGTGAAAATATAACTCGAACCTTCAAAACTGCTTCTCGGCATCTCTTTCAAAAGAGGTCTACTGACATATAATAATCAACATTCCAATATAGAATATATTTACTATGTCAGTATATGCAAACATACATTTATATCTGTAACTATTTGAACTATGACTATAATTATATAAAACACCAAATATATGACATTGCGAGTGTCAAATGATCACGTTTGTTCCTTTATCGTAACTGAAACAACATGAAACGTGTACAAGTACGTGTACTACTCATGATACATTAACAAACAGTTTCTTGTAGATATTGTTCCAAATTATCGTAACGTTATAATAACAATGGGGGAAACGTATTGGGGCGGAAGTGGATACACCGACTATTTCAATGGCCGATTTACGTCGATTCGGTAAGTAAATCTTGACTTTTCGTTGCTTAGTAAGGCGTTTGAAATAAAAACAAGCTGACCAAAGTACCCGGCCAGGTTTCTAGTTTGCGACCCATGGTTGTTTTCCCTCCAAGCACCTATAATTAAGCAGAACACTCGCGCAAAGTACCGTTTTGGTTACAGATACCCTGATTTGTGAATATTTTTATCTGTAATATTTCCTTTTTCTCCCGATTTTCATGGTTTATGGATTGTTTATGGGCCTAGTTTCATTATTTATATGATTATAAGTATGCATGTGAAAAAAAATTGCGATTCCATAATACATTGAGGCAAAACACACGAAAGAACCGCTATGATACCCCTGATTAACGCCGTTTGGGGCAAACACCCCTGACACGTAAGAAATGTGGTATAATAAAAACAACATTCGACTTGATCATTAACTGAATATTACGCGCAAATGATAAAAAATGTACATTGTGAATACTAGATAAGTTTATATAATGCCAAAACAGGAATATGTTTTCAAGCTATACACATATATCTACTTTCCATACACATTTAATCTGCCACTGTGTTAAATTTTAAATTATATATTGACAATGTTTATGGTCATTCTAAGAGTGTTTTATATTTGCAGAACTGCCCGTAGACTGATCAAGTGATGTAGTTGATGCTGCCTGCTAAGACCTGACAAAGAACACATACCTACAACAGTGGATTCGATGATAGGACCAAGCATTTCAACGATTAAACGGTTGACAATGACATGGATGATGGAGTTCGATAGATAGTGTGAAATTCTATACTAACATGAGAAATATCAAATAAAACCCTTAAAAATCCACTTTGTTTTGATAATAGCTTGTACATGCTTGTGTGTGAGAACAGTTCACGGTGTCTACCCGTATTGTCACCCTCTCGACAGGAGAGGTACGAAAACCGACGAATTTGCCGAAGATACAGAAAGTCCTTGAACCAATCAGGCCTCTAAATGCTTTAAATATTGCAGCTTTCATGAAATAACATTAAAAATATCCTACTTTCCGATTCATTGTAGCACCGGAACCCTCTCTGCTCTGGCACCGGCACCCTATCTGTGCTATAGTTATTGTGTGCACAGCGAGGATTCCCGTGCCAATCAGCTGAACCACACAGAGAGGATGCCGGTGCCACAACAAAACCGAACGTAGGTATTTTACATAATTTGATACGATACAGCGTTTTGTAGACATGGTGCCAATACGGGTAGGGGACACCGGGGCAAGTCAGAACGGTCGTTTTTTTTAACGAGGGCGTCTCACAAATTCTGCTATTGTACAAACTAAATACGTATTGTTATCAAGCATGGCATTACTCATATAATATAGAGGCACTTCATAGACTGGACGATTGGTTATCAAAATATGAGCATACATATGGATGGGACAAATCGGAACATGGTCGGGGTTATGACGGAAAAATACTTTAATCATACTCTGTCCTATCCTGTATCGATCAACTTCCACCGGACAAGAACCTATTCATTGTAGTAATAGGTACTCATCAGAACAAAATACAGCAATCCCTGACGTATTCGGATACTCACCACCAAATATAACTACTCACACAACAACTTAATACATACATATCATATCTCATTTTCGTACTTAGCACATTAAACTAAAGCCACAATATGTCCTACGAATATTTACAACCACTGAATACAGCCGAAAAAGGTCGTTGCCACCCTAGAGATCAGTTTTATTAGTCCCTATTTTAGTTGTTCGTTCTTGCCACTGTCACATACACACTCACATGCTAGCTATAAAAATATACAACTAATGTACTCACCACCAACAAATACAGCCATATCAGGTCCAATGCGATGCTCAAACCCACATAGAACAGTCACCCCGAGGCTGGGTACTCGCAAACATCAACTACAACCATACCAGACTCGAATGGGTCTCACAACAACCATATAATACCCATTTTTTTAAATCAACTCATGCTATAGCTACACCAGGTCGTCATTGCCACCCAGAACAACCATACCCGGGTTTATGTGGTGATTATTCGACACACTTAACCCATTCTAGGTAAGAAAGGGTTCTCAATCTCGAACAACCACCGACTATTGCCAACCTATTCCCTTAGGTACAACCATACCTGACTATATGGACTAGCTACAAACCATGTATGCATTGTTATGTTCCTGTCTGTAGAAAGAGGAAGTACCGTACGCATGGTTGGTAGCTAGTCCATATACGTGTAGTCGGGTATTGCTATTCTTGTGTGGGTAAATATGCATAAGGTATGGTTGTACTGATTTTAAAAAAAATGGGTAGTATATGGTTGTTGTGAGACCCCTTCGAGTCTGATATGGTTGAAGTTGATGTTTGCGAGTACCCAGTCTCGGAAGTGAATGTCCTATGTTGGTTTGAGCACCGCATTGGACCTGATATGGCTGTAATAGATGGTGGTGAGTACCAATAAGTGGTATATTTTTATAGCATGTGTATGTGGTAGTGGCAAGTACGAACAACTAAAATAGGGACTAATAAAACCGATCTCTAGGGTGGCAACCTACCGTAAACGACCTTGCTTGGCTGTATCCAGTGGTTGTAAATATTCGTAGGACATAGTGTGACTTGAGTTTGATGTGTTAAGTACTAAAATGGGATATGCTATGTAAGTATTAAGTGGTTGTGTGAGTATTTGTTTCAAATAATAGGGTGTATTTACTTGAGTTCCGTGGTGGTGAGTATCCGAATTCGTCAGGGATTGCTGTATTTTGTTCTGATGAGTACGTATTACTACAATGAATAGGTACTTGTCCGGTGGGAGTAGATACACGATAGGACAGAGCATGATTTATTTTTCCATCTTAACCCCGACCGTGTTCCGATTTGCCCCGTCAATTTGGATGCTCATATTTTGATAACCAATCGTCCAGTCTATGAAGTGCCTCTATATTATGTGAGTAGAGCCCATGCTAGATACATAAATACGCATTTAATTTACACAATTGCAGAAATTGTGAGAAGCCCTCGTTAAAAAACAAATGTCCGTTCTCACTTGCCCCGGTGTCCCCTACCCGTATTGGCACACTGTCTGCAAAACGCTGTATCGTATCAAATTACGTAAAATACCTACGCTCGGTTTTGTTGTGGCACCGGCATCATCTCTGTGTGGTTCAGCTGATTGGCGCGGGAATCCTCGCTGTGCTCACAGTAACTATAGCACAGAGTGGGTGCCGGTGCCAGAACAGAGAGGGTTCCAGTGCCACAACGAAACGGAAAGTATGCTCTTTTTAATGTTATTTCATGAAAGTTGCAATATTTAAAGCATTTAAAGGCCTGATTGGTTCAAGGACTTTCTGTATCTTTGGCAAAATCGTCGGTTTTCGTACCTCTCCTGTCGAGAGGGTGACAATACGGGTAGACACCGTGAACTGTTCTCACACACAAGCATGTGCATGCTATTATCAAAACAAGGTGGATTTTTAAGGGTTTTATTTGATATTTCTCATGTTAGTATAGAATTTCACACTTTCTATCGAACTCCATCATCCATGTCATTGGCAACTGTGTCGTTGAAATGCTTGGTCCTTTATTGAATCCACTGTTGTAGGTATGTGTTCTTTGTCAGGTCTTAGCAGGCAGCATCAACTAAACATTGTGAATATATAATTTAAAATTTAACACAGTGGCAGATTAAATGTGTATGACTAGTTGATATATGTGTATAGCTTGAAAACATATTCCTGTTTTGGCATTATATAAACTTTTTTAGTATTCACAATGTACATTTTTTATCATTTGCGCGTAAAGTCGAATGTTGTTTTTATTATACCACATTTCTTACGTGTCAGGGGTGTTTGCCCCAAACGGCGTTAATCAGGGGTATCATAGCGGATCTTTCGTGTGTTTTGCCTCAATATATTATGTAATCGCAATTTTGTTTGCACATGCATACTAATAATCATATAAATAATGAAACTAGGCCCATAAACAATCCATAAACCATGAAAATCGGGAGAAATAGGCAATATTACTGATAAAAATATTCACAAATCAGGGTATCTGTAACCAAAACGGCACTTTGCGCGAGTGTTCTGCTTAATTATAGGTGCTTGGAGGGAAAACAACCATGGGTCGCAAACAAGAAACCTGGCCGGGTACTTTGGTCAGCTTGTTTTATTTCAAACGCCTTACTAAGCAACGAAAAGTCAAGATTTAATTACCGAATCGACGTAAATCGGCCATTGAAATAGTCGGTGTATTCACTTCCGCCCCAATACGTTTCCCCCATTGAATAATGTTTATTATACAAAATGTATATAGTGTCACTTCCCATGGATGGGTCAGTCAGTTCCTTCATTCGCATCACATTACAATCCGGTCCTTATCTTTCAATGTCTCTCACAAAATAAATGTTTACAGGCCACTGGCATCATATAATCAATGATTAATTAAGGACATATCCACCAAGTCCTTTCATTATGCTAGCTTATCATTATCACAATAGACGTAGACTTTACACTCACTACGATGTATGAAGGGTTCGAATACGCAGCAAGCAAATGCGTGTAAAACAAATAACCCGCTTGTAGCTCTCTCGCTCACTTCATTGGCACCCGTGCTTTCTTTGTCTCATGGCCACGTGGTCATCGGGTACATTCCTCTCTCTCTCTCTCTCTCTCTCTCTTCATTCTCGCTCGGTCATTCATCGCCTCGCATGTAGCTGTTGTTCATCGGGTAGGTTACGGGAAGTTGTAACATGGTTTAGGGAATTCCATTAGGTCTACAAATCTGAAAACAAAAATACAGCAAGGCGTTATTCCAATCGTACATTGTAATTGAAATATAATAAGTTTTGGTACTAAAGTTTGTTTTTCTATTTTGATAAAATCATATATAGTACAAAACTGTTTCACCCCCGATAATGAGTTCAAATCTTTGTATATCTTTGAGAAGACATACAAAGTGTATTGTTATTGAAAGAAATACTTAACAAAAAAACTAAACGTAACACATCTTATGATAATGTTTTGTTGATTCATAATCATAGTGTTCATTGAAATGCACCAGCACTGATGTTTCTTCAAGAAGACTTACACAATGTCATGTACATGTAGTTAGTTTTCAAATCAAGTGACTTTTCTTTTTTGTATCATTACAATATCCTAGAAGTTTAATTACCTGTGCTCATGGCAGTAGGTGTCGATACTGGTAGAGTATACGAATTCCCTTCATTACTAGACAAATAACACCCTTCATCGATTCTTTAACTACAAACGAATCTTTAATCTCCTTGCTTTCTTTCCATGACGGGTATCTATCGTTAATATCGTCACCAATACAGCGAATCTTGTCTGCAACTTGTTTCAATGTTACTTCATCAAGTCCACGCGCCATGCCAGGAATTTTATCCAATTCGTCGTTATCCGGACTCGGACTATGCATCCTTTGGTCATACATTGACTAAATGAGTATATTTAAATCCAAATATTTTAGAATCAACTGTCCAGTTCACTTTTCTTGAGCCCATTCAAATCCTTTCAGTTCAGTTCAATTTAGTTCTACTCAGAATACTTTCCAATTGAATTTGAGTACTACAATAGATGTATCATGTTATGTCCGTATTATTTTTACCCTTTGTATTTATACCAAACTTTCACAAATTTCCATCTTTTCTTACAAAGGATCCCACTCGCGTGTATATATAAAATTATATATTTAAATGAAATGCAGATAAAAAATCAAGATATCCTTTGTTGAGTTTATGATTGCTGACTAATATTTATATATTTACATAATCATATTTTTGCGTGCTATTTCAGTCAGATTTCTAGGTCATATCGTTATCTGAAGATCAAATTCAAAATAAGACGCAATTTTCTGTCTTTTCAATGTTAATATAAATGTATCAAAATTATATTACTGTTTAAATACAAATGAACAGGGAAATTTAGTTCTTTTACATATTGCGTCGTCTATGATTGAATGCATGCACACGAATGTTTATAAAAACCCAAGGCCAGTGTCTACATGTATTTACTTGAACGCAGTTGTACTTATTTATTGATATTGCCATAATGAGTTTAAACCGGCCGAGTTCGATCATGTGTCATGATTCTTCCACCCAACATACTGGATGAAAAGAATGAATACCTAATATGTCCTTTCTATACTGAGTATTTGTGCATAACTTTGCATCAGCGAAGAACGATCAACCATCTGCAAAAAAACCATAGTCGCTTCCCCAGTATATTTATGTACATTTTGGACTAACCTCGAACTACAAATGTACCTATAATCTATTTCATGAACACTGTCATCAGATTCAGGCCCATAGTCACGCTGAGGTACACCGAGTCAAACGTCACGGTGAAAATGTGAGAAATTGCCAACATAAGCATATTTGTAAGAAAACAAATATTCAAATATACTCAAAATAGTACAAGTAAAAAATGTTGCCTCGATGCTTTTCGTCTGTGGATACGGACTTCATGTTAAACATTTGCAATTTTTGAATTTATTAGAATTTTCTAGAAAGTGTAGTAAGAAAACGGTTATCTAATTCTCAGTTTGATATACATCAGATGTGACATAGTTTTCACATGCATGATCATCATTGAGTAAATATTTAATTTTCGAGTTCGGTAAACCGCGATAATGGTGCAACACCAGCAGTGTGATTGTATGCAAATGTATGACAGCATGCGTGGGTTTACAACATTGTGGGCATAATCATTTGACTACATTGTTAATGGTGCACTTTCTTTTGTAATCGAAGTTGCCTGATGTATGGTCCCAATGAGTTGTTGTGGGTTTTTTTATTATCACAAAAAAATCTCAAAAATACGGAATATTGCATTATACCGACATGTATTCACCTACTTAAATTGCTTTAAAAGTGCATACTGCTGTTTTTGACATTGGCAAGGTGGAGTTCCTAACTGAAGAATTGATATATTTGTTTAATCGAAGTCAAGTTTAGATCTCACAAGACAATGGCTTCTGCAGACAGAAAAAATTCAATGGCAACCAATGGAAGTCGAGGCCGTATGAAAGGTAACCAGGAAACAAAACTCACTATATAAATAGCAAAACCTGTTTGCAAAGGCCATCATATTCTCTCACATCAGACACACCAAATAACAACAATGACTACGTGTTGCTGTTTCCATGGATGTAGGTTTTTACAGACAGAATCATGTGTACATTGTACTACTACGTACCGGGGTTGTTAACACGGTATAACCTATGTGAACGAACAACTTTTAAACAAATAACTATACCTTTAAAAAATAGTTGTTCTAACATGTAATTATCATGATTATTTTAATTTATTTTGTCGTTACACAGAAAATCCGATCAAGCCACCCTTTTGTTGATCGTTTCTTCCTTTAAGCCACGCCATTCCTGTCTTCAAATTTCCCCAATTGTTGTCAACAGCTTGCCATCCCCAGGCCCCACCATACCCGTAGTAGAAGGCGTGATTGTATTCATCTGTGACTGAGTCTCCGCCGTCCTCGCGGAACTCACCAATAACTAGAGGCTTGTCCAGACCATACTCGCTCGCATGATGCTGAAATATGTGATGTACCATAGTATAAATTGAGCTGTAAGTTTTCAATAACTATCTGATCTTAGTTGATAACAATTATAAAATTTGGAAATATACCTAAAATTATGTAGGCGTAATCTGCATGCTTGAAAAAAGAAGTAAACGTTGTACATTGTATCAATATTCAGTTTGGAATTCACATTATATTTGTACTAGTATATTCCTGTTACTCATTAACCCCTTGTATTCAGGGTGGCGGTTATTTCACTGGAAGATGAGACTTGTGCAACTGAAAAATATGTCCTTCCATCCGTTGTTGTCCTTGCATGTACACACTACGAGCCAAACGAGTATCAGTAAAACACGAACCATTTATGTTGAACATGCAAAATAAAGTTAATGAAGCAACTACATGTATAAATAATGATATACAAACCTCAAATGGGGAGTATCCATCCCAATGACCTTGATAAGCATACGTATGGACTTGATAGAAAGTCAACTTCCCCTGTAGAATAAATATCAAAATGCATGAACGTCTGAAAAAAATCATTTAGACAAAGTAAAATCTTACATCTTCATACTATGATCATCTAAAAATAAAACAAATTCCGGTTCCATTATCACTGGTTCCACATGGTCTTATTATTGAGGTTTCATTGTGACAGCCAACAATATAATTTATAAGGAAAACTTAAACGCTCGTTTGCCTTATTTAGTCGGGGGCTACGCTCACGGCAATACACTTACGCACATTTCTAACGCAACACTTTTATAATTCTGATTTCTCAGACATTGTTGAAGATATCAAGTTGCACTTATAAACCATGTTGTTTTAAGTCATTAGCAATACAGGAATGTTGAAGTCATTTATCCATGACGCTCTGTCAGTTCTAGACGTAGCGCGGTGGTGATTTCTTCGTGTTGCACGTTAAAAGGGTAGTCAGTGGCATAAATCGATATTCTAGTCATTTTGTTCATCTCTGGCGACAGTCCGACTGAAAAAACAGATTTGTATAAAAAATGCCACGCCTGACTACTGAATAGCGTGGTCGCGCAGTAGGAAAGTTACAGAGTGGCCAATCCATTAGACAAGTATGCGCTGCAATTTACTACACATTTTTATAAAGGGTTAAAAATTACGTTGAAATATCATCGTTTGTCAATATTTAGAATATTATCATAATAAAACTAAAATATGATCAATATTTTCAAGTTCCATGTTGTCAGATATTTCGACCGCCATGTGTCTACAACTTCAAGACTTATTCAGAAGTTGCAGCTCCCCGACCGACTTTTTGACCAGCCAAGGAAGTCTCACGGTAGGGTGACAACACAATGGCAGTATGTACAAATTGTTGCTGACCATCTTCACGACCCTTTAAAAACAGCAACGTCGACTGCGAGAACTACACATGGACAGCATGGTGGGCCAGTCGGCCGCATTATGCCGTTTTGTGACTTTTGATTTTACAGTGATACTAAATATTTGATTTTATTTTCACCTTACTGTTTATCAACAAGAATTAAACTTATATGAGGCATTTGTAAAGGGTTGATTTATTTGTACTCCAAATTGTAATCAAATCCCTTCATGAATATTTGAGAAATCGTGAAAAATATAGGTGTTGCGTTAGGAGTGTGCGTAAGTGTATAAGGCAACCTCGCGTTTGTGTTCTCTGTCGATTACCTATTGTACCCTCAGCGTCGGATTCCATGTGAGTTCAGACATGATACACTTAGTACTGATCGCATGCAGAGCCCTGGTGGTGTGGACCCGAGCATGGCCCTGCAAGCGATTTGTAATCTAGCTACTTACCTGAGATCGTCCACCAGATGTTAACAAACAGTGATCGGTGTATAGATTGTGGAAGTTAAACTGGTCTGTATCAGCTTTAGGATTCCATGCACCTACAGTAACCATGGCCCCAGAATCAACTGTTCTTATAGCATCAGCTTGCCAGTTCACAAATCTATATAAAATGAGTACAGTGTATAGGTATAAGTTCGCAATTGTGTCCTTCAACACGTTTTGTCAACCAAATTGACGTGGTCTTCGAATCTTCTTTGAGCATAAATAAGTTTTAACAGATGTAGCAGTTGATTTATTGTCTACAATAATTTGCCTATATACGGCCTTTGTTTTTATGTCACAATATAACGCATTCTGTAGATGTGCAACCATCGTCAGCGCAAGGATTACGGTGCAATGTTGTTGTTATCAGGGGCAATCTCATTACAATTTCTTCATTCCTTCACGCTGCCCAATGTCAAAGTGAAGTTGTGAAGCGCAATAACTAATACGGGCCTGGTTTTAAGGAGCTTCGATAAATGCCCATATAGCTGAATTAATTACGAACCTTTGTATTTCACTGGCAGTGTACAGTTTACCCGCCCATCCAGCACCACTGTTGGTTAGTTTAGTTGTATCATGGCAAGCATTGCTATCATGATGGCCGGGTATAAGTTCACCCTCTGGTTCGTTCATGATATCCCATCCACCAAGAGCTGGTTCGTCTTTCAGTGCTCTCACCATCGGTTTCAATGCATGGTCGAGGTAACTTTGTAGTTTACTGGTGTCTTTTATCAGACCATTCAACCTGAAATGTTTCAAAGACAGGAAAATTATGTTAATGTATTTAATTTTAACACAGTGTTCAATAAATACAAACTCTGAAAAGTTCGGTATTAAGTACATTATTTGCATTTATAAATGCGTAGTCTTATAATAGAACGTTTGTGCCAAACGTGTGTAAATAAAGACTGTGCTGGGTCTTGGTGTTTTCTGTGTGACGTCTTAGGCACGTACGTGCTGTTGAGCAATACGCTGTTCATGAAAACCATAATATACTGTTGGTGTAAATACCTGTAATGAGTATTTTGATTGACAGCACCGTTCCATAAGGTGAAGAACACGAGGATGTTGCGTGATTGTGCTGCGTGTAAGAAACTGCGCATGTCACTGATCAAACTTCCGCCAGCGTCTGTTTTGTCCACGTGGCCGTCGCTTGTAAAATGAGGGGTCGTCTCACCTTCGATATGTACCCATACTCCTATCAGGATTAGACATTAATATTGAAGATCATACGGTGTTCGAGAAAAGGGTTCTGTTCATTGTCTGCTGTATTGTTTAGACTATATCAATACACTCAACCGCTTTAAAAACGCTTCACATATGAAATATCGGTTTTAGTGATGAAAACGTCAATTTATGGTTATTTATTTTCGGATTAATAATCTTCAGTCTATATTCAACGATGTGTGTGATTTTCATGCCGTTATTACGAGTTTGAAATGAATTATGATAAAGATAACACTGAGACCAATGATAGTGAAAGTCACAATTTTAAAAGCAAGTATAAGAGCCCGATACATTGATGCATGCACGTGGTATCTCCTCCTAAAGCATAACATTAATAACGTAATAGGATAGAATTATGTTCGATGTGATATTTCCCACCATTCAAGCAAAGCTTGACTTGAATAATAAATGTTATATGGCTATGGCTGTCTGGCTAATACCATACGACTGAGTGCGGTTCAAATATGCGCATAATGTGAACCTAAGATGGATTCAAGCCTTAATCAAACTTGAAGTCTTGGTAATGAGCACCAGACTGTCATGACATATCCCGTGGTGCTTCTATGGTACCTCAAATCAACACTATGAAGGAGCTTGAAGACAAAAAGTTGAGACTTCAGGCTCTAAACGGGAGAAAACTCATTAACAATGTACTAAAATAATTTTCCCTTTTATTGACAATTATGAAAGAAATAATTATGAAAATGCAGTAATGTACTTTTGGCTTGTTGACTGACACCCGGCATTCTCTTGACACTGTGTGCAGCCATGCGGAACCAATTACAGTGACACAACCTGTGTCATGTTTTCTCCTAGCTCGGGCTCAATACCTTTAGCTGGTTTCATCCAGGTCGGTCTTTGACTGTGCCAAACGCTAGGAATCGATGTTCACATGTATTGTATGGTGGCAGATGAACCGCCATTCTAAGGCACCGAGGCTCTTTTCAGTTGGAAGCGAAGGCACAATCATCGAGATCAAATATTCGAGATATTCGCAGCATAAAAATACCATTAGCAAATATTGATTATGTTGTTTTTTCAATGTGTAAACCAACAGCGTACAGTTTAAAAGTAATATTGACCACACAGGTCGACGCGATCGAGCTGCACGCGCAAAACATGCAAAATCAAAAAAGTTCTCTGGACGGGTAATTCTGAATGAAAAGTAAATTGTTTTCTTTAATTAGGTCAAGCTTATGAACTGAACAAACCCTGTAAACTATCAATTTTAGCAAAAAATGTATTTTGACAAAATTTGATTATTTTCAATAGTGGTGCGTTTTTAAAGCGGTTGAGTGTATAACAGCTAAAGCAACACTACAGATGGTAATACACGTACATGTACTTTAGTTACGAAAAATTCAGGCAGTACTTTCCAAATAATATAATTCGCTTTTTCGTTTCGAACTGATCTGCCATTGCTTGAATACGCATATTTGAAATAAAAATAATAATCTGAGGGCAAAAAAAACAAAACAAGTATGACGACTAATCATTTTTTGTAATGTTCTGTTGCCAACATGATACTTTTTATGATAGTGTGTAACTGTTTCAAACGTTTGTGTGTCCCTGCTTTTTAACGAAGTTGCAAGGGTGACCCTGTTTTGGAGTTTAACTGTGTTGATATGTTGGCCCTCGTGATTTCAAAGCTCGATAATTTCCTTACCGTGTGATTGGCGTTTTTATAAAGTCTATGGAATACCTATATACTGAACTTTTTGTGAGCTATAAGAGTATAGGTCACTCAGTCTACCAAGTTTGTGAGCTGTAGTCGAATATGTCTGTCAACTTTATCAGTTACTATATATTTGATCAACACCGTCTACTACTAGTAGTATTCTATAAGGGCACACTTATCGTGTTTAATTGCGACTATGATTAATTATATTTAGCAAGGTTAAGTCAAATTATTGAAGACATCGTATGTATATATAAAAGAAGAATTATTACTTACGTTATTGTGAATAAGCTTATTATGGTATTTTGATTTCAAATATGTGTAGCTATACAGAATAGCACACAAAGGCAGTGTACCACACCCTTAATTGACACCTGTGAAAGCAAAATTCACAGTGCAGCACATCAGAACAAAGTAAAGCAATGCACGTCAAAGTAAAGCAAACACGACACAGCAATGTAATGCAAATCAAAGCAAAGCAAAGCGCAATAGCACACCAATAGAAATCAAAGGTATACAAAGCAAAACCACGCCATGGCAAAGCACATACAATTTTAGTGCTCAAAGCACAGCAATTGAAGTCAAAAGCACCATCACAACAAAGCACACCAAAAATACTGTGAATACATTATATAGACCCGTTTCCCATGAAGCCAACTTACGTATAGTATTTCCACCGGAAGAATGGATTTCATTTAAATATCGTTCCATTTGTGTTCTGATGTGACTATACTGGTTGTTGCCAAAGTCACGAGCATAGTCTACCCAGGCTAGATTGACACCAGACAGGAAAACACGCTGTCCGTCTTTCATGAACACGTTTCCTTGGGTGTGTAAACGACCGCCATTGGATCCTGAAAGTGCATGCATAAAATTATTGAGCCGTTCATAAACATTCAAATTCAAAATAGAAAAAGCCCAAGGGCGTTCGCGGAAGTTTCTTATATTAACGTATCTTACAGGTGTAGCTCAGCAGAAATTGTATTAAGATAATCTACTTCTGACAACAGCAGACAATGCGCGTCTCGTTACATTCGGAGTGCACTGCACATTTTTACCAAGCACTCCTTATAATCCTTAACTATAGGTACGTGTGTGTTTGAAGTTTTGAAATATTTACCATTCAAGAAAGTTATTCCAAGCACCAACAGCAATGTGCCTACGGGAATTCTAGTTGTGTCGGCCATGTTTCTTTTACTAATGCCAGTTATCAGTTAATTGTGTCAATAAATAGGATCCTTAATTGGGACAAGGACAAGATACTCATTTAACTGTATTACATAAGTTTAGACTACATAAATGCTATGATTTCAGGCACGTAGCTAGTGTAAGTATCAACCTGAGAATTTGATCCAAGTGTTGTTGTTTTTAATTATTCGATAGGGAATAGGTACATGAAGGTGTCATGCTCCAGGACCTCCGGAAGATTTAGAAAATAAACAAGACTATTTCCAAGCAATGAAAGTCCCCTACCGGTAGTCAATTGTAACAGGATAGTGTGAGGTTGGCGCCGTTAAACTAGTTTAAGCCTCCTACAGTTCTCACCAGACCGTTCCAAGGTGTTAACCCTCGGATATTTTTGTTTGTTTTACGTTTTAGGCTCCGAACAAATTTAAGTATGAAAATTAACAAATGGGAATAACTAAAAAATTAATTAGGGAAGGGTTATGGTTCCTGTGCAATGAATGCACTTCGCCTCATTGATATCTATCCTCATGTAAAGTTTCAAAATCATATCTCTTTTGGAATTGGAGTTATGCTCCGGACAAAATTTAAGTAAGAAAATTAACTAAGGGGAACAATTAAAAAATTAAGTAAGGGAGAGTTATGGTTCTTGTGCACTGCTATTTTCCTAATTAATATCTATCCACATGTAAAGTTTCAAAATCATATCTTTTTGGTAATGGAGTTATGCTCCGGACAAAATTTAAGTATGAAAATTAACAAAGGGGAATAACTCAAAAATTAAGTAAGGCGGGGTTATGGTTCTTGTGCAATGCACTTCTCCTAATTGTTATCTATACACATGTGAAATTTCAAAGTCATAGCTTGCTTAGTTCTGACGGAACTTTTGTGACGGACTGACAGACTGACGGAGCGTAAACCATAAGTCCCCTCCGGTTTCGCCGGTAGGGGACTAATAAATGGTGCAATCAGACTTTATCTACTTTATAGGTATATGTTTTACTGTGTGCATTATTAAGAACATAAAATCCACCAACTGTCCAATGTAATGTGTTCATTTTCTATCAGCCGAATGCAGGTTTTTTATCATTAATCGTCACACGGACCCGGTCATCACATAGGCTTAATTGGGCACATGCCCACACATTGGTCTATAGGTGGACTAATAATGTTCTACCGTTGAGCTAGATGTATAAATATACTTAAAGAGCATATTTTTATATGGTCACCAGCGTTCACAACTGGGTTTAAACGGTATCAGGGTCTATGAAGGCTTTCGATTAGGCCTACTCATGCTGAGCGTAAAACATGTACATTGATAGCCCATCACGACATCCCCTACGGTGTAGCGAGTAGCGATATAACATCCCCGGCAGACACAGGAAGGTTGAAACAACGTTGGATTTCAGCATACTGCTTATTAATTACTTGTCCGTGATTTTTAATCATCTTTTGCAAATCTCCGATGCTTTCTGAAATTCATTTAATATTTTTGAACTGATTAATCGGACAAGGAAGGCATATATTGACTTTGTAATCTAAATTCCGTGGTTTGACGAAAGACATACCATACAATGGTTTGATAAAAGTTTGACTAAGTAGGAATCTATCATAATAAAAAAATCCAACATAGTTTAAACGGGTAATTTTATTGAAGGTATTTGACATAAGAGAGTGCGTGACTGACAGGAGTTAGTGTAGAATGTACCTTGCTATCTTTTAAACTGTAACGGAAGTACCAGGTGTAAAACCCGGAACATCCGTATATCTCGAACAAAATTTACGGCACCCACGGAACTCTAAATAACTTTTTTATTTATGCATATATTTTAATTATTTAAATTTTATTTTAAGGTGACCATCGCCCTTTTCTAAATATGTGAATAATACAGTGTTTATATGTGTATATGTTGTTGATATTTACACGCCTCGTGTGGTGAACATGCACAATATATAACAGAGATTGTCTGTGGTTAAATACGTGTTTATTCACTAGCGTCTACAATCATCAACTAACTAATAACTAACTGCTCACAGACTCACTGAGCGGCTCAGTCATGCATGCAAGCGTGTAACATCATATCTTCATACACTACACCTCGGAACTCAACTTAACCCACGGAACTCTAAATAACTTTTTTATTTTTCTATATATTTAAATAAGTATTGTCGCATATTAAAGCTGACAATAACCACTTTCATTAAAAATAAATAGCTTAGTTATTATATGGTATATAATTGTGAAATTATAGCCGTGAAATATTACCATATTGCGAGTATAATTTATTTTTCCATAAATTTGACTGTGTCCACTCCAAATAAAATCATTATTAATTTATTAATTTTAATAAATATAGTCTTATTGTAAAGACAATCCTACACGCTTTCTTTATATGTAAAAATATGTTGATAATTCTGAAAAACACCGTTTCACCATGCCGATGAATTATAAACACTATTCAGTTTTCCGCGCGTCGAGTAAACTTCGGGTATCTCGAACTTTTTAATGGAAGTAATAGTGATAAATATAGTAGTAGCTCATGAATAAAGTTTTAACCATTTTTTGTTTGTTTGGTATCTAAAACATGTATTTTGTGAGCGTAGGAAATGTTTGTCTTTAATACAAGCTTACGTTGATAAAAATAAATGATAAATTAAGAAAGTTATTGAGAGTTCCATGAGCTCTATTCTTGCCGTGTTTCACTCTGTTAATACTGAGGCGTATATCATTATATAATTAATAACAACGAAAACACAATAGTTTTCATACTTAAACGTTTATTTCATTGAGGTCTACATCAGCAATATATATTCAGCAATCATGAATTGAAACAGTATAAGTAAAACAGAAAATCGTAACATGGATGAAAGTTCATAATTTTCAATTCAACATTTCATTTTTTTATTTCGATTTCAGAGTTCCTTTTTAACTCATTTTTTTATATTAAAAACTTTCATCCATATAACAATAACATAATAATATGGCAGAAAAAATATCATTTTCAATTGTAAAAGTAATACATCTGTTCTACCTTGTATTTAATACAAGAACATAATTGTATGTGAATGACAGGGCAATTATAAATATATGACACTACAAATACTAGACTTAAGTAAAAGTAATCACAATAAACCATATCAGACACAGTCCACGAAAATATTAAGGAATCATGATATAAAAGCGAGATAAAGTGGGTAACCCTAACAGAAACAGATATACGAATTGGTGTTTCTAATAGATCTTTTTGACTTCAAACTGACTACTAAAAAAACTGGACCGTCGTTATCGCGTTGGAATGTAACAGAAGTACCGGATTCCGTGTTAGACCGGGTGATACTGGATTTTAGCATGGCAAAAATAACGCGCGAAATTTGACAAGGGAATTAATTCTGACAGATTTCAAGAAATTGCCATTGCTCGCTGTTTTGTGTCATGCATATGATCACCATCTAATTGATATTCGGTAGTCAATAGCTACCTGATTCATCCAAAAAATGCCTTCTCATAAATCCTCGAAAGGATTAGCATCAAAACAGAAATCAAGGTGAGCTTTTAATTTATTTTGATTGATTCGACCTCGATACATTTCGACCCAAAGCTCGACGAATTTTACATCCAAAATCATGAAATGAAGGTGTCATCAATTTATCAGCAGGCGTTTATAACATTGACTTTAAACTGTCTAAATAGTCCAGTTTAAAGTTCAAATGCAATCATTTAGCACATTAACCTGACTACTTTCACTTTAATTTTCTATTTTCACTTTATTAGGTAAAGTGTATTTAAAGAGTATTTAAATGTTACAATGAAGATTAATCATACTGGTGTGTCAGTCGTTTACAGAAATATTGTCTAGTCTTACTTCATGAACTTCCTACAAATCAATCTTATCAACTGACAGCTGGATAATTTGTTTGTCTAAAATTAATGTAGTTTTAAATTAAACCAACATTTGCCATTTTTAGGAATCTGTCCGGAATTTTTTTTATTTTAAATCTGTTTCAGAAATGCAAAGACTTCCTCTGGTACCAGTGTAGCTCAAAAACAGAGTAATAAAACAAGACAGTATGACATTGGCTTATCAGGTATTTATAATCAACAATATTAAATTATAATGTTCTACAGTTATTTCTACGACAGCTTGGTGGTACGGTGGTCGAGCGGATAGCCTGCTTGACTGCTGATCGAGAGGTCCCGGGTTCGATCCTCGGCCGGGGCACTTGATCATTTCTGAAACGCTTTTCTGTGTTTCCCACCTAACTAGAGATGAACTGGTTAGCAACCCAGAGGTAGTAGATATGGCCCTAGTTATGCACTTTTTAATGCTTCATAATCATAGGCATACGAAAGTAACCGCACTATGTCTTTGGTTACCTCTGGTTACCCTTCTATTCTTTTGGTTACTTTATTTAAGTCTATGTGGTTACTATTCCTCTGTTATACTATATACTATGGATTTTATGATAATGATATCACAACAGTTACTCAGTTACTAATTTATAAAACAACCCCGGTCTACTAGTAACTCAGGTTACTGCACTATTCCTTTGGTTACTTGCAGGTTACCTCCGGTTACTCAGTTACTATACAAGTTACTTTGCTTAAATTTATAAAACAACCCCTGTATACTGGTAACTCAGGTTACTGCACTATTCCTTTGGTTACTTGCAGGTTACCTCCGGTTACTCAGTTACTATTGAAGTTACTTTGCTTAAATTTATAAAACAACCCCTGTATACTGGTAACTCAGGTTACTGCACTATTCCTTTGGTTACATGCAGGTTACATCTGGTTACTCAGTTACTTCACAAGTTACTGTGCTTAAATTTATAAAACAACCCCTTTATACTGGTAACTCAGGTTACTGCACTATTCCTTTGGTTACATGCAGGTTACATCCGGTTACTCAGTTACTTCACAAGTTACTTTGCTTAAATTTATTAAACAACCCCTGTATACTGGTAACTCAGGTTACGGCACTATTCCTTTGGTTACTTGCAGGTTACATCCGGTTACTCAGTTACTTCACAAGTTACTTTGCTTAAATTTATAAAACAACCCCTGTATACTGGTAACTCAGGTTACTGCACTATTCCTTTGGTAACTTGCAGGTTACCTCCGGTTACTCAGTTACTATTGAAGTTACTTTGCTTAAATTTATTAAACAACCCCTGTATACTGGTAACTCAGGTTACTGCACTATTCCTTTGGTTACTTGCAGGTTACCTCTGGTTACTCAGTTACTATACAAGTTACTTTGCTTAAATTTATAAAACAACCCCTGTATACTGGTAACTCAGGTTACTGCACTATTCCTTTGGTTACTTGCAGGTTACCTCTGGTTACTCAGTTACTATACAAGTTACTTTGCTTAAATTTATAAAACAACCCCTGTATGCTAGTAACTCAGGTTACTGCACTATTCCTTTGGTAACTTGCAGGTTACCTCCGGTTACTCAGTTACTATACAAGTTACTTTGCTTAAATTTATAAAACAACCCCTGTATGCTAGTAACTCAGGTTACTGCACTATTCCTTTGGTTACTTGCAGGTTACCTCTGGTTACTCAGTTACTATACAAGTTACTTTGCTTAAATTTATAAAACAACCCCTGTATACTGGTAACTCAGGTTACTGCACTATTCCTTTGGTTACATGCAGGTTACATCTGGTTACTCAGTTACTTCACAAGTTACTGTGCTTAAATTTATAAAACAACCCCTTTATACTGGTAACTCAGGTTACTGCACTATTCCTTTGGTTACATGCAGGTTACATCCGGTTACTCAGTTACTTCACAAGTTACTTTGCTTAAATTTATTAAACAACCCCTGTATACTGGTAACTCAGGTTACGGCACTATTCCTTTGGTTACTTGCAGGTTACATCCGGTTACTCAGTTACTTCACAAGTTACTTTGCTTAAATTTATAAACAACCCCTGTATACTGGTAACTCAGGTTACTGCACTATTCCTTTGGTAACTTGCAGGTTACCTCGTGTTACTCAGTTACTATACAAGTTACTTTGCTTAAATTTATAAAACAACCCCTGTATACTGGTAACTCAGGTTACTGCACTATTCCTTTGGTTACATGCAGGTTACCTCTGGTTACTCAGTTACTATACAAGTTACTTTGCTAAAATTTATAAAACAACCCCTGTATACTGGTAACTCAGGTTACTGCACTATTCCTTTGGTTACATGCAGGTTACATCTGGTTACTCAGTTACTATACAAGTTACTTTGCTTAAATTTATAAACAACCCCTGTATACTGGTAACTCAGGTTACTGCACTATTCCTTTGGTTACATGCAGGTTACCTCCGGTTACTCAGTTACTATACAAGTTACTTTGCTTAAATTTATAAACAACCCCTGTATACTGGTAACTCAGGTTACTGCACTATTTCTTTGGTTACTTGCAGGTTACCTCCGGTTACTCAGTTACTATACAAGTTACTTTGCTTAAATTTATAAACAACCCCTGTATACTGGTAACTCAGGTTACTGCACTATTTCTTTGGTTACTTGCAGGTTACCTCCGGTTACTCAGTTACTTCACAAGTTACTTTGCTTAAATTTATAAAACAACCCCTGTATACTGGTAACTCAGGTTACTGCACTATTTCTTTGGTTACTTGCAGGTTACCTCCGGTTACTCAGTTACTATACAAGTTACTTTGCTTAAATTTATAAAACAACCCCTGTATACTGGTAACTCAGGTTACTGCACTATTCCTTTGGTTACATGCAGGTTACATCTGGTTACTCAGTTACTTCACAAGTTACTTTGCTTAAATTTATAAAACAACCCCTGTATACTGGTAACTCAGGTTACTGCACTATTCCTTTGGTTACTTGCAGGTTACCTCCGGTTACTCAGTTACTTCACATGTTACTTTGCTTAAATTTATAAAACAACCCCTGTATACTAGTAACTCAGGTTACTGCACTATTTCTTTGGTTACTTGCAGGTTACATCCGGTTACTCAGTTACTATTGAAGTTACTTTGCTTAAATTTATAAAACAACCCCTGTATACTGGTAACTCAGGTTACTGCACTATTCCTTTGGTTACTTGCAGGTTACCTCCGGTTACTCAGTTACTTCACACCTTAAAATTCAGGTGGTAGTCACTATATCATGAATACACACAGGTGCATGATGTTATTTTTGACCTAGTGTAAAATACTTCATTAAAAACCATCTACTAGTAAATAGTTTTTTATTCCCTTTGGACTTTGATTGACCTAATAGTGGATGTCATGCTAATATAATTCACTTCAAAATTGATAAAATCAGGTCTCTTGAGAGTTTTTTCATTGACTATAAATGTATTAGATGCATATTTGGCATTAGCCTAAGTGATTGGTTGAAGTGGGATTCATACAATAATTATAAGCAATACAACATAACTTTTAACATGGTTTTAATTTGCTTATATTTCACCTACAAACATATACAAGGTTAATACAAGGATATCTTATATTATCTATACATTTATGGGTGTACCAGTTATGTGGTCACTAGGGCTGTAATGGTACACTGCAGTACACAAAACACCGCATACTTCAGTCCCACACGGTTCACGGTACAAGACTTCCAAATTTCAGTATTGTCGATTCAAAGATGTCTGTCAAAACCGCCATAATGTTCTATGTCTGAATAGGTTAATGTAGCAAGTATAACCACTACGATATAGGACCATTAGATTTTTAATCATTTAAGTGTATTATTGATGGTAGAATTTAATCCTGACACACCTGTTATAATCAACCGGGATGAATGTTTGTTTACGCGGTTGTGACAGAGATCTTTGAATCAACTATACTGCTCCATATAAGCTTTAATCAAAATAACAATCAGAGAATGATAATATCGGACTACCTACTGATTATGTGTAATTTCCATGTATCACTCGTTTTAACTGTATTAAGACATGCTTCATATTGTCGAAATTCATTTAAATAGTTAATAAGGGCATCATAATACATGTTATAGAATCAACAACTTTATTGGCACTTAAAAATGGTAATATTTAAGCTGCTCTTAGAGAATATTGCATCATACCAAAATCAGGCCAGACCAAAATATACCGAACCGTTAGAAAAAATGACTGTATGTATCATATCGCGAGGTGAGCGTACCGTTAGATCCCTAGTGGTCACTGATTTATACAATAAGCAATATAATATAACTTTTAACATGGTTTTAAGTTTTTTGAGGATAATTTGTTGTTCATCCTCCCGATACTGTACAATAACGCTTGTAAGAAGACACTTTTGATAAAAAACTAGTCTTTATCTGACTTATACTCCGACAAAAAGTAAAATGATCGCCAGAGAGACAATGGTTATCCCAAAGGTTCATTGCACAATCCATGAATAGAGCATCATCAAACATGTAGTTCTAATGTAAAAATATGCTTGGCCTATAATGTACCTATAAGGGATTAAGGTAACTGTCCAACAATGTCCATTCATAGGATAAATTAGCCTGTGATTAAAACTCAGGGTGTCAATGTGTTTGTAGACTTAAAGCTCAAAAAGTGTCTGCTTATGAAAATAATGTACACTTTTTGAACAGGGTCACAGAGCGCATCACATTATAATCCTTCATTGGCAGTTTACACAACCAGTTTTTGCCCGAGTCAATCATTTTGAAGTGTTTCACAGTAATATTGGCACATGTCCTGTGATACCATCGCAGGCAAATGTTGCAGGATACCCAGAATAGTCCTGCCCTGCCTACTTTGCTACCCTTGAAGCACTTATTGTTCGGACTACTCTTGGTTGGCTGGGTAATGGTAGTTATCAATACTGGTGTAATATCTGAAATTTAAAAGATCACTTTTTTGTTTACTAATTTCATCTTTAATTATCTTTTAATCACCACAAAATATATAAAACTTTTTGTTGCAAGCAATGTTTAACAATCAGTTAAAACACAGGCATTTTAATTACAAGAATTCTCTTGCGACTTTCGTTCTTAGTTGTTTAAGCAGAACGGTACCAAACAACTTGTTTTCAACTTCTTTTGTTTATATCATTTCAGAATACTTTATTCAATTTTGTGTAGATCTGTAAGTTATTCCATTTGAAGCATATTGAAATTTCAATGTTGAGTTGCATATATATGTATAGAGGAAGCAACTAGCTACAGATAGATCAGTAATGATTCACTTATTTATCTGTTCTATTACTGTGTATATTGGAGCATTTGACACATTACAGCAATTAGGAAACATCCAAGTTTTTTCCCCTGGTGTTTTTTCTCTTTGTATAATTATAACTTAATCACAATGACAAATACTACATACCAGGGGACCTTTCTGTAACTGTTTCACACATGGCTGGTTCAGGGGACTCTGGAAGTTGGGAATTTGTCATGGCTGGAGTTGTGGCTATTTCTTCAATAGACAAGTTCATATCTGCAAATATTAAGGTGGTTATAATTTGTCATGTTTACTATTAAAGTGCCATTCATTCAATCAAACTAAGTGTCTATAAGTTGCAATTGTGCCAGCTGTGTTGGAAAGCTGTTTTAGCAACTTACTGACTGCCGTAAATTTATGGTAGTCATTACATTTTATATTGGCTGTGGGTGGCATTGATAACATCACAAGGTCTTACTGTCAAAAAAGTGTTTGTTTGGCTTTACATTTTCAGTTGGATGCTAGACAGACAGGACAATCACTGTATGCTTCCATTCAACATATTGCTTTCCATCAGAAGATGCTTGGGCATGAACATTATTGTTTGTTATTCAACACTATTAGTTTGGTGTCTATTAATATATCAGCCGTCCTCCAGGAAAACCGGACTTAGTGACACTGTGCAGTTACTATGCAATAAGATTTAGAAAATGGTGCAAAATGCGAAATAATTTCTGCCCTTTGATTTTATCTATAAATAAATGGATAGTAAATTACTATCAATTAGGTTCAAATTTTCTAAAAAAAGGTTTTGATGATTTCTGTCGTTGCTTAGTGATCAGTTTCTAAACTGTACTCATATTAAGAAAAACAAGGAGTGAGTGGATATAAACACTAGCTATTGTTCCCTGCAAGCAAACAATCACAATTTGAGCACATTTGATTATTATTAAAATAAGAATATGACTCAAAGATGTGGCGTAATTTTAAAGTTCAATCAACACATTATCAGCTACTGGATTTTTTAAACGCCCATTTATGTTAGGTCAAAAATAGGCTGTAGTGGTTGGTTTAAAAAGACTTTGTAAATGTGAAAAATAGTTTCTTCAAATTTTCAGAAACTGTTAATAAGTGTCTTGTCTTTGTAAGATATTTTATTATCAAAATTTCAGTTTTGTTACTACCCAGCCAAGTTTTGCTGGAGAACTGCTCAACTATATCAAATTATTGTATATTTAATGCTTGTTGTCATAAAAAATCATAATTCATACTATTTTAACAATTACTACATACCAGGGGACCTTTCTGTAACTGTTTCACACATGGCTGATGCAGGGGACTCTGGAAGTTGGGAATTTGTTATGGCTGGAGTTGTGGCTATTTGGTCAAACGACAAGTTCATATCTGCAAAGCGTAAGGTGGTTATAATTTGTCATGTTTACTATTAAACGAAAATTAGCAGGTCATCACCACAGGTGGCAGTATCAGTGTTTGGTCCGAAAACGATTAAAAAATCCGTCACTGAGCTTATATACTATCAAGGTATAGAGCGTACTATATATCTATATGCCAAAGATTGTCGAACAGCGCATCTCGTCATTTCAGCATAATATACGGGCGCTGAAGAAAAATCGCTACACAAGTCATTCAAATAAACTATAAGATATTTATTCTTACCGAAAATCTCGTTCAATTGTATCTTATAACTGCGAAACAGCAAACAGTGTTCCTTTCGTTATTTAACTTCGCACGAGGCCATTCTATTTGTAAACGGCTGGATACCTGCCCCACTCAGAGTATCGATATAATTGTTAGGAACGAAATCTATTTTTAGATGCGATGTTCCACAATCTTTGGACATAGACATATAGTACGCTTTATACCTTTATAGTGTATTAGCTATGAGACAGATTTTTTTTTTCAATTTTTTCAATTTTATTTTCCAAACGCTGATACTGCCACCTGTGGTTATCACTGGGGAATTACTACAATTAGTACCTGCCATTTTACTACTACTTTCAAAATTTACAAGTCACATGATAACAAAAGATCTTTTCTCTAAAAGGTATTTGTATGTACAGAATTACACACATATATTTAGGCAATGGTTGTTTGTATGCTCCTAATAGTGGCATATCAAAGTTGAACTGTTTGTCTGTGTTCTTTCCATCCATTTGTGGGAACAGACTATAAGTTAAAGCTGATCAAGTTCAATAATGTGTAATCTATGCTCTTGCATTGAAACATACTAATTCATTATCATCCGAAATCCGACTGGCTTATGACCCTTTTAATAGTTGTAAAAATCAAAATTTGGTTATTTAAATGCTATTTCAATGTTACTTGTTAGTCCCACCATTACTCAGCATTTCTAGACATGTCTCATACTTGTATCCATACAATTATTTGATAAGGAGTCCCTTTGTAATTTAGGCATTATTGCTACATATATCAACATCATAATTTATGGGCAGATGTCCCTAACTGTTACAAGTCTCGTTTTTAATCTAATAATGTGCTTTATGTTATCTTTTATTTAATTTACTTTGTGACTTCCAAATT
Organism: Spisula subtruncata; assembly: GCA_963678985.1. NCBI lineage: Eukaryota > Metazoa > Mollusca > Bivalvia > Venerida > Mactridae > Spisula > Spisula subtruncata. Next base: position 36,993,696 of record OY787672.1, on the reverse strand, counting down.
GATAAATCAGGACTTGTGACTCAAAGTAAACTTACTCATCAACGTTCTTGGATGTAGTAACCCAACTGGGATGTGTATCATTTTCCTTGTTTTCTGGCCTATTCTGGTGGGTCTGTTTAGAAGAGCACCTTTCTTGACGACAAAGTCCTTGTTCATAATTACTGTTGCATCCAAGGCAAAAACAGTCTTCTTTTTTATTAGAAAAAACTGTTGTGGAGTTCACAGCCTAAAAAAATAAACTTTTATAGTATAAAATCCTGGTTTCAAAGCAAGTAATCTAGCAAGACTATAACTGTCAGACCAGCAGCAGTTGACCAGCAATGATCATTTAAATAGCAAAGACATCTAAAGTTGATTTTTATACTGGTTTCGAGCCTTGTGAAGTTTCAGAGGATTCCAAAAGAAATTTACTGAGATCATTTCCAGTGATTGTTTGTATACAAGCAATTAATAATTGTGACCATTTTGCAATATCTGTTATTTCAAGCAGGCAAATTAATATTTTATTATTATATTTTATACATCAAATACATTTATAAAATTCTAATTTACAATTAGTAACAATTCACATGTTTAGCATTTAGAAAGCAGACTGGACTTTCTACTTAAGCCATTTAAACTTTACAAACAAAAACAGATTAACCACCAGTTTAGTAAGTATATGAGGAATGAAAAGTGCAAATTTCAAATCAATAGAGTGAAAATTATAGAAACATGAACATTAACATCACCCTTTGGACTATTAATATGCATTATTTTAAAGCAAATCTAGTGTGCCACCCACCCTTTTCGATAAATTAGTATATGACAGCATGGATAGTTTTCCGATTTCAATATTGCTTGACAAGTTTTCTAGGCAAAGGTTGGATCTTTCAGATAATGTCAACTATTATACACATAAGTGTAAACATCAAGTGACCCTCATTTTTACCTCAAAATCAATGGTGGAATCAATTGTTTCTTCATCATGTTGTGTTGGTCTAAGTCCAAGAACCGGTAACTTCTTCTTGTAGAATGGAACCATGATGTTTCTGACATAATCCATTATGTGATACATGTATTGGTATTTACCAGCAATATTTAGTACCTACAATGTAAGATGACATTGATTCATACATAATTTGCAGAATCTTTCAGCATAACACCCACCAATTTAATACCAGATCATTTTCATTACATGGATCATTGTGGTTGTCATCAATGCATTGTATTTACCACTATCAATTGGTGACCAAACTTGTTAGCATTCATTTATATAATAACGGTCAGTTTTTATGTTTCAGAAAATATACCGAAGTCTTTTTGGGTCAACAATAACTCAACTGTTAAGTCAAAAAAGGCACACGTATGCTTACTTTGTTCGATTTCATTACTTATTAATAATAAAAAGTAATATAATAAAACACAACTTGCTTGGTAATATTTTGATATTAAATAGTTCTCGAAACCTCATTCTAGCAAGAGTTATTTGCAAAACATGTATGCCCCATAGCAGCCCAACAGTCGGAGAGAGTAAAGGTCTCGGTGACCTTAACGTTTAGCCTACTGATCTCAAAATTAATTTTATCTGCTGTTGCTAATTAATTCGTAGATCCTAGGGCAAAATTCTTGAACTGACACCATTTGGTCAAACAAATAGTAAAGATCCCAGTGACCTTTGACCTCAAAATGAATAAGGTGTATCTACTTTTATTGTCCAACCTCCATGTAAAATTTGAATATCCCAGGGCTTAACATTTTTTCGGTTATTGAATGGAAACTATTTTGTCTACCGACCTACTGACCAATATGTGTAAAGCATAATAATCAATTAACATATTAAGAGCAATTCTCTGTAAAAACCAAAAAAATAAAGAAGGGGTCCGGCAGGCATAGTCACCGATTTTGCTGAAACTTGCACCCTTTTAAACATACCGCCCACTAACAACAAACCAGGGTTCATATAAATGATATCGGGTACCGTTGCCATGGAAACCAGGTTTTTGTGATTTGGGCATATTTTGCCACTTTTCCTCATTCATTTTATTGCCAAAATGCATTATTTAACCATCTCCTGTAATCTTAACTAAGCCACTTACATGATTTTGAGTTTTGAATTAGAAAAGTTCATGGATATGTGGTTATATAAACGTTAAAAGCCACGTAAATATGCAAATGCTAAGTATATGGCATGCATTTTAGATTACCACAGTTTTCATATTTTATCAAATTTATATTTTTCATGTGTTTTTCATATTAAATTTGCTAATAAAGCTGGGCACATACCACATGCTTGTTGCCATGCAAGCAAAGACGACAGAATGGTACAAATCAATTAAGAAGACCTGCATTGATTTGGCCTATAATCGAACTTGGCCTAGATATTACACCCATAAGCATTGTCAGCAAGTTTGAAGACGATCGGATGAAAACTGAATGAGCTAGAGTACAGACAAGGCCAATTTCACCTTCTTTTGGTAAAAGAAGGACCATAACCCAAGAAGGCCTGCACCGATTTGGCCTATAATCGAACTTGGCCTAGATATTACACCCATAAGCATTGTCAGCAAGTTTGAAGATGATCGGACAAAAACTGTTTGAGTTAGAGTACAGACAAATATTGGACGCCGCCGCCCGCACGCCCGCCAATTTAAGGGTGTTCACATAATACGTCCCGTTTTTCAACGGGCGTATAAAAATACTGTGTCCATTAGAACAAAAATTGGTATGTGTTAATTAAACACCCTTACCAACTCTCATAAAATAAATAAGAATTTTTGGTGCACAGAAAAGTGTACTTTGCATTCAATCCTAATGCAAAATTTTATGTCTAAAATAGGGTAAATACATATGGGTAATTGAAGTAAACGGAGCAGCAAAGATCAGCGATTTGGTCCACTATACAAAAGTGTAACTGCATATTATGTTACACACCAGTGACCATTGTAACTATTTAACGATAGAATGTATGACGAGGCCCATACATGAACATTTATTTTATTAATATAACTTGGGCAACCCATCAAATGCAAACATAGGTTCATAAAGAAATCAAAATATTGAAATAAAACTTTATGTGACACTTAATTGTATTTGACGTGACATTAGTAAGACATCAATTAGTAAATTGGTGGAGTTTCGATAAATTCTATTATAAAGTATTTTATTTAAAATATATACTAAATTGTACAAAAAATAGAGACAAACTGAAAATGGCGACCCTTTCGATTTTTTCTATGTCTTACATATTTATTTTATTTGTTAATTTTACACAAGAACTACTGTTACATGCCAATAGCTAAAATGGTGAGATTTAATTAAAATTTATTAATAAAGTGGCTTTAATTTAAACTTAAAGTTTAATAAAAAAATATTTGGTAATAAACTATACAGGTAATCAAAGTATCAGGGCTATAAAATATTTTGACTTTAATAAAACTTGGCATACATGACAATTTGCAAGTAAGGAATATGGATACAGTAAAGTTAAAGTTTATTGTAGACTAGTATGTTCTTTGTATTTTAACATATGTTTTTTTGTGGGGTTCTTTTATACCAAATTTCTTGACAATGGCGTGGCTAGACATATAAAAATTTAACTTTTAGTCTTTTGTAAATTCCAAAAACATATAAAATGATTATAAAATGATTACAAAATGAATCAAAAGTCACCACTTGTTGTATGCAACTTTCGCAATATTGTTTTTATACGCCCGTTTGAAAAACGGGACGTATTATGTGAACACCCTTGGCGGGCGGGCGGGCGGGCGGGCGGGCGGACGGCGGCGTCCAATATTTGTCTGTACTCTAACTCAAACAGTTTTTGTCCGATCATCTTCAAACTTGCTGACAATGCTTATGGGTGTAATATCTAGGCCAAGTTCGATTATAGGCCAAATCGGTGCAGGCCTTCTTGGGTTATGGTCCTTCTTTTACCAAAAAAATGTGAAATTCGCCTTGTCTGTACTCTAGCTTAAACAGTTTTCATCAGATCATCTTCAAACTTGCTGACAATGCTTATGGGTGTAATATCTTGGCCAAGTTCGATTATAGGCCAAATCGGTGCAGGCCTTCTTGGGTTATGGTCCTTCTTTTACCAAAAAAATGTGAAATTGGCGTTGTCTGTACTCTAGCTTAAACAGTTTTCATCCGATCATCTTCAAACTTGCTGACAATGCTTATGGGTGTAATATCTAGGCCAAGTTCGATTATAGGCCAAATCGGTGCAGACCTTCTTGGGTTATGGTCCTTCTTTTACCAAAAAAATGTGAAATTGGCCTTGTCTGTACTCTAGCTTAAACAGTTTTCATCCGATCATCTTCAAACTTGCTGACAATGCTTATGGGTGTAATATCTAGACCAAGTTCGATTATAGGCCAAATCGGTGCAGGCCTTCTTGGGTTATGGTCCTTCTTTTACCAAAAAAATGTGAAATTCGCCTTGTCTGTACTCTAGCTTAAACAGTTTTCATCCGATCATCTTCAAACTTGCTGACAATGCTTATGGGTGTAATATCTAGACCAAGTTCGATTATAGGCCAAATCGGTGCAGGCCTTCTTGGGTTATGGTCCTTCTTTTACCAAAAAAATGTGAAATTCGCCTTGTCTGTACTCTAGCTTAAACAGTTTTCATCCGATCATCTTCAAACTTGTTGACAAAGCTTATGGGTATCTAGGCCAAGTTCGATTATAGGCCAAATCGGTGCAGGCCTTTCTTGGGTTATGGTCCTTCTTTTACCAAAATAAATGTGAAATTGGCCTTGTCTGTACTCTAGCTCAAACAATTTTCATCCGATCGTCTTCAAACTTGCTGACGATACTCATGGGTGTAATATCTAGGCCAAGATAAGTTTAAAGATGATTGTTCAAAAATGTTTTGACATAATATGGGCTTTTATTTCATAATCAATATTTTTTTCACTAGCACAACCAAGCTGGGCGTATTTTGTGACATTTTGGCATCTTGTTAAAAATGTGTTTAGAATTAAATTTTTTTAACCTTGAAGTTCTTTAAGTTCTCATGCATGGAGGATTCCTGGAACTTGTTTCACAATCTACCAAAAATAAATTAGTATAAACTGAATTTTATCAATAATATAAAGTAGTTAAATAGGTATCGTCTTTTCATTAATCCAATACTGCGCATGATTAGTCCGGCAGTTTGGTGAAAAAATTGTGGGTTTGATGATAAAAGCATGAAACTTTGCATGATGGTAGTTGAATGTATTTTAGTCAAAATTAGATATGGACCCACTTTCAAAAATATCCAATATGGCCGCCATTTTCAAATGGCCGCCATTGTGAAAATTACAATATAGTGTACATTGAAAATGTTATTTGCAATGACATCACAAATAATACAGGGCTAGCATGTGCTAAAAACCAATCAAAGAGATGCCATAAACATTTTGATATCCATCTGGCAAGCAATTTTTACGAAATTTTCATTTTTTTTTTTAAAAATGGGGGGGGGACTGTCAAAAACTAACGGACTGAAATCTTACAAACAAGAAAAGTGTAATTATGATTGTTGAGAAAAGAATACAGCTTGACTTGGTTGTTACGTATGCTATTCCCAACAATATTAGATATGAACCCAATTTGTTGTATCAAAATAGTGCCATTTTTCAAGATGGCTGCCATTTTCTAGTTAGTGTTTACCAAGGTTCGCAATATGTCAATCTTCTTTATAGTATGTCTAGATATTATAAAGATACTTTATTATTAGTATTCAATAGCATCGATGATGTTTTAGCATAAAAACAACCCCAATAAGGTCAGTCAAAACGGCGACAATGCTTTTAAGATGGCCGCCATTGTACTAGTATTTGTAAAATAATGTAATATATGTCATTATATAGTCTACATTTGTATATTCTTTACCTATAATGACAATGGCTTGCTATGACTATTTATGCAAATTGATAATAGGATGTAGAAACAAGCTTCCAGACGCAATCATAGGAAATGGTGACCGTAATAATTACCTTTTAGAAGTGTTAGGTACCCTGGAAAACCTTCTGATGTTTTGTACCCCATTGCGTGTGTACTAAATTAGGTGTACACCAATGGTTGTATAGTTGTTGTAACTACCAAATAAAATAGGAATAACTCTCTAGCTGGTGTTTGTGCATATCCCTGATGATAGAAAAGCTGTGTCTGGTTACAGTATGTACACAATCAGACAATAACCGTTGACAAGGAATGTATGTATTTGGTAATTGCGAGTACCATGTACATGAGTACATGTACTAGTATATAATGCGACTGGAAAAAATGTAATCACAATATGTTTAGGCAGTGGGATTCGCTGTTCGAATGTTATTTTTGCCTATAGCTATGAACATCGATCATTATAGAAATCCCTAAAAGAACAATTGAGATTGTTGTATTTCTAAGTGAATTATATTTGGAAACAAATGTTGTGAATATTGAACTTATGATACTTAAGAAGAATCTTTCAAATACTATGGCCAAAAGCCATCTCCAAACAGATCGTTATCGGAGAACAAACACTACCCACACCAAAATGCAAGCATGCGGGAAGCGTGCACGAAGCGTGCGCACGCTTCTTACAAGCTTGCCGCAAGCTTAAATTGGTCGATTAGGATTGCAGCTGAGCTTGCGCAAGCGTGCAGAAAAATTAAGCTTGCGGCTCGCACGCTTGTACAAAAATTTAAGCGTGCAGCCTGCAAGCTTGCACAAAAAATTAAGCTTGCAGGCTGCATGCTTGCAAGGCTGCAAGCTTGCACAATAACTTAAGCATGCAGAAGATCCAAAGTTGCTTAGTGTATATATTCCAAATCATTCTCATTGATAGAACAGAAATGAGTTTGTACATTCTTTTACAATTATACCAAGAAGCTCTGAAAAATGTCTTGAGGAATGAAAGTGAAGCTTTGTGTTTTAATAAAAAAATATCCCCTTAGTAATAAGACCACCTCACAATATAGTTTTCATTGAAGGTCAATTTTTACTGCTAATTTAACCTCAACATAATGAGAGCGTCCCAATAAAAAGACTATTTTCAAGGGGGAAAGAAGAGTGGTCTTATTATGGAGGTTTGACTGTTATTTTCATTTTACAAAAAAGTCATCATTCTGGAGTTCAGTATGTTATGGTATTTGATATAATTTGTATGAAACTTGTGTATATGAGTGGATTAAATATCATCTGAAGCAAATCTCATGCTAAATTATCAGTGAACAAATATGATCATATTTTTTTATCCAGTGGTGGGAGTGAAAAATTCTAAGTCCAAAAACATGAAAAATGTTTAAAAAATCATAATGCCATAATCTAAACAATTTCCCCTGCACAATGGGATTCAAAACAAAGAACTTAATTTGAAGAATCTGAAAATTATATTAATTTGACTTAATGATTTTCATACTAAATAAGGCATTTGTAAAAATTCTGTAAAAACTGCTGTATGTCATTTATACATTTTTATAATTGATAAATAGTGCTAATATTAATTAAATAGTTAGATCATTAGGAAATTGATTTTTTTTAGAAAATTAAAAGGATCATGAATTATGAAACAGCATTAACTATGCTAATTCAAAAAGAATTATGTACTGGTTATAAAGAAAAAGATACACTGAAATGCCCAGTTCAGAATTGCTGATAATTGTTTTAATACCTATTTTGTAAACCTGTTTTTTTTCAATCTCATTCTATGGACGCCTAGGATTGATATCATAGTAACCTTTATAGATTATAACACCCTGCTGGTCAATGTGAGAAGGTTCTAAAATTAGATCTGCTGATAAGCCAGTTTCTGTAGTATTGTAACATAAGTACAGGGGCACCAATAGGCAGAATAATACATGTAATGGTATGTATACAATTACCAACTGACCATTTCACCCCCAAGTGTGCCTCACAGCTGTAACTGAATCTGATTAGCCATTGGCTGGAGACTGGTCCATACAAATGGTACCAGATTTGAATATTTGGAGGCTATAGTGTGATGGTTATTAAACAAATATGTGTATGTGTGTACAGTGCTTTATAAATCAACATTCTTGATCACAGGAAAACTATTTGTATCAGGATGCTAAATTATATCAGTTAATAATAGACTTAACAACATTTTGGGAGACATTACATGGTTTATTCCAATCAGTGATTGTAAACCTGGAGAACAGTATGAAAAGGATTACAGCTCAATTAAACACTAGGTAAGATGTGTTGATATTTAATAATTAATTCAGACATTGATATTATACTGCATTTGTATGTGTTGCCTCCTTATATTATTTAATAACAAACCTAAAGCTGGTTAAATCAACCATGCACTAAGACCAAGGGAAATGAAAGCCACATGTTACTTCATTGTATGTGCAGCCATTATCAAAGTATCAGCAATTTAGCATTCTGGTAAATTATGCTGGCTTTTGATCACAGTGTCCTTTAATATTATTGCAAAGTACATTTTTTGTAAATACTACATTGCACCTTCAGAATGAAACAATTTTCATTAGTACAACAGTAAGAAATAAAACCAATGTACCAGGTTGAAAAATGTGCCATATTTATAATTTATAGTTTATTTTCTATAATACATTTCAGGTCAAAACACATATTGTACCACTGACAAAAGTGTGGCATGACTGCATGCTTGACCAGGAATTTAGCTTCTTCAGTATTGTGGCAGCCATGGCAGTACTAACCAAAGATTACTGTGGATGTTGCAGAGATTTATACTGTTCCTTAAAAGGTAAAATAGATTGAGTTTAAGAGGAGTTGGTCAAATAAATTTAATCCATTATGTAACTCAGCATCCCAATGTAATGCATGATTTTAATGATATTATATTACACCTAACTTCTATTGTTTGATAACGCAATCAAAACCTCTTATAAAATATATATCGTGTGTATTGATAAAAATTAACATAAACATTAAAATGAGTATTCTTTTCAACATCTTTCAGTTTGGTTCTAAATTAAGTTAACATTGTAAATGTAACTGTTAAATTTTATTTTCAGTCATGGTGTAAGACAAATAAGAGGACAATTCAAAATGACAAACAGAAACATGCCATGGATACAGAACATGAAGAATATGTGCCAGAGAATTTGTGATAAGATCATATACAAAACTTTGAGAACGGAACAAAAAATTGAAGCAGTTGTTTATTTTATTTTCAATGAATGGGACATATTACTAATAGCCTTCAAATGCATTGTCTTAATTGCTTTGGAAAACTTTTTATTTTGATTCAAATGACATAAGTAAAATATTGACCATATGTAATTGTTTTTTAAATTATTTCTATATAGGTTAAAGGTGACTCAAGCGTGCAGTGTGAATCTTGAATATTAGCTGGAATCTGGTTATGTATGTTTTAAATCTCATTACACAATGCTGATCATTTAAATGTATGATTTCATCAATTGCTAATAAATTGTTGCTAATTTTAATAAATTGTTTTATTTAAATTTAAAAAACAACAACAAGAAAAATAATCAAAATTCAGATTACTTTTCAGGCAGCCATCTTTCATGGAGGCCGAAGGTTTGCACGCTTGCAAGCATGCTGCACGCTTGCATTTGGAACCCTGGCACGCTAGTTGCATGCTTGCAAGCGTGCTGCACGCTTGTTAAATCGCACGCTTGCATGCTTGCGATCTCGCAAGCATGCCATCTAACAAGCGTGCAGCACGCTTGCAAGCATGCGACTAGCGTGCCAGGGTTCCAAATGCAAGCGTGCGGCACGCTTGCAAGCGTGCAAGCTAGCGATCAAGCTTGCAAGCGTGCGGTTAAGCTTGCAAAGCCTGAATATTTCCGCAAGCTTGCAAGCGTGCCGCACGCTTATTTGCAAGCGTGCAGCAAGCTTGCAAGCGTGCCGCATGCATACCGCACGCTTGCCAGGGTTCCAAATGCAAGCATGCGCATGCTTAATATTTCAATTGCGCAAGCTTATTAAGCTTGCAGCCGCAAGCTTCACGCAAGCTTCACGCAATCTTCACGCAAGCTTAATTAAGCTTGCCATTTTGGTTTGGGTATTCCAATCTCTACAGAAATCCTGAGACGAAGATGGAGATGGATAGGACGCGTCAGACGAATGGAGCCGCAGACTCTATCCCACGGGTAGCTATGAGATGGACACCAACATGGAAGAGAAATAGGGGAAGACCAAAGGAAACCTGGCGGAGATCAACAAATCGAGAAATGACAGCTAATAGCTGAACATGCGGTCAAGTGGAGCGAGTACCTGCAGATAGAAATCATTGGTATTCTTTATTGATGGCCTTATGAGCAAACCATCCTTAAGAGGCTTAAGTAGGTAGGAATATTGGTATTGGAATGTCTGTGCATTGCAGTTGTGAGTACTTAATAAAGACAAGTCGTGCCTGAACCAAAATGCTGTTAGTACACGTAGACAATCACCTGGTGACTTCGGCGATTCACATAGACCAGTTTGGGTTTACCTCATGGTTAGAAGTACTCAGTAGGATCAAGAACGAAAGTGTGTAGTAATTATGTACAATGTACGTAATATGAACTAGGAATGACTATGAGAATTCAGTAGTATCAGCTCCTTGTGGTGGTTAGAATAGAAATGACTGTGTCTGTCTATGCCTGGTGAACAAGAATGAAAAAAGAGGACAAGACATGCCTATATCTGGTGATTGTGAGTAATCAATAGAACCAGGGATTGACTGACCTTTTACTGTCATTGGTGAGGGTTTGCAAATGTCATCAGAAATTGAGTTACCCAGGTGTGAGTTACTATGGTATGTACAAAACTCCAACAGATTGAAAATTTATAGCTATCCAATGCAACATCGAATGGCTTCACATTTGGCATTATAGGGTCTAGACAGAATCAGGGACAACTGTGACAAGTGACTGAGGGTATCCTGTTAGGTTGATTATGATTATAAAGCCGGAAGCATAGTGGCTGAGTGAAAAGATGTAGTGGCTGCGTGGTTGCCTTCATATCACTAAGAAACGCAGATCCCTACTAGACTGAGAACTAAAAACGTGTTGATCCAAAACTGCACAGACCAAGGGGATCTATATTGTTTTTTTACTACCACGTATAATGTGGAGATGAGTAAATTCCCATTCGAGTGTGGGGTTGTGGTGTTATCAGGACAAGTGGCATATACAATGAATGTGCAGTTGCCGTAACCTGTTTTGCTGACAAGATGATCTGCGTTTCTAAGTGATATGAAGGCAACCCTGCAGCCACCGCATCTGATTATGATTATACACTTACTATATATATATACCTGGTAGTAGTGAGTGCATGTACCAAATAGGACAAATTATGGCAGTACAATGGTTATAAGATAGACCATAGTACCTGATGGTTGTTAGTAAATGTACCACTTGGTCAGGAATTACTGCATATGTGTATTTGTTGGTGGTCAGTATCCCAAACATATGGGATTACCTGTATATAATGGTTAAGATAACACACAAGGACAAGCAATCAATGTACTTAATAAGAGCAGAAATGCTTAAAAGTTAAACAAGTTGCCAATTTTCTAGGGCTTTTTTCAGCTGTTAATCCACCCAAGCACCCTTTGACATGTGAACATCCCTTAGTCATTGGGCTACCTATGTAAACTTACGTTCGTGTCTCCATAGGGAGACTATTTTTCACCTGTGAGTTTGGCAGCCAACATCGATCTGCAGCGCCTAGTCCTCACGTGTACCAATTTACACCTTGGTGGAGTGGAGCATGTGGGTTATTCTTGCTCAGAGAAATTAACCATTGGTCCAGACGGGGTTAAACCCGCGAACTCTAGGCCACCGCTCCCAGCTTGTACTTGTGCGTGGCAATGTTATGTGCCATATATAGCTTTATACAGGGTGATCATTAATATATGGTAACATAAATAACTTTAATAACTTTGTCAGTTTTTAAGATACAATTTGTTGTTATATACCATTGATTAACATACACATGTAAGTTTTATTCATGACATAAATTATTTTCATATGTTTCACATTTTTTTCTCAGCAGATGTTAGAAGCGTTTTCCTTAATTCTGAAAAACTGCCAAAATCAGCAGCAAATGATGTCGTAAATTACCCATTAATTCCTTGCATTTTACTCATCGATACTTCCAATTTGACATTGTATTGCAGTTTTCAAATCAAGTAAATATACTGGTTTTGTATCATACAATCCTTTATTCAGGTATTTCAATGATCAGATATCCAAAGGGTTTAAGTCTGGTGAATATATGGGAAAAATTAAAGTGCGGTCTTCAGCGAAATAATTCCACATCGCAAAATATCCTGAAATCACTGAAATGTATGGCTTCACCGATGACGTTATTGGCATCAAGTATACGTAGCATGCATTTATTATCCAGATCTTGCAAAAACTTGGGCTAATGAGCTTTGAAATAAGGGTCAAACCACTTCTCTATCATTAAATCTGACAAAGTTATTAAAGTTATTTATGTTACCATATATTAATGATCACCCTGTACTTTGATCGTGTGTCCGAAACATATAAATGTCTGTCAAATGTCCATACTATATAGGTACCTAACACTGCAAAAAGGTTCTCGTAACGGTTAGTTCATTATATCTGGTTAGTTTATTTCTTACATCTTGTTAATACATTATATTATCAATTAATTAAGTTTTGTAAAGTTATAGCAATCTATTCAGGGCCATAATTTAGCAATATTATCTATATAGGTACATCTTTCAAAGTGCACCAAATTCTAAATCGATTGATTCAAGACATATCCGAATTTATTGTTGACAAACATTTCAAACATTGTATATTTATAATGTGTATAATAACCTTATTATAAAATGCATTCTATGATATAGAGTATGTGTATTTGATTTTTTTGTCTTAAAGACAAAAATAAAGGATATAATCTTAGGTGAGGATACACAAATGCACACAATGCCTGTGTTTCTAATTATCGGACAAGGGCGGCCATCTTGAAAGCATTGCCACCATTTTGATTGAACTTATTGGATGCATATTACTCTAAATCATCATCTATGATATTGAATATTTATGCAAATTACTAAGACAAAATAAAAGGTAGATTTACATATTTTGAACTTAAGTAAATACAAACGTACATGCATGTCACAAACTGGTAAATGGCGGCCATCTTGAAAAATGGCGCTATTATGATACTTGACAAATCGGATTGATATATAATATTGTTGGGAATAGCATACATAACAACTATGTCAACCTGTATTATTTTCTCAGCAATCATAGTTGCTCTATTCTTGTTTGTAAGATCTCAGTCCGTTAGATTTTGACAGTCCCCCCCCCCCATTTTATAAAAAAAATGACAATTTCGAAAAAATTGCTTGCCAGATGGATTTCAAAATGTTCATGGCACCTCTTTGATTGGTTTTAAGCACATGCTAGCTCTGTTTTATTTGTGATGTCATTGCAAATAACATTTTCAACGTACACTATATTGTAATTTTCGCAATGGCGGCCATTTTGAAAATGGCGGCCATATTGGATATTTTTGAAAGTGGGTCCATATCTAATTTTGACTAAAATACATTCAACTACCATCATGCAAAGTTTCATGCTTTTATCATCAAACCCACAATTCGACTAAAAATATGCACCAAACTGCCGGACTAGATGGTTTGAGTATATGTATACATATGCAGGACTGTTGTTTTTGTAATCTATAATTAAGAATAATCATAATATTGCTCTAATAATTCTGACTGATGTCTCGTTAACTTACAGAGGAACAGAAGATTGAAGGACAGTAACTCACCATACACATATAGAAGACAATGACCTAAATGACTGTATTTTAGTTCTTTGATTTAAAGTCTTTATTTTCAGTGGATAACATAATTGGTTAGACAATAGACAATATCCGCAACTTGGTAAATGTTGCCAAACTTATTATCATTGATTTCAGGACTTTACTCCTCCTGGACACTTTAGCCATGGACAGTACTCCTCCCAAAACCCTAGACATTACACCTTCCATTGGGAGGAGTACTGTCTTGGGTGTATTGTTATATAATTGATAAAATTTGGGAAGATTGGGCAAACGCCTAACTATGTTGCCTCTATAAATAAAGTCTTTGTTATTATTATTATTATTGTTGATAAGTTATTAATATTGATATTTTATGATTAATTATAAATGTATTTTGTTTTTATTTAGTATGTATGATGCAAGGACAGTTGATAATTGATAAAGTATTTTGATCATCCTAAGAAATTCTGGTTATTGAGTTTCCTTTTTTAATTTCTTTAAATTATAATCTTTGTGAAATTTTATAATAATAGCAAACAGATTATTTTCTATAATTCATATGTAGCTGTTGATAATTTCAGTTTTAAAAAATATTAAATAATATAAATCATTTACGAAACTGTTGACGTTAATAAATATTTATTACAACAAAAAGAATGAAGAATTTCATTTTGATTTGACTAGTTCATACTAGACAGTTGAAAAAATCTGTGTCAGAGCTGGCCATATCATATGATAAAGATACACATGTACTGAATTTGTTCCAAACACTTCTGAAATATAATCAAAGAAGCTGCACGTTTAAAAAACATTCAAATGATGTCACAGTTATGTGTCAGACGATGTGAGAACTAAGATGACGTGATGTCAGTACGGCGAATAGTGGTATTTTCTGTTGACGTGTGAGAAGAATTACACTGGATATCACTGGTTGATCGATTTTTAACGTAAACTTGTTTATGCGTATATAATTGTTTGTCAAATTTACATGCAGATTGCGAAAGCGTTTGGTATTGAAGTTACGTTATGACATAAAATCACTTTTTTCGAAGACGTGACTGTAATTTTCGTTCAGACGGTAAAAATAATTGATTTGATACATTAATTCAACAATGATTTTGAGTAGTGTCAAGTTGAAAAATCAGACTCAGGGTGGTCATCAAAATATAAATTTGAGACTTTTACCTTTACCTTGGTAGATATGTTAAATTGTTTCAATTGTTTTGATAAATACATATCAAACTAAACTTGTTGTTGTACTAAATAATTTTGCAAACTGATCATTGATGCATGATATATAGCCAAATTTCATTGAGATGTAAACATGGGTGATAAAGTTATCTACGAAAATAGAAGCGATGACTTAGAAAAGTTGCTAAGTATATCAATAAATGTTGTTCCTGTTAGTCTAAAAAATGACTACACTTATACATTTCATTGGAATTATAAAACAGTAGATATACCGGTACTCACATGTCTATCCTATGAATGGATTCGTCCTTTTAATTCCGGATAGATGTTAACAGATAATATATATCATAGTCATTGGAATTACATAAACACTACAAAATTCTAACTTTAATTTGCACTTCCTATGATACATTCAACTTAATACAGTCCCCATATTATACAAAACATAAATTCACACAATAATTATTATGAAAATCTACAAATTCACATTTAATTATAAACTTTTAATGTGGTATTGACATTTTTCCTTCTTTGCTTCTGGTCCAGAACTTTATAGAGGGATCAGCATGATGCCAGCATTGTGCCAGCATGAGATCACTATCAGTGATTATCTGGGGTCATAAAACACTGTAACTGGTCAGTGACAGGGACAAGAGGCCAATATAGCTACTGATGATCAATAATGTGCTACTGTATGTAGTACCCCAAAACATATTTGTAATATTGTGTGTATGTAAGATAACATAATACACATAGATCAAGTAAATATTTTTTTTTATATTTAAAACATTTTAACCAAAATCAACAAAAATAACATTTTTATATCTTATGAATAAAATCAATTCACTCATTTCAAGGAATACATTATTTAGACATGTTAACTATATGTTCAGATTTTCACACATTTATAACTTTACATTAATTATTAATATGCATTTGTGTCTAATCACTCCTTTCTAGCAACACAATAGATATGTCAATCTTGAAGGTTCAGGGTTTTTTCTCCTGCTTTTATTTTTTCTATAGGCATATTTATAACTTCCTGTCATAAAGTGAACTCCTGTTATTATCTAATACCAGGGCCTCTTGTAAACTAATTAACATACTGTGCAATGTTACATAATATTATGTAATAGGGTACAATATGGTCAGATATCTTTAAAATCTAGAACCACATGCTGGGAAAGTAATGACCAAATTTAGTTGGCTCAGAGCCAAAGTCCAGGTCTTTAATGAAGGAGTTTTTAATTGTTCCAATTTAATACCACCTGCAGACAGGCACCCTGCAGAGAAATCATAAAACCCCCTTTGAAGTGACTTATGGGAGGAGCTTCCAAATAAACTACTTTTGTTTTCAGTTGATTAGTTTAATTGATCTTTTCCCACATTATATATATCTCAAAGGGTTGAATTAGACCCCTAGACAGGCACCCTGCAGAGAAATCATAAAACCCCTATTAAAGTGACTTATGGGAGGAGCTTCCTAATAAACTACTTTTGTTTTCAGTAGATTAGTTTAATTGATCTTTTCCCACATTATCTATATCTCAAAAGGGTTGAATTAGACCCCTAGACAGGCACCCTGCAGAGAAATCATAAAACCCCTATTAAAGTGACTTATGAGAGGATCTTCCTAATAAACTACTTTTGTTTTCAGTTGATTAGTTTAATTGATCTTTTCCCACATTATATATATCTCAAAGGGTTGAATTAGACCCCTAGACAGGCACCCTGCAGAGAAATCATAAACCCCCTATTTAAGTGACTTATGGGAAGAGCTTCCAAATAAACTGCTTCTATTTTCAGTTTATCTTTTTTCTATTAGATCCACATCTCAAAGGGATGAATAAGACTCCTACTGGTAATCAAATAAGGGTTTCAAAAGTACTAAATAATCTAAATAACCTTTCGAATGCAGGAGGTCTAGGGTAGATACCCGATATTGCCATACCAGAGACAAAATATAAATGGTACTTAAAGTAGGTCCCGTGAAGCTCAGCATTAAAAAGAATCTGACTTCTCTTCTCACATACCCTCCTGACATGGGATAAGGTTTAATTTAAGTGAAAAAACTTGTTTCACAATTGACCTAAAATAAATAGTATAAACTAAATATGAAACTGAAAAGATTATTAAGGGGCTGGTATAAGGTTCCTGCTATTGATGACATGTTCTATGCTTGTTTTCATAGTTCCAGTCATGTTTAAATAGGGGCATATGGCTTAATATCTTATTGATTGTATAAAATGGAATACATAATAGTTATTTTGAATACATGTACAAAATAGGCATATAAAATGAGTGCATAACAGTGGCATTAAAATTATCCTAAAAGCCTATTTGCCAGGTTCTACAAAAAATTTTTTTCAGATATATGTAAAAATACATCTGAAAAAATAAATACAAAAAGAACTTTTGTGGAGGGGGTTTAAGAGGGGACCACACAGATGAAGAGTTTTTTTCCGTTTGACTTTACCTGGCAGCCAAGCTTATGTTCATACTTGATTTTATTTAACATTGAAAAGACTGTAAATGTGTATGGTTGTGAGTCAAGTACGGTATTTTGAAGGTGTTTATATGAACCTAAAACATTACACCATTGCCTGAACAGATATGGTACAGTTTAGTTCAACATGAAATTATTCTGCCCATGTTTGTATAACTACATATAATGGGATTTAAATTTCACTATACAGGGAGTCTGATACATGCAGTATGAACATTGTACGAACAAGCAATATGTGTATAACACTTATTATAACAAACAATAATATTATTTCAGTTTGTTGACAACTTTCAGTAGACTTAATATTGATGTTAAATTAAAACAAAATTATGTTTGTAAGATTTACTAATAATTCCTATTATTTTAAACAGTTGTGAAATCTTAGTTCTCATAATATTACTATGAAGACATTTACAGATTTCACCTTAAGTTTAGTAAATACTTGCCCAGAGTAAGATACCAAACATCAAATGTATAGCGGTTCTAGATGAAAAGAGCACTTATTGAACCGGACTGCAAATGATCACCCGGGTCCCCTTTCTTTTGGAAATGAAACCATCGCATTATTAACATGTGTCAATGCTATTGTGCCATTATATCTCGGGCGCACTATAGATAATGTTGTATTTGCAAACATTGACTGGATTAGCCTACTGTTGAAAAAAGGTTTCTTAAAGTTAAGGTGATTAGCCTCTGTAAGAAGTCCTTGTACAACAGGGATCAATGGAGGAATTAATGGAAAAGGCAAGCTTTAAGTATCATTCTGCCAGAAATAATAAATGTTTGCATGGCTAGTTATGAAAATATTTGAATTTTGAGTGGAAAGTGAGCAAATTTTTTTTATTTTTGAATAGTTTTTCAAGTGTGGCGATCTAAAAAAGGTATAAATGGTAAGAGTTAGTAACTAGACATTATAGGCAGAAGTAAGAATCAACAAACATAAAATTCATGGGCATATATACATATAGCTAGTTTGCGATAGCAAAAATGTGTTTTTCTTAATTTTTTGAAAATCTATTCATCAGATTTTGGTAAAAAATTACACAGAACTACAATAACTTCCTACCTACTCCCATTCAGAATTTCAGAATTTTTAGTCACATATTTAAATACATTTATTTTTTATTATATATCGAAATTATATGCGTTTGGACAGTTTAACGCTGGGAGGTAATCTGGTATTCCATTGAGGATTTACTATCAATTATTATAACGTTACAGTCCTTGATCGCCGAGATTGACTTTACAGTTATGAAGACGAGACTTATGAGGCCTGTATGATTTAGGTATGCCGCATGTAAACAATGTACAATACTAACATGAAAAACAGTGGAAATCAATGCCATATTAAGAAATTTTTAACGTTTTCAGTAGTTCTTTTGAGTGTTTTTTTTTGCATCCTGTAGCAATGGTATGTAGATAGACACCAAAAACTCAAAACACTATACATACATATGTACACAAGTACTTCATCAGTATCACGGACGGTCCTCGCATTTGTAGTATTAAGAAGGTTGCAAATACGTAAATATAACGTTAGGCGTATCACGTGACAGTGAAATTGGCTGTTGCAAGTATCAATTCTTTTAACTTTGTATTTCATACAAAACTACAAATATGTTAGTGTGTATATTTTTTTCAATATTATCATTATTGCTGTTTGTGTTACAGTTGCCACATATATATTATAATACCCTTCTCCATAGGATAATCCATGTACCATACAAATGTAGTCAAACTAGGTTGTTTTCGAATGACACTGCTAAATTATGATAGGCCCTTAGATCTATCATTCAAACAATATTGAAAAACCGGAAGTGATCAAACCTCTGTCAATATTTCAAGCTTTTAAATGAAGCACACTTAATAAATCAACCTAAAGTATATTTACCAAACATTTCCGCCTTGACACATTAATAACACATACAAATTTGCAGCACATCATAATAACTAAATAAGCATGCATGAAAACTGAACAAGTCCTTCGAACACTTTTTCTGTTATCCTTGTCATTTAATGTTTATTTCACAAAGCTATTTTATTTAATCATGCCTACATTTACTGTATAAATTTGTATATTTTGTTATTATGAATGCCATGTAAATGCTCATTTTATGTTGGAAATAAATATTATATATGTTCTACAATAAATGTTAATAATATGAATAAATGCATGGCAATACTAACAAATGAACTTTCAAAAATGAGAATTATTGAAAAAGATGATTATTAAATGGTCTTACTTTTCAAGAGAAATAACTGATTATTTGTGAAACAGTTGATATACCGGTACTCACATGTCTATCCTATGAATAAATTTGTCCTTTTAATTCCGGATAGATGTTAACAGATAATATATATCATAGTCATTGGAATTACATAATCACTACAAAATTCTAACTTTAATTTGCACTTCCTATGATACATTCAACTTAATACAGTCCCCATGTTATACAAAACATAAATTCACACAATAATTATTATGAAAATCTACAAATTCACATTTAATTATAAACTTTTCTAATGTGGTATTGACAGCAGTGGCAATTAGCACTTAATGAAGGAGTTTTTAATTGTTCCAATTTAATACCACCTGCAGACAGGCACCCTGCAGAGAAATCATAAAACCCCCTTTGAAGTGACTTATGGGAGGAGCTTCCAAATAAACTACTTTTGTTTTCAGTTGATTAGTTTAATTGATCTTTTCCCACATTATATATATCTCAAAGGGTTGAATTAGACCCCTAGACAGGCACCCTGCAGAGAAATCATAAAACCCCTATTCAAGTGACTTATGAGAGGATCTTCCTAATAAACTACTTTTGTTTTCAGATGATTAGTTTAATTGATCTTTTGCCATTATATCCACATCACAAAAGGTTGACTTAGACACCCCAACCAGTAATCAAATGATAATATGTCACCAAAGTACTAAATAATTTAAATAACAAATTAAAGTTATAAGGTTGAATTAAGTTATGATTTATATTTTAAGGCTTATTATATAAAGTATGTTTAATTACTTTTTGCAGTTATGATTTTGTTTCACTTTTAACTGTTTTGATTATATATATAATGTTGTAAGAGGTACGGTAAACTAAACAAATTCATGTTTTATTATTCACTCAACATTGGCATGAATTAGGTTCATGCATGTTTTTTTTTTTATATAAATCTTACACTTAGTTTCCACAGGATGCTACCAATATATTGTAAATATATAAATATTATTATACACTTACCACTTTTGTAGCAGATTCTCTTGTCAATATTTCAAACATTCGTCTGTGATTAAAACCTGCTCCACAAATATGTATGCGTATATAGTGCAAATATCACGAATTGCCCGTTCATAGTCCATATCGAGTTTTTCCAGTTCACAGGATCGCAGCATCTCAAACGAACGAAGACATGATTATTTGGCCTACATTGTGCTTAGAAATTATAAAAATTGCAAATTTTTGCAATATTTTTTTAAAATCGTAGTCTATAGACAAGATTTATTTATCATGGCAATTTAGAATACTTATCTGTGTCCATGCAGTATTAATTTCATTATAACAATCATAATATTTCAATGTTAATAGAATAGAATATATTTTATTTCCTATTTCTGCCATATAATTACATTAAAAAATACACAAGTTTATGAAACTAGGCATAACATAACAAAGGCTTGATTTATGATTGGAAACACAAATAACTAAAAGAGATAAAAAACACACACAAAAAAAACAAGTAGCTAATCTTGAACATTAGTGAAAAATATATTTAATATATAGCTTTATAATAGTGCAGTAATCTGCAGGGGACTGTCACAAATATACTGAAGTAACTGAGTAACCATTTGTAACCAACAAGTAACCAAAGTTATAGTGCAGTAACCAGAGTTACTAAATATGCAGGGGGTATTTTCTACAAATAGTATATTGATGAAATTGACTGGTTGACTGGTTGTATTGGGAAGATAAGGTAACCAAAGGAATAGAAGGTGTAACCTGAAGTAACCAAAGTAATGAATAGGTTACTTATACGCATGTGTAAAAAAATGTAAAAAAAGGTGCATAACTAGGGCCATATATGAGAGGTAGTCTCGCGTGTATCGGTGCTATACACTGGGCACGTTAAAGAACCAAGGTGTCTCTTCGGAAAGAGCTAGGGCATCTCGCCCGGATACCTTGTATCACACCAGTATCTCTTCCACCTGCTGTCCCTTCAGCAAAAACACAGGACCCCATTGGAAATAAGTGCTTGCACTTTCATGGGTTATCCTTGACCGAGAGGTTTAAATAATTACAAGCTTAATCGCTGGCTTAGAACGAGAAGAGTGTAAGTACAAAATCGATATATTGAGAAAACAAGAAAAAACTGTCTGCAATTTACTCTTTACTTATGGTAAAACAAGCTTTTATAGCTTCATTATGGTCAGCATGACAATTTCCGATTTTCATAAAATTTTGAAAATAGACTCATTAGAAGCGCCTGGTACTGGAGATTTCAAATATGTGTGACTATGAGTCTTATAAGGTCGTAAGTAGTAGTTAGTTACGACCTTTCCATTCTAAGCCATCAAAATGTTATCAGCTCTATCGTATTGTCCCATCTGTGTACATGTTGCATCTATACAAAATATAAGTAGGTAAAGTTTATTTCTTATAGTGCAGGGCTTTTTTTGCCAAAATTGTGAAGATGCCCTAGCCTGTAAGATTTGTGAAAAGTAAAGTGTGATTTATCTCAAAATTGTGAAATTCATGCATTGTTTTGCTTTTGAATTGTGAAGGGGAAGCACTGTATTGACTTAAATTAATTTTGTGAAAAGTAATTTACAACTAATATTTCCCTTTATTTTGTAAAGAAAATCAATAAAGGCTTGTAATAACTCATCATTAAATGTTTAAGCTACTCTAGTTTTATCAATTTCAAAATTTTGGAAATGTGAAGTGGCCTCTTTTAAATTGTGAAGTAGCCTTATTTCGACATCTGTTTTATAGTAAAAAAAGCCCTGTAGTGTCACCGCTATATAAAGGGCAAGTCAATTTTTACTTATCATAATGAGATGCTAAAGTGAATTATCTTTCATACACACTTTGAATATAATTACTCCAGTAATCAGCCTTTTTTTTAATTATCTTGCTAAATATGCCTTGAAGAAAAATGTGAAATGGCATGAAACACACTAAAAAGGCATAAAGATACTCAGACTGAAACATGTGTTAGCAAACCTCACCTACTGATTACAGCCTAGCTGATGAAACCTATTGCTTTTGAAACATTCTTAGGTAAGCAGGTCAAAGGTCAGGCCATGCATTCAGTGTGTCTGTACTCTGTAGACGACAAACATGTCTTATACTTGATAGCATCCCTTGTTAATTTTATTTACAGGTTCTGGTGTGGATCTTCATGTGTATAAATACTCTAAAAGTCAGACCAAATCATGGAAACCACTCAACAAACATTTGAAGGAATATGTATTGAAGCTGATTGATAGCGGAGTCAAGTAAGTTTGAATTAATTTTACTGTAAGATCATTTTTAGCTGGACTTTCGAAAAAGAAACGTTGAGCTATGCCTTGACAGAATCCTGTGTGTCTTTGTGTGCGTTGGTTAAATTTATTGTTATAGTCATTTTCTCAAACTCTATCAAAGGTATCCACTTGAAACTTGACAAAGTTATTCATTATCACAAAAGAACTTCATACGGACACGGCCAATAACCCTATGACCTATATTTATTGAGTTATCTGCCCTTATTACTATCAAAAACTAGAATGTCGAACGACCAGCACTCATAGGCAGTGCTCTTGTTTGCCTCGGTGTCTACTGAAGCAGGAGGCATACGTAGTGATTTTCTGAATGTTCATTAGAAAATGTTTACCAAAACTTTCAAGTTGTTCTGGCTTTTTGGCTGCCATGGTTGTATACATGTTAAACTTAATTACAAACATCTCTGTGTTGATTTTAGAACAGTCAGAAGTAAGCCACAGTTTTCAGGCAACCAAGATGTACATAACATATTGTCGGATTTGAAATCAAGGTGCGTATAACATTGTAATTGCTTCTTTTTATATAATTTCTAAATAATTCTGAAAATACTGTCTCGTCAGATGACAGTTTAGTTGTTCAGATGTGAGGACTAAATACATAAGAGTTGGTTTACTCAATGGGAAATAAAATAGCACTGGAAAGCTGTCTGTCCTTAATTGCTTGTTAAGTCGCTAAAGGTCAAATTGGTGGCATATTGTTTAAAAGTTCAACTTTGTATTTATGTTATTTTATAGTTTAAAGGAAGAGATAGATGAGCTGCGTGTTCCCAATAAGAAATATGGCAATCATACCAAGCTGAAGAATCTGTATGAGGAACTTACAGTAGAACTGGAAGAAGTGAAAACACAAGAGTTATTGTTAGAGAAATCTATACGCACAGAGGAAAGGTTTGTACAATTTGATCCTTCTTTGCCATCCAGTCTTTGGCTCTGCATGTAATTATTTTAACCTTTGGGTCAAGGATAACCCATAAAAGTACAAGCACTTATTTTCAACGTGGTACTGTGGGACAGCAAGTAGAGGACACTGATGGGATACAAGATTTCCAACTGCCCTAGCTCTTTCTAAAGACACACCTTAGTTCTTTAATTGGCAGGGTGGCCACAGACTCTGGAAAACAGGGAAAACAGGGAAAATGACCAAAATAAATTCCCTGCAGGGAAAAATCAGGGAATTTCAAAATTGGCCAAAAATCAGGGAATTATCAGGGAATTTTACAAATAGGAGTACCTGTTATAATCTTGTAATAGGTAATTTGCCTTTTGTTCTCGATGAAAAAGTATGAACATCAGAAATGTGCATTTTCGGGCTCGCTACGCTCGCAAAATAAATATAATCTATATAAACATGTTATCATGTGACTGTTCGAAGAGCTTTATAATCACTGGAGAAAGAAATTGTAAGATAAAGTTTGCACCAGGTCATATATTACCTTTAGACAGATATTTGTCATCTCCTAATGTTGAAGATGCTCCTACACCTGTTGTTGCAAACATCGCATGAAATCGTGGAAAATAACCTTTTAGTCAGGGAAAAATCAGGGAATTATCAGGGAATTTTATTATTCATTTTCTGTGGCCACCCTGAATTGGGTGGAGTGCAGCACCGATACAACCTCTGGGTTCATCCAACAGTTCATCTAGGATACCCACGGTCTGTGCCTGTCCCAGCTGAGGCTCGAACAAGGAACTCTCGATCAACAGTCAATAGATAAACAGTCTGCTCCACCACCTTGCCACCCTAAAGAGTCAAAGAATGCATCAAATGTAGTCTAGTCAAAATTTATATTTGTTTCTCCACTGACAATGTTATAACTAAACAGTCTGCAATATGAAGAGTCCAGTCACTTATAGTCCAAATCACCAAATTTAATGGGAATAGTTTACTGTATCAATAATTACTTGTCTTGAAAAAGTGCTAATTTTGCAGACATTTTGTATTGCATAATATTACACTCACCAAGACTTTTAAAAATAATTATTAATCTAATTTATTTCTTCAATACAGGAACATAGAAGAATTGGAAAGCTTACAAGAAACTGTGGAAGAAAATGTTACTTTAGATCTGCAGGTAAAGTTTATAGTTTTAAATGATTTCTTGAAACCATTTGTAATAGTAAAGTCTTCATAAGATAAAAGAAAGCGGTAGCTGTTTCAACTTTCTCTTGTAAGTTCCCTACAGGTTTTCAACTGGAAGTGACTTTGGGTTCGCTGTCTGTCAAAAAATCTTTTTTTCCTGCCATAACTCAAGTAGTTTTCAAGTTAGGTTTATGAAACTTGGTATGCAGATGGAGGCATATATATGCATGTTGAAAAATATTTTGATTCAGACAAAAATTGTAGTATCTATCTAGCCTATGGGTGCATATAGTGAAAATACTTCAAAATCTGGATCCTGTCCTAGCTCAGTGTCCCAGCTAGGTTTATGAAACCTATGGATAGGGGATTATGCATATCTAATTACTTGTGGCAAAAATTGTGGTTGCCCTTGCATCAAAAACATTGAAAATAATTTAAAGGATCATGGCTTCAACCTGTGTTGCTTGCAATTTATAATGACTTGTTTATCTTGTTTATCATGTTTTTCAGATTCCTAATGATGTCCTGGCGATACCTCGTATACCAACCTGACAATGTTTCACTTCTCCATTTACACAGCCCCAGTGATATTTTATTGTTTTTAAGATACTTATTGAATAAAAATGTGCATCTATCATGACAATGAAATTTTATTGTCTTTTTAGCTCACTTTTAAGGTTAGCTTTTGTGCCCAATCTTCATCCATGGTCTGTCTGCCAGCCATCAACAATGAGCTTGTGAGGACACTAGAGTTTTCAATTTTGGCTAATCTCATTAAAATCAAGTACTAACATTTGCTCCATTCTTATGCGCTGTTAGTTAGATCTGACAACACTACATTAGAGGTCATGTTCAAAAGTAGAAGTGCATGTTGTAGTATTGCTATACACCTGTTTGTACAGAAGTAACATCTCCATGTACACTGATGTATGAAGTTAAAACCTTTCTCTCTCAGCACTTTCATGTTCGTGGAAGTTGCGATTTCATTGGATGATGAAAAGTTCACATTAACATGACCCCATATGGAGTGTGGTCAGATCCTACATATATATCAGTGTAAAGTAATGGAGCATATATGGGTCTGATGTAAATGAGATTGAATTATGGCCTGACCATTTTGAAACTTGCCTACAATTATCATCTCATCAAAATCTATGTCAAGCCACACCAGAAGCCAACGCTGTACTTTGGACATTAAATTAATTTTTTTTTTGAGAGAGATGGTCCATATTTTTACATTGGCCATTCATGTTGGATTATAATTGGCTCGGTTTTGGTCATGTGGTGGTCAAAATAAACCTGTGATGACTGGTAAGATTTGGTCGGATTTCAATGAAACTCATTAATATCATTTGAGCATTTTGTGAGAATATTTGGTGCGATGACTATTGTCCCTTTAATAGTTAATAAAAGACTAGTCTGCTTTTCCTCAAACTACAAACGTTGAATTTCGATGAATAGGGTTGTGCCAAGTTGTTTAATGAAGGTACTGGCAGACATACATGTATATCAAGCCGATTATTTTTTTGGATTATTAGACTGACAACGAATTTCAATACGGATTCAAAAGTCTGTACGTGGTTTTAGCCATTCGAAAAGACACAGTTACGTCCCTTTCGTACAAAACGCCATTTGTAATGCGCAAATTTAACACACATGTTGCATAGATTTCAGTGATAATGTCGCGTTTTCACGTGAAGAATTTCGTCAGATTTGCTACAGAAGCAAGCCAAATACGATTCTACAGCGATAATTACAGACAAACTTACAAATCACGTCGTCAGAAGCAGGATTTTGACAAAAGACCATGGTAAGTTCTGCATAATCTTGACAGTGACAATGTCAACTCAACATTGGTAAGTGTTTAGATACTAGGACATTGAAGTCAGATCATTTTGACAAATATTTATTATGTAGGCCTGCAATAATGACAGTGTCTGAAATGAGTCAAGACATTCAGTAGTTTTGCAATATCCGGGCTTCTTCTCCTATCTGACTACAGCACATTCCGTGATCGTAATTTTTGTATTCCATACATGCCAGATCTCCTGCATCATGCAGGAGTCGCCTGCATTTGAGACTCTACTCCTGCATGATTTTTGCCAAATTGATCAAATCTCCTGCATTTCTTTGAATACTGGAACCTGGACATTTTTGTTTGAATGATGAAAATGACTACTAATATTAATTTAAATAGCTTTATGAAGGGTGCATGGCAATTTCCTACAACTATGACATGTGAAGACTGCATGTTACCAGTAACTTCAATTATTTAAGTTTAAAGTTGGAGCAAGAAAAATTTCCTGCATTTTGATGAAATCTCCTGCATTTTCATCACCAATCTCCTGCATAGGTTTCAGGAAAATATGGCATCTATGCCATTCACAGAATGAACATACTGGTAGCTATGATACGGGAAGAAGACCAGATACTGTCAGTTAGTCCTGGAATGTGTGAAGTTTATGAACTGTCAGTACTTGCTCATTAGTTCTTCATATAAGGATACAGTGATTTTTTTACCTCTTTGGGAACGGGTCAAGGTCTGATCAGATTAAGAATTATCTTCGAGTATTGGTAATTGGGAAATTTCATAGGCAAGCAGTGCCAAATGAAACGGAAAACAAAATTAAATGTGCCTGTTTGCTGGTTTCTTTGGACATCTATACTTTACATTGTGTCAAAAAAATGTTCATAACTGTCTCATTTGATGTCGGATTTTGAAAATTCTTGGTTTTTAAATGTTCATTAGGAATTTATTCTCTCTTCAATTATGGGAATTATTATAGCATATTAGCTATTAGGAAAGGGTCCCTTTACCAGACCCTTCAAAAGAAGGAAAAAAATCACTAAGGATACAGCACATTCATTTAATCAATATATGTAAAAATAACAGTTTCCTGGACCAGTGTTAGTGTCAAGACCTGTGTTTCAAGATAACGTAAATATTTTTGTAAATCCTCAAGGAAAGTAGCGTGCCCCGTAACCAAGGATTGATATCAAACATTGCCTTCAGGTAAAGAACCACTAAATGCCTCCGCGGACCAAGTGGTGATACACTCAAGTAGTCCTTAAAAAAACTTTGGTTTGCCTGTAAATGGAGATATTTCTTGACAAATGTGGAGTTGAATGAAGAAATTGAGTTTAAATGGTTGGTAAATATGCATGTGGTGTAGTAAAACTGTAATATTTGTATTATTCCTCTACTTTGTTCTTGATACCAAAGTGAAAGTAGACTAGGGTAAAACCCAGAACTTATAAATCCGGACGTGCGTAAAAACGGACAGACCGTGTTTGAAGGACAAAAACTTTCTTAGAAGATACATGACCCCCCTTTTTTATTGCATTATTTTGAAGCTTAACTGCCCCTCTTTACAATGATATATGTGGTCCAGGTGGCCATAGACTAAAAAAAGTTGAAAATTGGGGCCTACTATGGCCAATTTACATTGAGCTATAGAGCAAATCTATTTGGTGGTTTCTAACCTAAAGAAGGGCAAAATTCTATTAAATTAATGTTTTCATTTTTTTGCATTCAAATGTATGGAAATGCATCCCAGATAGGGTTTTGACCACTTTTATCTGTTTAAATTGTCTAAAAAAGTGAAAATTTGGATTTTTATCATGAAAATCTAGAAAATTTCAGATTTTTTTCTTCTAAAATTGACATTTTTATGCCAAAATTGACCTTATTTTAGTGTCAGACAGGGGTAATTGTGATTAAATATGAAGAATAGACACATAATTAGGCATCTAAAGCATAATTAGTGTTCAGTGAAACAGTTTTTCACAAATAAAACCCAATTTAAAATCACTATTCATAATAGTTTGCAGGCGCTGGCCAAATTTCTCCTTAAAGGCGCATATGCGTGTTTGTCATTTTTTCTAGAATCCATGCTCAATTTGTCTAGAATTGATTGTTGTGTGCTGCATATACATAGTGGTATTGAAAAAAGTGCAAAAATCACTTTTATAAGTAAAACTAGGCTGTCTTAAGGTAAAGAACCACTAAATGCCTCCGCGGACCAAGTGGTGATACACTCAAGTAGTCCTTAAAAAAACATTGGTTTGCCTGTAAATGGAGATATTTCTTGACAAATGTGGAGTTGAATGATGAAATTGAGTTTAAATGGTTGGTAAATATGCATGTGGTGTAGTAAAACTGTAATATTTGTATTATTCCTCTACTTTGTTCTTGATACCAAAGTGAAAGTAGACTAGGGTAAAACCCAGAACTTATAAATCCGGACGTGCGTAAAAACGGATAGACCGTGTTTGAAGGACAAAAACTTTCTTAGAAGATACATGACCCCCCCTTTTTTATTGCATTATTTTGAAGCTTAACTGCCCCTCTTTACAATGATATATGTGGTCCAGGTTGCCATAGACTAAAAAAAGTTGAAAATTGGGGCCTACTATGGCCAATTTACATTGAGCTATAGAGCAAATCTATTTGGTGGTTTCTAACCTTCACGGTAGGCGACACTCTGGGTTAAGTTGACATGTATTGTGATAATACGCTCATCAATCTATCATGTTAAAAGTTTGTCTCTAATTTCTGAAACCATAGAATTCTAGAGTGTTGAATTTTGAGATCCAAAATAAGGACTTCATTTAAACGTTTATTTCCATAATTTTGTTTAGGAAAAAGAAAGATACTGGTCCAAAGATTCCGTTGCCTGATATAACTGGAGAAGTACTATGGGGAATACACCCAATACAAGCTGCATTATGTGCTGAGAAACGGACTGTTCACACTGCCTTCTTCAAGGTAAAGTCATTTTGTGTGTTGAATATGTACTGTTTCCTGTATACATGGTTTATTATTATTATTTAATAGACAAATCCACTGATGCAGTCAGAGTATTGATCTTCTTATTTCTAATCTTACAGAAATCAGGTTTTCCATGATCAAGGAGAACTATTTTGGAATTATGGCCCTTTGCCTACAGGGAGTATTTTATTGCCGAATGGCGACAGCTCTTGTTATAGCTGTCGATAAGTTTAATTTCCTGTTAAGAAAAATACCAATACTGCACTATGCTAGCTCAGAAGTTGAACATTTCTAAATTATAGTATGAAAACTCTGTCAATCGGGCAAAAACAGAATTTGTTCAGCCATTGTTTATATTTTCATATTGTGTTGTTTTTTTGCCTCATAAATGTGCAGATTTTAAAGTTCGTTTTTAAAAATGTTTTTTTTTTAGACAGGTGTGAACAACAAGAGGATAGCTAATATACGAAGTTTGTGTGAAGTAAGAGATATATCCATGCTTGAAATGTCAGGAAACACCCTGGATTTACTTGTAGGGAACCATCCGCATCAGGTACATTGTGTAATGCATATCAATATTGTAAATTCTGTGTAGAGCCTCACCCTTTGGGAGATACTAATATTGGTAGTTGTCTATTTTTAATTTAGTTAATTTTGTTGGTGAAGGGTTATATCCCTTGATTTAGTAAATTAATGAGAAACATCTTCATGTGATATATATTTTTCAGGGTGTATGTCTGGATGTATCTACCTTACCAATCAAAACATTGAGAGCTGAAGACATTTCCAGGTCTGTGTGATTATGTTATTTCTACATTTGACGGGCAACAAAATCTTTTGTTGTTTCTGATGTAGACCTGTTAATGTATTATATATGGTCATTGGTTTTTTCCTGCCTAGTTTATAATAGCCGAAGACCTGATGATTGAAAGACAAATTTGTGTGACACAAGGAATCAGGATGGGCTACTCTAACTCTTTCCTAATATTTCTTTAACATGGTCGGTGTTGAGCAAAGATACATGATTTACCTACCTGTTCAATTCTGATTTTGTGGGAATCACTAAAGAGTATTACCAAGGGCCTGTAGTGAAGAGTGCCAGTACCACTGTGCTTCTGCAACAAGGCTGAGTTTCAGTATGTGAATGACAAAACTTATGATAATATATTTACTACTTCACCATTTACTTTGACACTGCTATAATATTACATGTACAGTACATTGAACCCCTATGTAGCAAACCTCTATAACAACACCTTACAAATTTCCCTGAGCTCATAATTTGCTATAAATTTAACCTCATTAGAACAACAACCTCTAAATAGTGGTCAATGTTTGCTGCTCCAACACTGTGTAGCTGTACAGATGTTGTACTGACTGTACTGTAGTTGATTCAAATTTAATTGTTTTGTGCATATGCGCCCATTTCAAATTCTACATGTTACATTATTTATTGTACATCACCTATCTCTTGTAGTGAGAGTTTAATCAAGCCAAATGGTGAACCAGCAGTATGGATGATCCCATATAGAGTGAAAGATACAATGAATATGGGAGCTATACTCAGATCTTCACACTATTTTGGTGTTAACAGAGTCCTGGTACCAGCTTCTTATAGGTAATTTACAAAATGTTTAGTCTGGAGATATTTATCTGATCTTGACTTTTATTCTTCAATTTCCTGTTTCTATAACACCTTTAATAAGCACATTTTGTTAATAATTCCCAAGTAAATTAACATGACTTCCATAGGGACATGCTTTATTGTCTTATGAAAACTGGAGCTGGATAGATGTCACAAAGTTTGTCTGCACAAGTCTTGTTGGATATTAATGAAACTTCACATGAATAGTGTGTACCAAGTCTAGTAGTGCAGATTATCAGGAAATTCAGGTCTAAGTTAAGACCAAATTAGGCAGACATATGTTTTTGTGTCAAACATATTCTATAGTTAATATCTAGGTAATGCATGCATATGTACTTTTATCTGTATACACTCGGCGGCACTTCTAACGCTGCCACTTGATTATTCTTGATATCTCGAAAACCGTTTGAGATAACTTCATCAAATTTTCACAAGTTCTAGTTTAAGGCATGTGCTTATTACTGCACGTATCAATTCAGAAATTGGTGTGTATGACAATGCGTGGTAAAAACGTTATTTACGTCACCCGTAATTACAAAGTCACAAAATTAAACAGCGTATTTATTAGGGGTCAATTGAGTATTTTCAATATTTTATTTCTTCGTAGCTTCAAGTGTTATGTAATGAGTGTACACAATAAAAGAATTCATAAATTTCATCTACTTTACAATTTCCTAGGTAACCAAGTAGCAGTTGGTAAGCTTAGACCGCCTCAAAATCAGCTCATAATCCTAATATAAAACCGATGCGCTTAAAATAAACGTTTAACCTCAAATAATGCTACTTGAATGGTAAAATGCACATTTATTCTCAATAAAGAATGTTAATAGAACGCAGTAGAGTTGAATTTATTCAGTTTGATATATTAATTAGTCCCCCTAAAGTTAAATTTCAAGTTGAGCGCAAACTGCATTACTAGCAAGAATCGTATTTTCTCAACAGACACGCTATGGGTACGGAAAACATTTTATTTTGCAGCAAAACCATCAATTTTCATTTTCTAGCATTTTGGTATATGTTGTTAATAACTATTAAAAACCATGAGCGAATAAAATGTTAACATGCACAACCATTATAGGAAATAGGGACATCTACACGCATGCATGACAATCAGATGGCCGATATTGAGTGATAAAAATGCGACTTTCAATATAAGTATTCTGTCAGTTGAAGACGTATCGTACAATAATCTATTGTCGAATCGAGCAGAAAATTCGCCAAAAACTGTTTCAAATATTGATGTTCAAGTATATTTTAAAGAAAACTGAAATATATAAATGGCAGCGTTAGAAGTGCCGCTAAGTGTAGTTACTCCCCATTTCACCTCCTTGAAGTCAATAATTAACTGTTTGTTGTTATTATTTGATGTTTTATATATTCAGCTCAGCAATGAACTCAGTAGTAAGTAAAGCTAGTGCTGGTGCTATGGAAGTAATGGATATAAAATCACTGAAAGACGACCATCGCTCATTGGACCAATGTTTGAAGGTTAGTCTTGTTTGCTTTTTCTCATTTTAACCAACGGTTCACCTAATTTTTTTTAAGTATCCTAACAATTAATTATTTACAGTATCCAAAGGAATTAGCAACTTCTACACATGATGAAGGGAGTTTGTCATACTCAAATTTCCTTGGCATGTTTTGGCCTGCCAAACCTTGTATTGACCCTGGTTAACCAGGCCAATCTCCCGTAGCATCTCAAGCAAAACATCTCTTCTCAAATTGAGATTTTGCCCAAATCAGAGTCTGAATTTCTAATAAATCTGAAATTAGAACTCATTAAAATTACTGGAATAATTTAATAATAGCATTTGCTGTTTTTGTGTTAATTTTTCGTCCATCTACCCTTGGCAATTAAGAAAACAACATATGGCAATATTTGAGATGAGATTTATCTCAATATTGAGATGTTTCGGGAGATCGGGGCCTGGTAACAAATTGAGCGTATTAAGACTTTAGCCAAAGGACCACAGCCGTAGCTTGAAAATTACTGATTACTAATGAGACTCACTACAATTTTAGAATTCTTTTTAGAATCCTGTTTTTCATTATCTTAGAAATGGAAGAGTGCAGGTGGAATAATTGCTGGTTCCTCTGCTGATACGGGACATGAGAAGACGATGCCTGTCAGTCAGTTCTACAGGGATAAACCAGTTCTACTTATAACAGGTTAGCCTGCAGGACAGTACTTTTCGTAATTTGATCAGCACATTAATTATATAAAACAATACAATGTCATTTCTTCATAATATAGCCACCTGTCAGGTACGGCTACGTACTAGTTGCAAGTAACATATCTATTGGCAAGAAAGTCATGCATGCCTTGATGGAGAATTAGATTTAATTGCCACTCATGAAAACACATGCCAAAATCATATTATTAACAAAAATCAACCCTAAAATAGATAGAAGTAAATAGAAGTTTCGAGGCCCGGGTTATTTTGTTTGGACAACACATTTTTATGCCTAGTCATCTACTGATGTGAAGGCATTTAGTGATTCACCTGTCAGTTCATTCATTTGGTCGTTCATCCACTTGTCCATTCGTTCAAGTTGATCGACTTAGTTAGCTATTATGGACAGGTGCTTAAGCATTAACACTGAATGTAGTTGTCTTGTTCTGTGTTTTATTCAGGTAGTGAAGCAGAGGGAATTGGAGATGAGATAACAGAATACTGTGATATTTTACTGTCTATACCAACATATCAACCTGAGGCTGGTGAATGGTTGTATCAGTTAGATTCCTTAAATGTCTCCGTAGCTACAGGTAGCTATCATACACAATTCAACATTAAACCACATTATACCCAAACAGTATTTTCAAAAAGCAATACCTTGGTAACCTATCTTAATAATCTACTGAATTATGCATTTTGAGCACTTCAGTAGAGTCACAAAGGTGAAAAACACCATATGATCATTTGATAGAAAACAAACAAATACTGGATAATTAAAAAAATAATGAATTGTAAACAATATTTATATGCATAGTGTATAGTTGAAGGGAAGCAACTCATGTAAATCAGTATTTTGTAATCCAAATGTATTACTTCAAAGTGACTTTTAGGCATTTTACATCACATATATACTTAAAATTATGTCTTTTTCAGGGATACTTCTTCATAATGTCATGACCAACAAACCAAACAATGCCTGATCGTTACTGTTTGTAGTGCCATAAACAACATACCTAGGCATTGGCTATCTGATGATGATAACGGGTCATAGTGGCCTAACCAAGATACACTATAATTATAACCATTCTAATGCCATGGCCAACTAACACCGCCATTGGAATTCAACTGTTCATAGTGTCATGACAAACAAACACAGTCATTGGTGTTCATAGTGTCAGGACACACAATCACTGTCATTGGTGTTCATAGTGTCATGACAAACAAACACAGTCATTGGTGTTTATAGTGTCATGACAAACAAACACAGTCATTGGTGTTCATATTGACATGACAAACAAACACAGTCATTGGTGTTCATAGTGTCATGACAAACAAACACAGTCATTGGTGTTCATAGTGTCATGACACACAAACACTGTCATTGGTGTTCATAGTGTTATGACAAACGAACACAGTCATTGGTGTTTATAGTGACATGACAAACAAACACAGTCATTGGTGTTCATAGTGACATGACAAACAAACACAGTCATTGGTGTTCATAGTGTCATGACACACAAACACTGTCATTGGTGTTCATAGTGTCATGACAAACAAACACTTTCATTGGTGTTCATAGTGTTATGACAAACAAACACAGTCATTGGTGTTTATAGTGTCATGACAAACAAACACAGTCATTGGTGTTCTTAGTGACATGACAAACAAACACAGTCATTGGTGTTCATAGTGACATGACAAACAAACACAGTCATTGGTGTTCATAGTGTCATGACACACAAACACTGTCATTGGTGTTCATAGTGTTATGACAAACAAACACAGTCATTGGTGTTTATAGTGACATGACAAACAAACACATTCATTGGTGTTCATAGTGTCATGACACACAAACACTGTCATTGGTGTTCATAGTGTTATGACAAACAAACACAGTCATTAGTGTTCATAGTGACATGACAAACAAACACAGTCATTGGTGTTCATAGTGACATGACAAACAAACACAGTCATTGGTGTTCATAGTGACATGACAAACAAACACAGTCATTGGTGTTCATAGTGTCATGACACACAAACACTGTCATTGGTGTTCATAGTGTTATGACAAACAAACACAGTCATTGGTGTTTATAGTGACATGACAAACAAACACATTCATTGGTGTTCATAGTGTCATGACAAACAAACACAGTTATTGGTGTTCATAGTGACATGACAAACACACACAGTCATTGAGGTTCATAGTGTCATGACAAACAAACACAGTCATTGGTGTTCATAGTGACATGACAAACAAACACAGTCATTGGTGTTCATAGTGTCATGACACACAAACACTGTCATTGGTGTTCATAGTGTCATGACAAACAAACACTTTCATTGGTGTTCATAGTGTCATGACAAACAAACACAGTCATTTGTGTTCATAGTGTCATGACAAACAAACACAGTTATTGGTGTTCATAGTGACATGACAAACACACACAGTCATTGGTGTTCATAGTGTCATGACAAACAAACACTGTCATTGGTGTTCATAGTGTCATGACAAACACACACAGTCATTGGTGTTCATAGTGTCATGACAAACAAACACAGTCATTGGTGTTCATAGTGACATGACAAACAAACACAGTCATTGGTGTTTATAGTGACATGACAAACAAACATATTCATTGGTGTTCATAGTGTCATGACAAACAAACACAGTCATTGGTGTTCATAGTGACATGACAAACAAACACAGTCATTGGTGTTCATAGTGTCATGACACACAAACACTATCATTGGTGTTTATAGTGACATGACAAACAAACATATTCATTGGTGTTCATAGTGTCATGACAAACAAACACAGTCATTGGTGTTCGTAGTGACATGACAAACAAACACAGTCATTGGTGTTCATAACCATTCAAAGTGTAAAGAACATCAAATTGACATATTATGTGATCATAACCAGTGGTTATAATTCGATGGCTTAGAATTAGAAGGTCGTAAGTGCCACTTACGACCTTTTAAGATTCATACATATTTAGAATAAGCATCACAAGGCGCTTCTTATGAGCCCATTTTCATAAAAATCTTAACTTTTCATGTTGACCAAAATGATGTTGTAAAAGTTTGTTCTACCATAAGTAAAGAGTAAATGTCAGACAGTTTTCTGTGTTTTCTCAAAATATCGATTTGGTAGTTAAAACCTTCTAATTCTAAGCCATCGAATTGGTGAAGCACCTTGTTGTACTTTGTGTACAAGGTAGACTACACAGTTTTATTGTGTTAGACCATTTATTGTGCAATATTGTGATAAGTATGAGTAATATGCTACAGAAGCTTTTATTTATTAAGGGGCATCGTCTGTTAAAAAATAATGACTGTCTTCAACTTGTGTTTTTATTGTATAGTTATAACAAGTGGAGTAATAAAGATATCAAATTTAATGGATTGTAAAATTTGTTTATTGCAAAATGGGCTCATTCCTCTTCTAGGAAATTACTTGGAAAACCCTGTGCTGACGATTGATAAAAGCAATACAGTGCAACCTCTGTAGAGAAACACCCTTTGAAAGTCACAAATATAGGCCATTATACAAGGGTAGTTGCTCTAGAGAGGTTAAATTTGGTGTCAATTACAGCTTAGGAAAATGTTGAAGGTG
Organism: Spisula subtruncata; assembly: GCA_963678985.1. Lineage (NCBI taxonomy): Eukaryota > Metazoa > Mollusca > Bivalvia > Venerida > Mactridae > Spisula > Spisula subtruncata. The sequence goes on along the minus strand of OY787672.1, from coordinate 36,956,444 downwards.
TTGTTATACAGAGGTTGTTGCTCTATAAAGGGCTGATCTAGAAAGGTTGCACTGTATATCACAACCCCATTTTAGCTTAGTTGAGCACATGATTAGCTATTGTGACCATCATATGTCCACATTATGTCGACAAAAATTGTTAGTACATGAGAGATCATATACTCGACCAAATGAAATTTGTTAAAAAAGCAGCACTATGTTTATTTTAAAAAATCTGATGAAGGGTATTTAAGCACTGAAGCAAATTGAGTCAAACCTTGATCATTATCAAATTACCTCCCTTTGCATAAAACGTGCATATTTACCATGATTGTGTTTGTGACTATCTTGTCATGAATGGTTGATTTTTATGCCCCCGTATCGATAGATCGGGAGGCATATAGTAATGCACCTGTCCGTCCGTCCGTCCGTTCGTCCGTACACACCCACTGGTAGTTGTGGGGTGTGGAACAATAGGCTATATTTAGATTCTATTCATTCCGTTGCTTACGGGGTGCAAAATGTTGCTTATGGGGTTTTACAAACAAAAGGATGAACAAAAGAAAACCCCACAATGTCAAGTCAGTGAGAACGTCCGTCCGCCCTGGTTAACCCAAATTGACCGTTTCTTCTAGCATTAATATGGCTTGCTACAAAGTTTTCAAACTTGCATGGATGTTGTATATGATCACTCTCCACGCGCCTGTATCACCTGACTCCATTTTGACCTTCACCTTGACCTAATTTTGGACTTAGACTTATTGAAAGGCCAAATTCTTGGTTAACCCAAATTGACCGTTTCTTCTAGCATTAACATGGCTTGCTACAAAGCTTTCATACTTGCATGGATGTTGTATATGACCACTCTCCACACACCTGTATCACCTGACTCCATTTTGACCTTCACCTTGACCTAATTTTGGACTTAGACTTATCTCCCCTTTAGTATTTTCACAATAAAATTTTGTCTGGAGCGTATCTTCAAAACTATTTAACATATTGACTTGAAATATGAAATATAAATAGATGGCAACTTGGAGAAGTGCATCGACAAAGAACCATAACTCTGTCTGTCTTAAATTTTGAATTATCTCCCCTTTAGTGTTTTTATATTCAAATTTTGCTCTGAGTATATCTTCAAAACTATTTAACATATTGACTTGAAACTTGGAATATAAATAGATGGTAACTTGGAGAAGTGCATTGACCAAGCAATATAACTCTGTCTGTCTTAAACTTTTAATTATCTCCCCTTTAGTATTTTCAGAATAAAATTTTGACCGGAGTGTATCTTCAAAATTGTTTAAGATATTGCCTTAAAACTTGATATATAAATAGATGGTAGCTTGTAGAAGTGCATGGACCAAGAACCATAACTCTGTCTGCCTTACATTTTGAATTATCTCCCCTTCAGTATTTTCATGATAATTGTTTGTCTGGAGCGTATCTTCAAAAGTATTTAAAATATTGACTTCAAACTTGGTATATGAATAGGTGGCAACTGGGAGAAGTGCATTGACAAAGAACCATAACACCATATCACCAGATCACACATGAAGTCAATCAAGGCACTGCTTTCAAATGTGGCATATTCGTTTACCATCATAAGTCCCTTATAGTTCAAAGCCATGTAACACTATCAAACATTTTAACTGAATAATGGCCCCTGATTGATTTAGCTTTTTATGGACATGGCTTCCACGGGGGCATAAGCGTTTATTGAACGCAGTCTTGTTTTTAATGGAATGTGTCAGCTATATAGCTCACTACAATAGTACATACCATTTCACTGATTAATTTAAGAAACTAAAACTTTTAGAAATCACACGAATTTCCTCAGACCCCTTTGTTGACTATTGATAAATTCCAACAAACTAAGTCTGAGGCATATCTTTTCAGATCACGAAAAGGTAAAAATGTTTGAATCGTTCGAGACTTTTCAATAATTTATACTAACTGTCACAAACGCAATAGTGGTTGACAAACTCTTTATTTTATTTGAAAGGGAAATAATTGAAAAATATGATACCCACAGCACACGGATGAAAATAAATCGCAAGGACAGTAAAACCAATTAAAACACATAGTGACAAAACCATGTCGTCTCAGTCAGTTAAAGTTCGGGGTCCATGAAAAATCACAGGGAGATTCGCACATCACAACGGCAACAATACAAGTACTAACAAGCATGTAGGATTTTCGAATAGTAAATTGGTGATATTTTGCACAATTATCAATAGTTCGTCTTTAAATTTCGAATAGATATACAGTACTGTAAGTTAGATATTTTATGTCCATGCATGAAAAAGTGGTCCAGTCGGGGTTGAACCCAGAACCACTCGATCCCAAAGCGCACGTCCTACATTTAAGCCACCGCTCCCCACGGACATTTTCACAATGAAACGTGTCCTCTAACTTAACAGATGATCTTCACAATGTATCGAAGCGTAGTCTTGAGGTCACCATTGACATTTGTCATGAATTCACTAGTTATTATGGTACTGACAAATTTAGGAGACAAACGGAAATGGCCGATCTTTCACGATTGTAATTATTATGATACTGACCGGAGACAAACGGAAATGGCCGATCTTTCACGATTGTAATTATTATGATACTGACCGGTGACAAACGGAAATGGCCGAGCTTTCAGGATAGTAATTATTATGATGCATATACGTACTAAGCTATGGTTAATCAGCATACAAATTGACAATCAGTGTCGTAGTTTAATAGTGGGATCGTACTGTCGCCTGTCAAATATCCCCCGTTAAACTGCATGCTGATTGATATGTATAGATGGTTCACCTTTGAAGTGACCACATCTGGAGGATACCGATGACTATTCCCCGAACAACAACACTCACAATTGTCATAATTATAATTATACTGAACAGTTGAAGGCCATAAGACGAAATAATTGTTAAGTAGATTCTAAGTGAATGGGACGAGTCTGACAGCGCATGCATGTTTCCCGTGATAACAAAACATAATTGATCATTGCCTGCAAAACTGTCGCAACTGCTTATAATTGAAGGACATGCGACAGTCTTGCAGGCAAACCTCGGGGTTTCTCCTTTATCAACCCAAATTCAGAAGAAAACACCCGCTTGCATGTCCATTTTAGACGGCAATTGCAAGCCTCGTTTAAACATCATATTATACTGTTAAGTTATTCTAGGTAATAAACGGTGTTTCTGTTCCACAGCATCATATACATGGAAAATAATACGTAACCATTATGTTCTAGAAGTCGCAAAATGAGCGCATGTATTACCATAATGTTAACTGTAGGCATTTCGTTTTTTGCCTCGTACATATAAAAAAATTTGGCCTGGCCGGGTCACTTGCATATCGGTGTTTCGCGCCCAACTAGTCTAGAGATGAACAGGTTGTTTGACCAGAGGTATTCTCTAGTGTGTGCTGGTGCAATGCACTAGGAACGCTCAAGAACCAAGGAGACCAACTACTCGGAAAGAGCTAGGCTAGAGAATCCCAATTCAATGAACCAAACTTTTCATGGACCGAGCGACTGCATCTTTCCTGGAAACCTTATGTTATTGACCGAATTAGATAGAGAAAACCGCAGATGACCACGGAGTAACGACGGTTTCGGAGACTAGTACAATTGTATAGGTTAAAAGTTATCTATATAGCGTATTGAACAAAGAATAGTAAAAAATCCCCCAAAATAGAAAATTGTGGTTAATATAACACTACATAACAACATAAAACATGACCAATATAGAAAGAAACTAAGCTAATGTTGCCTTTTTATAGTGTAAAGTAATGTTTTTTGTGTTACACCTACTACTAGCGATTAATACCAATAATGAACAAGTGTCGTTTGCTATGAAACAATAATATTTGTATCCTAATCACATTGCTGATAAAGTAAGGGCTTTAAACGAAATATACCGGAATGAAATTCAGAAAGCATCTTCATAGAAAATTCTTAAAATCTGCACACTTTGTATCTTGAATTCGGGGAAACATATACTTAGCCAAATGTTGAACGTTTTCCAATACTGGGGATGCTTTGTGAAATCCAGACTACGTTAAGCCAACGACTTGGTATTTGGTTAAGCCTCAGTCCCTGTCGTAAGTTACCTTTAGGGTACAAATTAACATGACTATCGGTGACTAAGAAAAATATTTATTTTATGCACAGTTGAAATCAAATGCCTATGGTCCCATTGAGCATTGTTTGCCTCGCCAATGTACTCCCGATGAAAATAAATGAGCTTCCGGGGGAATCAGGGACAGGGGTTTCGCATGTGCTCTCATGATCTCACCGAAGCTTCCTGTAGACTGCGAGGACTCTTTTCCAATGTCTTCCGATGCTCATTTATCAAATCGGGAGTACATTGGCGTGGCAAAATTGCCCAGTGGGACCTAGACATTACAAAAGGAGTACATCGTCAAGACCAAAATTCTCAGTGGGACCTAGGCTTTAGCTAATAACTATTTTGTAATGTCCATGAATGGATGCGTAGGCAGCTCTAGTTAAAGGATATATGCACTTTTATAATAAATAAGTCATTAGCTTGTGGTCACAATAAAACTTCAAGATGAAAGACAAACATGGATATGTGACGAATTAATACTGTTGTTTTTCCTCTTGCAGCGTTGTTCTGGACAATTAATTACCAACGTTTACAAGGTCAAAGAAAAACTGACCTACCAATTAACGTCTATGACAACCGTGTTAGTGTTTAGTAATTACAATGTTTATAAACATCGTTTTCTCAAAACAACATGTTTAACTTGACGTACGTATAACCGTAAAAAAACATTACTTTTCGCGGGAATTAATTTTCGTGGAAATTGCTAACTAACATTGTAATTTGGTATATAAAGTTTCTTAAATTCACGGGTTTTAACCTATAATACATGTATGGAGCCGGAGCCTAGAAGTAGGACGCGCGCTTCGATGTCCATAGGTCCTGGGTTCAACCATCGTATGAAGTAATGGTTGCTTTTCTCTGAGCAAGAATAACCCACATGCTCCACTCGACAAGGACTGGTACCTGTGAGGGCAGTCAACTGTCAAAGGGTGGTTGAACAATTGAAAACAGCTCTCGATATTGGTATCTTAACTTTTTTAACTTATGTATATATTTATGTTACAGAACATCTCTTGTAACGCATTTTTGATCTGAATTAATCGAGGGATTTTAATTCCGCGTTTTTTAGTTCATCCGCGAAATAAGCAAAAAATAATTCACCGCGAATAATAATGATGTTACCGTAATATGTACGAACATCAATCTATCTTGTCCCCCGTGTAAATTAATACCTGCTTAACTGTCATCAGTGTTATGACAGTGTTGTTAGTAAATGGTTGACAGTGTTTAAGTACTAGTAAATGATTGACAGTGCTGTAACTTAAAGTTTGGGACTCACGTGTTTTCTGGTCCGAATGAAATACAACAAACCGTTTTATAAAATATAAGACATGTTTGTGAAATGACAAGCTTATAAGTGTTCGACAACTTTGGATGTTTATCAGATAATTCGGATTCAGGATGTTGCTTTTTATTTTCGTATGTGTAATTGGTGAGTTGTTTTCTTGTTTTATAATTTGAATAATGCTACAATTAAAGTAAGGGTAAAAGGAATTCTACGGAATGGTACATACCCATGTACCCTCCACATAGATAAAATATAAGACAACGGCGTCATATGCAGTTACATAGTAATTACACGTACTAATGCACTTTTTCATTCAAAAAGGGTACGCAATAAAACTAGTCTCGTCGATCATTTTATTTATTAATTTATATGCCAGTATAAGTTGAAGATTTACAAATTGCTTGATAATGAAATGTCCAAATCCAACAATAGGCAGAACGTTCACATATTCCTTTATTTCGAAACAACGGTATTTCGTTGTTTCAATGACAATGCACCAGTCAGTTTGCATCCCCTCCCCTACCACTGGGGATGGGGCGATGGATAGCCGGGAAAACGGTCTTGTTTTTACCTTCTAGCTTTCCTTGCACTGCCGGGGAAATGTTGTAATCTTTTCTCCGGGGACAATATTTAGTTAGTTGTCAGGGGTCGAGGAAATACCGGAGCTTTTACCATGGAAGGGCGGATGCTTTGAAGACCATCCTTTTCCATCCAACTGGATGCAACTACCATTACTATCGAGCTAAACCGCATTGTATCGATCGGAAACCCGTACTGTATTCATTTTACTACCTGGTGATGATTTTGGCAAAAGTAATGTTTGAAAAATGAAGTGATGGTGATTTTGGCATAATTAATGTTTGAAAATTGAAGTGATGATGATTTTGGCATAAGTAATGTTTGAAAAATGAAGTGATGGTGATTTTGGCATAATTTATGTTTGAAAATTGAAGTGATGATGATTTCGGCATGAGTAATGTTTGAATTGAAGTGATGATTATTTTGGCAAAAGTAATGTTTGAAAATTGAAGTGGTGATGAATTTGGCATAAGTAATGTTTGGAAAATGAAGAGATTATGATTTTGGCATAAGTTATGTTTGAAAAATGAAGTGATGATGATTTTGGCATAAATAATGTATGAAAATTGAAGCTTGTTGGGGTTGATATATATGATTCATTCATTAATGCACTTCCTTAACCTTAAGCAAGTTTGACCTGACACACAATTTGTATACATACGGATGGACATTCACAAACTTAATCCTTCGGCCATTTTGACCTGTCCAGTTTAAGTTTTAGTTGAAACCAACATTTTGCAAACACTTATTATATATACTTAATCCAAAAATCAGCATAATTTATTACAAAAATACTTAATGCGTTGTGAACCGGTATCTCGTTATTTCGTGGTAATCATTATCATGTTTAATTATGCCAGTTTCTCAGTAGGGTTACACTGTGGGGTTGTTGTGGTTTTTAAAATCGTTTAGTTTTACTATTAGTAAACAACATTAACGGAAGCCAGCCCAATTAACAAATTGTCATTATGCATGTTAAGTGTATGTCGAATGTGTATGCAAAAGTAATTTGTATATCATGTCCAATGGTTCGGCGTACTTAGTGCAAATAAACGACTTCTCTCACACTCTCGAAACGACAGATGCTATTAGGAATTGTTTTATTACTATGGCGGAACAGAAAAAGTACGAAAGCTTACGGGACCCGAAATTTGATGTATCCTGCTGGCGTCCCTTCATTTCAGTTCCGCAGTACCCACATGAAAATTGTTACAAAAACTCAGACGGAACTGAAAAAGGGGCATGTCGGGATGACTACCGTGGTAATGACTGGTACATGTTTAAGAAGTACCTACTCCAAGCGCATTTAGGGACCGACACTTTGCATGTGTACAATGTCATTTCAGTATTGTCACAAACAAGCAAAGGCTACAAATATAGAAAATAATTAAGTCTAATAAGTCAGAGTACTGTACATTTGTATTATGGTATGATTAATGATTGGTATCATGTTTGGTATATTAATATTCCGACGACAGCGCAAAGTAAATGATGATGTATGGTAGATTCACTACGCTTTGTATCATACGCTATTACACTGGTATCCAGTGTGTAATGATGCGATATTACATCATCATTTACTTTGCACAGTAGTAATTTTATTAATTGGCACTCTAATTGTGTTTGTACCAAAACGAAGAGCTTTTACATGTATAACCCATTATGCTGCAAGGGACATCACTATAATTTCGCAGTATATAATCACGCGATAGCGTATCCTGTCTTTTCCATCAACTTAAGCAAAGATGTAGCAACATAACTTCATTTTTTTGTATATTGTTCCTTTTGCGATGTGCACATATTGCACTTTAATTAATATCAGAATATTCAAGTATAATAGAAAACAGGACAAACTCCAATTAATTTCCAACTTTCGACCTTAATTATTCTTTTTCAGGGTATTGCTATGACTTAAGTATGATATGAATTATCAATTATCAGGTAATAAAATATCAAGCATATTATTAAATGATACATGTACTTATATCTGTTACAGGCTGTATTCATGCGGGGACTATCGCAACCACCACCACGGATTCGGTTCCCGTTATACAAACTATTCCAAGCAGACCGACAGAGTCAAGTGACAACCGAGCGAGTTCAAATACGACCATTAACAATAAAATTAACGTTGACAGTTTGACAGCAGAAAGCATAAAACATAATGGTGTTAATAAGAGGCCAATAACGACAACTATGATATCAACAGTGTCTGGGACTAACGCGAATGATGATACTCCTGGAAAGAAAAACACAAAGGAAAGTAACGCTACAGCAGCTATTCCGCTTAAGGCCACCATTGACGTTCCAAGCAAAGGAGCACCTACTGAATCTAGTATTGATAAGAATGTCAATGTGGTTGAAGCTTCCATAGATATCAACAGGGTCGACGCTGTAACTGTTAACCCTGTAGTCGTCGATGAGAGTCTGGACATTGCTGTTGACAGTACTCTGGAAGGTTCTATCAAACTAGTTTCAGAAAATAAAGTTAAACCAGATATTCACATAACCCATGCAGTAACCGGGAGTCCACTCGCAACAGCCAATGAAAACGTCGTAACCATACCGGCAGAACCAAGTAATGACAAAGTAGTAGAAAATACTATTGTCAAAGTACATGTTGCCGGTGATCTTTCGCTTGGATCGAACATTGACAATAAAACTGCTAATAATAACCCATCTGATAACTTAGATAAACCTAATAGTAATATCGCCAAGGGTGAGCCACCGAAAACTGGTATCAAAAACGGAGACAACGTACCATCTAGGGCCGAGTTAATAGCATCGGGTGCAGAAAATGTAGATTCTGTTCAACATAGTGTGGATTTCCATCTTGATTCAATAGGAAATGAAATTCCGAAAACCCGGAACACTGTTTTTACAAACAGAGAACATGAACCAACTAGGGCTGAGTTAGTCGCATCCGGCGCTGAAAATGTAGATACTATACAACATAGACTTGAAAATAGTATGGTTAATCCTACCCCGAAAACAGCTATTAAAAACAGAGAAAATGTACCAACTAGGGCTGAATTGATCGCATCGGGCGCTGAAAATGTAGATTTTTTACAACAAAGACTTGAAGATAGTATGGTTAAAAATAGAGAAAATGTACCAACTAGAGCTGAGTTAGTCGCTTCGGGTGCCGAAAATGTAGATTCTTTACAACATAGACTTGAAGACTCTGCACTGAATAAAATTCCGAAATCAGCTATTAAAAACAAAGATAATGTTCCGACTAGGGCTGAATTGGTCGCATTGGGCGCTGAAAATGTAGATTCTTTACAACATAGACTTGAAGACTCTGTACTGAATAAAATTCCGAAAACAGCTATCAAAAACAGAGACAATGTTCCAACTAGGGCCGAGTTAGTCGCATCGGGCGCCGAAAACGTAGATTCTGTACAACACAGAGTGGAATTCCCTATCGATTCTATAGGAAATGAAATTTCGAAAACTGCTATTAAAAACAGAGACAATGTTCCGACTAGGGCTGAATTGGTTGTTTCGGGCGCTGAAAATGTAGATAATGTACAGCACAGTGTGGAATTCCCTATCGATTCTATAGGAAATGAAATTCCGAAAACTGCTATTAAAAACAGAGACAATGTTCCGACTAGGGCTGAATTGGTCGCATCGGGCGCTGAAAATGTAGATTCTTTACAACATAGACTTGAAGACTCTGTACTGAATAAAATTCCGAAAACAGCTATCAAAAACAGAGACAATGTTCCAACTAGGGCCGAGTTAGTCGCATCGGGCGCCGAAAACGTAGATTCTGTACAACACAGAGTGGAATTCCCTATCGAATCTATAGGAAATGAAATTTCGAAAACTGCTATTAAAAACAGAGACAATGTTCCGACTAGGGCTGATTTGGTAGCTTTGGGCGCTGAAAATGTAGATTCTTTACAACATAGGCTTGAAGATAGTATGGTTAAAAATAGAGAAAATGTACCAACTAGGGTTGAGTTAGTCGCCTCGGGTCTCGAAAATGTAGATTCTTTACAACATAGACTTGAAGACTCTGTACTGAATAAAATTCCGAAATCAGCTATCAAAAACAGAGACAATGTTCCAACTAGGGCTGAATTGGTTGCTTCGGGCGCTGAAAATGTAGATAATGTACAGCACAGAGTGGAATTCCCTATCGATTCTATAGGAAATGAAATTCCGAAAACAGCTATCAAAAACAGAGACAATGTTCCAACTAGGGCTGAATTGGTTGCTTCGGGCGCTGAAAATGTAGATAATGTACAGCACAGAGTGGAATTCCCTATCGATTCTATAGGAAATGAAATTCCGAAAACAGCTATTAAAAACAGAGACAATGTTCCAACTAGGGCTGAATTGGTCGCTGAAAATGTAGACTCTGTGCAACACAGCGTGGAATTCCCTATCGATTCTATAGGAAATGAAATTCCGAAAACAGCTATCAAAAACAGAGACAATGTTCCAACAAGGGCTGAACTGGTCGCTTCGGGTGCCAAAAATGTAGATTCTGTACAGCATAGAGTTGACGACACAATTGATCTTAACTGGATGGTAAAAAATAAAAAGGTAAATGCTAATGACACTGAGAGACTGAACGTCACAGGGGAATCGGTGGATATGAAATTGGCAAGTGTACTTGACAGTAGTAATGCAGGAGCTGAAAATAAGCATACTGTTGCAACAAGGAATGAACAATTACCAATGGAGGCAGCAAGTGATGGAGGTGGATTCCATCCAAGAATGGTTGTGAATAATCCGATTGTTGTTCAATCAATGACAGAAGGTACAGATACAAATATTGCTAATTCTAACACAGAATCTACAAATTCTTCAACTGGACCAGTAGCTAGTACAACAACAACTGAAAACCAGCCCAAGACAAATAAACAGATCCCCGTTCCAAAACGAGCCACGCCGACAAGCCTTACGAGTTCAAATGGACAGTCTGTGTCAACAAGAAATGTGGTGAATTCTCAAACACTCAATTCCAATGGCGTGACGTCAGAGGTGACCACACAAGTCTTGACAAACAATACGACTAACAAGACCGGAACAGGAACAGGTTGCCTAGAGAAGCAATGTACAGTAACGTGTAAACATGGCTATAAGGAAGATGTAAATGGATGTCAAACGTGCGGCTGTCTATGTAAGTCACTGTGAACAATTTGAATTAGATTCTTCTTAAATTTTGTTCTAAATGTCTATAGAAGCTTTTTGTATTGTTTTAGCATTTTCAAAAGTTGGAAAATCCTTTTCTACTCACACATGGGTTAGAAAATAGAGATACGTTTTTTCTAACCCATCTTGCGCCAAGAAAAATGTAGATGTTGTAACGTTTCCTTTCATGCTAAAACATGTATTTCTTAACAGACAACAAAATTAGATTTTAAATGAAATTCCCGAGACGTACTTTAGATGATGATTAGCATTAGGAAATCAACAACGTTTGCATATTTGACATACGTGAATGAATTAAATACATGTACACTTATGAAAACTAAATGCACTTGAGATTTGTATAAAAAATCATACAGGCAAGGTAGCACTCAACCTAACCAGCCTAGCACATAAATCAGAAACACCACAACACAACTACACTGAGCAATGCCCACACATAAGCTGAAGAAACAATGAAACATCGACGTCCCCGTCGAAAAGCTTTTAGAGACCTGTTGTATCGACAATCTGTTCGCATATACTTATCAGCGTCTTTCATTGTTTCAGATTCCAATAGCTGCCCACGAACACTGCCAATAAGTGGTATGTTGTGTATGTTACAAGTACGCAGACGAGCCAATCAAAGCTGCGCTACAGACTCGGATTGTCGGCGGAACCGGAAATGCTGTCCGGGCACGTGCGGAAATATTTGCAGACGAGAATCCAAAAATAGATCCATGTTATTGTCAATGTTGCTAGATTAGTTGTTTCATGTTCAATGTTCATTTTTAGAATGCATAACATTATTAGAGCTTTTATATTCTTTATCCATTTGTATATTATCGTACTATTAAAACAGTATCTATAGTAGAATCTACTTGATATGTTAGTGTCTCCCTTCACTAACTGTTTTTGACCAACCTACCTCCATACTACACGTACAGAAACTTGTTGCAGCTTTCCGGTACCACATGTTCAATCTGTTTGTACACTAACACACTTCAACGTAGTGTAATCCAACTGTTCTAAATCTACTAAGTCTCAACATCAACCAATATGTAAATCGTGAAAAACTCGGCCATTTCCGTTTGTCTCCGGTAAATACACATTTTTGCATTACATAAAAACCGAGGTGATCAGAATGCCAATATGTTGGTCTCCTATTTTTTATTTTCCACCATGTCTTTAGATTATATTTATATGCCTGTGTTTCCATAAATAGATTGGTCAGATTACCAGATTTTTGCCCAATTTTGAAATTCCCGGATTTTTCCCAACAGGGAATTTAATTTGTGCATTTTCCCTATTTTCCAGTCCTTGGCCACATTGTAAGTTACTAATTTTCTAGGGATCTTTTCAGCTGTTAAGCAGCTCAAGCACTCTTTGACATTTGAACTTGACACATACAAGAACATACTATACATGCCCAGTCACATGACAATTTGGATTATAAGACAGGGGCGTAGCTTGCCTAAAATGGAAGTGTAGGCACATTTTTAGGGGTGTCCGGGGGCATGCTCCCCCGGGAAAAAAATTCATCATAGCTTGCCGGAGATACGTTCTGGGGGTATTTCCAGATAGTTTAGAAATGAAATATTTGCGAAGCTTTTGCAGTTTTTATTGCTGAATTTGTTAATATGAAAAATATTTCAATCATGAAACTATTTGGCACGAATGTTTCCAAGGTTTTAATTTGAGTTCAAAGTACATTTGTACTATTTTTGCGTTGACATTAACATAGGTCAAATATGAACGAGCTTCGCATCAACTTAATAAATCTTTATGATTCGGCCTTTAAAGAAGTATACTACTATGAAATGTGTTGCGTCGCATTAAGGTAAAAGTAAGTGTTTGTCAAATTAGATGTAAGAAAACTTTTAGTTTATGGAGAAAAAAATGTTTTCAATTTCAGTGGTTTTTAAACATTATTTTAAATGAAATGAACTATGCCCAAGTTAAAGGACCCCGAGGGTAGATTTAAATAATAGTTGAATTTAAAGCTGAAATCATTATTTCACATTTTAAGTAGTCCAGATCTCCACCAACTAGGGAGTATGCTATCATAGACAGACAACTTACCCTATGCAACCGACCAAATGGATCCTTACTTGAAAATTCCAGAGACGAAGTCTACAAACTTGGTCCGCCGAGCAACTGAAGGCTAGGTAAAGGCACAAATAGTCACACAGACTTACACTTTTCAATATAAAACTGCCAAGAACAAAAGTATGGTCACTTCTGCTTTGTGCCAACTCTGTGATCAGAGTAGTGAAGACACGAAAATCGAACTAGAAAAATGCATGTCATACAAACTCGTCGTTCTCTACACGATATCAAGGAACATTAAAGTTACTTGTTAATGAAGCGGACCAGAAACAATCCAAAGGCAATTATATGTCCGAGCTGGATGCTACACTTAAAACACTTAAATGATATTGACTGATTCATTGTTTAGCGAGCGTAGCGAGGTTGAAAAAATTCAATGTAAAACAAAAAACTTCATCGACTACGTTCGCACCCGACGCACCACTAGTTACGGCCATGATTAATAAAATTATTTTGCGAGCGAAGCGAGCTAGAAAAAATGAGAATGTTGTAAAGTGAATATATTTCACCCTTGAAAAAGACTTCTTTTGTGAAAATACCTCTACACCCTAACCCTTCGATTTTTATTGCATTTTTAGCATTTTTATTTTTTTTATTTCTGGGAATTGAGTGTAGGCACGTGCCTACAGTGCCTAAAGGAAGCTACGCCACTGTAAGACGCATTTTACAAAGACCGTACTACATGTGTATGCATAAGACAGGTCTACTGAAACTAGTAAGTGAGTAAACTATGTAAACTATCAAGTATTGTATGGACACATCAACCAAATTAACAGAATTGGACACAGTATGGCAAAAGTGCACTTTGCTGCACTGTAACACTACAAACGCCATTTTATAGTGACAAAATAGTAAATACACTCAAACACAAGAAAACCATGATATAATGTTATAGTTATTTTTATTAGAAAATTTATACCATTATCAGAAGCAAACAACATTGTATAACATAGCTCTAAATCGTTAACAGATAACATATAACATGTGTATATGAATATACATGTAAAATGTTGATTGTATGCACTGAATAACAAATACTCTTTGGTATATACTGGTAGTACAGCAAGATAGGTTTTTCAATTTTGGTTCAATTTGACATTAGGTCAGCAAATGAACAGTATTTTACCCTTGCATTTTGATCATAGCTATGAAGATCTACTTATACAAGTGCAAGGAAGCACGTACTATAATATACAACTTTCAAAGAGCACACCCCAATAAATTGATATGTAACAATCAAATTAACTAACAAGCAGTTAAGGAAATCACAGATTTTACATAATTTTTACAGAGATCTAAGCATGGTAAGATTTATATATAATTATATTGTCAATCAAGCTCTTGATTACATATATTTTGTGATAAAAGTCAAGTGAGAAATTGAGTACGTGATCTCAATCAGAATTCCTAAATGGTTCAAATGTGAAACTGAAATTGAAATGAAATTGTGGTTTGAGAGTGAATCTGAAATTTGAATTATTTTTTAAGATTTGACCATGATTCTGACATTTCCGAATGAATTTGAGATCAATGGTGTTCATAAATTTATTGGATGTACAATTGTGACTGGTCATAACTTTACCTGAATTACAAAATAATGCCCAACGAAATAAAGTATTTGGACTAGAGGTTGCTAGCAAAAGCAGATATATATCACAAACAGATTTCTTTTAAAATATAAAACTATGACAATAACTCCACAAATATTTTTGCACCAAAAGCGGCTCAATGCAAACACCGATGGTTTACAAACAAAGGGTATGTCTAACAGGTAAACATCACAAAAATATCAAATAAAGATGGAACTCCACAAATAAACTGGCACCAAAGGAAGCTGACAATATAAATAATATGTACTCACAGTCAAGTTTAACACAAACGTAACAAATGGTTAATAAACAAGTAATTAGGAAGTGAAGCAATACAGAAGTCCTCTACCTGGTTTCTAGGTTGCCAATGATTCTGTTGCCATGATAACCACAATTTTTACGAATAAAAACATAACAAATTTCATAAACCTAGCTTGAAAACTGTTTGAGTTATGGCAGATTTTCTTCACTGACGGGCTGACAGAGGGCAAACCTATAATCCCCTAAGGTTGAAAATGGATAGGAGCCTAACAAGGGGCTTAACAGAAAAACATGAAAGACTTATAGATGGATGTAGCAAAGTTGATATATGGTTAAACAATACAAACCCATCTCAATACCAGATATTATAACAACAACAAAACAATGAAAACCAACGGAATGTTCAAAACAACATGATCACATAGACAGCAGTTCAATTTAACAACATGGTTATTCCTTGCTCTGTTACAAGACTATTAACTAGTGGAAGGGGGTCTTAACAAACTGGTGCCTTATTCGCCAACGTTGTAAGTATAAAACTCAGATTTAGACTTAATCTTGCCAAATGCTCTATTTGCTCTCATGTTGTTATAAATGTACTTATTTTAATAGACAGGTATACAAGTTTCGTGGATAACAACAAATATTCAGATAAAATGTCACATGGTTAAATCTAATTTTAAAGAAATGGCAGTGTTATTAAAATTAAAGTTGTCAATTTGGAGTCTTAAGTATGTGTTTCAGTCTTACATTGTTGCTGAATAAGGCACCTGAACTTCCCCTGGATTTTGGCCAAAACTCGTCATGTTTATATGGAGATGTTTTCTCAATATCTTACATACAAGTATACATGAACTATGAAATAGATTTAAACTAACTTTAAGTTAAAACTTTGTATCTTCTAATTCAAGACCAATAGTAGTGTTTTTAAGCACGCTCTTGAACATTCAACACACAGAGAGCTAAAGATCACACAAGATATTCAGACTAGACTTAAGAGAGCAACAAGGGGTATTGTGGAAATACTGAAACAAAAATAGCATTTTTGGCAATGGTATTAACACTTATAATGAATGCATTGTTTTTGACAAGGGGTATATGAAAGATGACATTATACAGCAAGCACAAAGCACAGCTATTGTTCACTACAGTTAAAATATGCCATATTCTGGGCAATAAATCCATACATTGATGAAATTACTACAAGCAAAACACTACATAGTGTATATTGAATTGTATCAAAATGAATATGAAATCAATTGACAATTTTATTTTTGTATCACAATATACATTTGAAGTAGAGGTTTCAAAATATATTTTAACACTTAATTCATAAATACATATCCTACTGTTTGGACTAATCGAATAGTTTATGTCTTAGTCCTGGTGAGGGATTTAACATTAATGGCAGATAAATGTAATATGATTTCAAAATATTTTTGTCAGCTTTTTTCAGAAAATGCAAACAGATAAAATGACGTACCACAACCCACTCAATGTATAGATTGGTTTGGTTATACAGTAAAGTGAAAATGTACCCCAAGTATCATTCCCGACTCACAGATCTGACCAAATGCACTTCTATGTACTAAATATTCAATTGACATGAAATAAGTCAATCAACTTAATAAGTTAGTAAATAATGAACAAACAGGTGTACAAGTGCATCACTATATGCCTCCGCATCAGTCGTTGCCGGGGCATAAAAATATTTTGATCAAAAATGTGTTTTCATGGGTGATAATGACACTTGGGGCATATTTTTAACAAATACGCAATAGTTTAGTAATACGTAGATGCCATTGTTAATTTTCCAACAGATGTTATGAGATCCTTTTCTAAGTCATACAGAGATATATCAATCGGTACAAATTCTGCTATTCCGTATGACTGTAACTTTTTGCTCCAAGTTGCATTTTTACTCATATCTAACAGTCCTTTAGTGATCTTTGCTCGTAATTCCTCTGAAAATATATAAAATTAAAACACTGAAGTTAGTGATGGCTAGATCTTTTTGTAAATACCAATATACCCCATATCATTGAGCTACAACTCAGCAGTTACATACAGTGCCAATGACGCACAGCACATTTGTTTTTAAACCTCTAGACCTGGTGAACTGGAGTATTGTGAGCATTAGACAGTTACTCAGAGAAATTAAGCACTGACTCAAGACCCGGACTGCTCAATACTTAGGTGTGCCTCACTAGAAATTCGCACTATGGTATACTGTACACTACCATATTGCAAGCAAATTGAGGCATTTAGTAATAACATTGTCTGTGCACAAGCGAGCTACTAACCAATGATTCCAGGAAAACTGGCTAGTAGGCTGACTAACATATATAAATGAAAGTGATTTTCCACCTTATACATCTTATGCTTCATGTATACCAGTAGTAACTATAGTGACAACGACCATATAAGTGTTATTTGTTGTTTCGATGGTGCAGTCATACCGACAGTCACTACAGAGCTAGGCAACATCACCATTTGGGTTGTGGGTTCAAAACCCAGCCTCCCGATGAGGGTTTATATAACAAATTTTTAATATTAAGATGCACATACCAGGTAATCGTTTGTTGAGTACTATAGGATGTGTAGGTAGAGGTCCAAGGGAGGTAAGTACGGTGATATTATCTTTCATTGTAGGATGTGTACGTAGAAATCCTGACAATACGTTGGAATTAACGGCCGCTACATCAACACGACTCTCCAACACAGCTTCTATAGAAGCTAAATGAGATCCTAAAATATAAATATATGCAGTGATTCATTTTGATGTGCGTCCTGCGTCCCTGATGCATAAATTTTTGTTGGGACGCAAAGTTTAACTAAATGCGAGTCCGCCGGACGCAATAAAATTTGAGGACGAAACGGTTCGAAAATTATCGGGTCTGCAAGATTCAAGGAATAAATTTACGTAGACACCATTTCCGGCCGTTGTGTTTATAACAAGCGATTTCATTGGTCGCTTTATGAAGATAAACCAATCGGTAAGCGCGTTTTAACTGAAAAGTCGTACAGTACTTTTTGGATAATAAACAAACTTGCAAAGTCTAATTTTACTTTTCGGACGATCACAGATAGAATCCGCCCGAAGAAAATTACGCAACTTGATTGTAAATTAAAGAATGTTAACATCATTTTTACACACGCCGGCGACGATTCTGAATTATATTTATAAAATGAAAAGGTCTTCTGATATTAACGATTAATTGGTCGAGAGCTCCGACCATTTGTTCACATTTTGCTAAAGATCCCGTTGTTTTTAGCGAAGTTTGCAATTACTTCAGCATCATCTGATCATAGCCTGCGGGGACAGGTTGTAAATGAGGATTTTCTTAATTATCACCTGGCTGTTGATAACATGTATATCAGCTCAGAGTTTGGAGATTTTGTTGCCAAGGCAAAGGGCTACATTCTTATTCCATTGACAAGAGTAGCAAACAACAGAAAGTTATATGTTTTCAATCATAAACCTCAAAACATATAATGTGATGGTGTTTTACCTTAAAATCTTTATGGAACTCGTTAAATTTAGCTGGAACTCATTGTTTTGAAATATGTTCTTTAATTAGTCTACTGGGTTTATTAGCGATATGGAAATCTTGGCAAACACTTTCTCGAGCATATAAAATTTTGGCCTATAAAGAATACTACAAAATAGCGGGGCTTTTTCCAATTTTCTGACTAAGAAATCACTTATCCATAGTAAGATATTTTAGCGAAAAATTGTTTGCCAGCAAACCAACAAAGGTTTCAAATAGGAAGCAATGCAATGCATGCATATAAATTACTAGAGTGAAACCTCAAGGTGGCCTTCCATAGAGCAAGTACCTTTTTTTAGTAACATTATCGTTTTGTTTCAGAAGTAACCATTTTACTAACAATTTTACCTGTCCAGAGCAGCAACCTTAGTACAAGATCAAATTTGTGTTTCCTCAAGAATGTTGCTCTAGAGAGGTTGTACGGCATATCACTTAGCTATAAGGGGAGGGGTCAAGTCAATGAGAATCAAGTGTATTTAAAAGCAGTAAAAAAGTGCATAAATACCTGATTCATAAGTGCTACCAAAGAATGAGACATCAAAGCCGAGTTTCTTTAGATGAGATAACACAGCAGAACTTGCGGACACAGATTTCCCCGTACTGAATCCAAACGTGTGTCCTCGTAAATCTGTTAATTCCTTAAACTTTGATCTACAATAAAAATAACCGGTAAACAAACTAGAGTGCCAAATGGGAATTACCAGTCAATTTGATGGCTTAGAATGAGAAGGTCGTAACTACTACTGACGACCTTTTAAGATTCATACATATTTCAAATCTGCATCATAGGACGCTTCTTACCAGCCTATTTTCATGAAAATCAGAACTTGTCATGTTGACCAAAAGAAGGTTCTTATAGCTTGTTTTTTCATAAGAAAAGAGTAAAATTCAGACAGTATTTTGTGTTTTCTCAAAGTATCAATTTTGTAGTTACGACCTTCTCATTCTAAGCCATCGAATTATGATGCAATCTCGTTGGTTTAAATATTGAAGATAGATATTTGATATCTTTTAGCTTTAGAAGCTTTCACAATGTTGAAGAATAAGTTTTCAATAACTTATCAAATTCCCAACTATAGTGAAAATTAATCACCCACTAAATATGCTCAGTACATCTAGAAACGCATCGTTTTCATCCTTGTTTTTTTCTTACTTCCATTGCCCATACATGTTTTAATTTTGTGTAAAAATATTGTATAATCGTGTAGAAACTTGGCTATCGTCCAAATTTATCGATCGGGTTACGTAACTCCCGTGCGTTAAGAAAATGCAAAAACGCACGAATTCCACGTAAACCATTCAAGCATGATAAATTTTGGTTAAATTGCTTCGAATTCTTTGTAAGGGTTTGTCAATGGAAAGAAAATCACAAAAGAAAATTTCTAGGCTTCAGAATAAAAATATCAGGATAGTCCGAACATGGGCCAAATCAAGCGATTCGGATGCCTATGACGGAGACGTCAACTGGGAGGTTTCACTTTGGCTAAATTGCTATGAACCGACAATGTTTCATCTAGAGACACTCTACTATCACCTAGGCAACGTTTATAACCACCCATGTACAAGTCATCCATGTGAAACAACTCTCCGACAGGACCAGTAACTCCACATAAACCATATCTAGGCAAAGCTCACAACTGGTTCAAACCCTTCTTATCAATTTGCTGGATGCCATGCATATGTAATCAATCAATAATTAATCAATATTTTATCTTTTCACTTAGAACAACGATTCTGAAAAAAAATAGGATTTTTACCAATTTGTGTTCCGTTACTTTTAAGCCGCGCTATACACACAAGTGTTGTTAAATTGCACCGATAGCACTTTATAAAAACAATGTTACAGTTGCACTGTTCCTCGAATAAAATGTAATCAAGTAGATACAGTTTGGTTGCCACTCATACAAAGTTTGAAAAGTGCTGACAGAAATCCCAGTGTTGCGTTTCTAGATGTACCCAGTATATTTCTGATTCTACAGTATTATCATCCAAAAATATTCACTTTGTCCTAAATGCATTGCAGATTGATTTCATGCACATTGTGGCTTTTATATAGAGGCTATATGATGATTTTGGTGCAAGATTAAATTTTATTTCACTGACAGATCACATATTATAAATAAATAGTTTCCCAAGTACATGGCTACCGATGACTTACTTGTTTCTTGTGTTAATTATGACATCACTATAATAGACTGCTCTACCCGTATTCTTGGTGTGTATATGGACTGGTCCAGCCTCACACAGTTCTACTGAGCTATTCTTCTCTGCAAGTCTGAGATAATCAGAACTTTCCATAAAAGCTGAAACAAGTATAATCAGTATTTATCAATGATCCACTGAGGTAGGTCAATCATGATTATTGATTTGGCTTTTGAAAACTTTTGGATACAAAAGCATAGAATTAGAAGTAAATTTCAGGATTTGCAAGTACAAACTTTGAGGACTCGCAATAAACTTTCATTTGACATGAAAAGTAAAAATTGAGCCCAATAGTTGATATCCGGAACTCTGTGCAAGGAGGTTTTCCCCTTAATTTACATGTAGGTACAAACAAATCTGGCCTAGTTGGACTGGTTTTGTATTCATATGCAAATTCTGCTGACACAAACTCTATTGTCCAGATATGAATATTCAAGTTACACAAGGATTATAACGGTTAAAATCTATTTGTACCTACAGATTAGTGAAAATCCGGAGTAGGTCTATTGTGATATATTATATTACAACACTGTAACAAAATTAATTGCAGGCCCCTAATTACCTATATCAGCTTCATCTGCAGTAAAGGGGTCAGTCCGGTCAGCCGGAGGTCCTGTCCATCTGGACTCATAAATGAGGTATGCATCCTTTCCTGTAACCTCTTCTAGATAACTCATAATACCTTCAAATACATCTACAGGTATACCTGGAGACATGTACGTTAACAAACGTAGCTTACTCTTAGTATCGGCCATCTTTGTTCAATAAACTGAAAAATTACCAGATAATGCTAGATCAGACTTAGTGAAATATATACATATATACTAGTTATATTCCAAGCAAAAAGAAATATGAAATTACACTTTGTAAAATCCGACAATTTTTACCAGTTAGCAAGGAAATTAATTTGCTACATATTCATATTTATTCCAATATTTACAAATCAAGTTCGCAAAACACTACGCTGAAAATTGTAAACAAGAGGGCCATGATGGCCCAATATCGCTCACCTGATTATAAACCCTGCACAATTTTCACCCGAAGGAACAATTTGAACATCTTGGTAGAAAACCACAAGATGATGCTACATACCAAATATCAAAACTCTAGGCAGTGTAGTTTTAGGCAAGAAGATATTAATATGTTTTCCTTATATAAGTCTATATAAAACGGTGACCCCCCGAGTGGGGCCAATTTTGACCCCAGGGGCATAATTTGAAAAATCTTGGTAGAGGACCACTAGATGATGCTACATACCAAATTTCAAACTCTATGCAGTGTAGTTTTAGACAAGAAGATTTTTAAATTATATGTTTTCACTATATAAGTCTATGTAAAACGGTGACCCCCGGGGCTGGGCCAATTTTGACCCCATGGGCATAATTTGCACAATCTTGGTAGGGGACCACTAGATGATGCTACATACCAAATATCAAAGCTCTTAGGCATTGTAGTTTTAGACAAGAAGATTTTTATATGTTTCCCTATATAAGTCTAAGTAAAATGGTGACCCCAGGGTGGGGCCAATTTTGAGCCGAGGGGAATAATTTGAACAATCTTTGTAGAAGACCTCTAGCTGAGTCTACATACCAAATATGAAAGCCCTGGGCAAAGCAATTTCGGAGAAGAAGATTTTTTAAGGTTTTCTCCATATAACTCTATGTTAAACTAAGGGCCCCCGGGGCGGGGCCAATTTTGACCCCAGGGGCATAATTTGAACAATCTTTGTAGAGGACCGCTAGCTGAGTCTACATACCAAATATGAAAGCCCTGGGCCAAGCGATTTCGGAGAAGAAGATTTTTAAAGGTTTCCCCTATATAACTCTATGTAAAACTAAGGGCCCCCGGGGCGGGGCCAATTTTGACCCCAGGGACATAATTTGAACAATCTTTGTAGAGGACCTCTAGCTGAGTCTACATACCAAATATGAAACCCTTTAAGCGGTTTCGGAGAAGAATTTTTTTTAAGGTTTTCTCTATATAACTCTATGTAAAACTAAGGGCCCCCGGGGCGGCGCCAATTTTGACCCCAGGGGCATAATTTGAACAATCTTTGTAGAGGACCGCTAGCTGAGTCAACATACCAAATATGAAAGCCCTGGGCCAAGCGATTTCGGAGAAGAAGATTTTTAAAGGTTTCCCCTATATAACTCTATGTAAAACTAAGGGCCCCCGGGGCGGGGCCAATTTTGACCCCAGGGACATAATTTGAACAATCTTTGTAGAGGACCTCTAGCTGAGTCTACATACCAAATATGAAAGCCCTGGGCCAAGCTGTTTCGGAGAAGAAGATTTTTAAAGGTTTCCCCTATATAACTCTATTGAAAACTAAGGGCCCCCGGGGCGGGGCCAATTTTGACCCCAGGGACATAATTTGAACAATCTTTGTAGAGGACCTCTAGCTGAGTCTACATACCAAATATGAAAGCCCTGGGCCAAGTGGTTTCGGAGAAGAAGATCTTTTAAGGTTTCCCCTATATAACTCTATGTAAAACTAAGGGCCCCCGGGGCGGGGCCAATTTTGACCCCAGGGACATAATTTGAACAATCTTTGTAGAGGACCCCAAGGTGGTGCTACATACCAAATATGAAAGCTCTAGGCCTTACGGTTTCAAAGAAGAAGATTTTTAAAGTTTCCTTTTTGAAAATCTATTTTTAGCCTGTGTGACCTAGTTATGCGACAGACTGGAAATCTTTTAACAACTTTGGTAGAGGTCCACCCAAGGAACATTCCTGTTAAGTTTTATCAAATTTGGCCAAGCGGTTTAAGAGGAGAAGTTGTTTGAAGAAATTGTTGACGGACGCACGCCGCACGCCGCACGACGGACGACGGACATCTCGGTATGACAAAACCTCACCATGACCACTTTGTGGTCAGGTGAGCTAAAAAGTTCTTTCTGGAGTAGATAAATTGTAAGTGTCTAACCTAGCTCCCTCATTTAATTTGATATAATTCAAAAATCATGCAATGTTAATATACTTTATTATATTTGTAAAAAGAATAGCTTTCCTGGAACATTTGACCACTAATTCATAAATCCACAAAAATAAGTCTTGTCACCAAAATTTACAAAGTATCATGGCACTTCCTAAATCCTAAATGTCTGCTCCAATATTTTTTTTTGTGATTCTTTAACAACGAACGTCAATAACTAATTTAAATTTTCGTAAGTGCTTTGATAAAACAATAGCCATGTAAATGAAGTGGTTTATAGTAAATAGTTTTAAACTACTAAATCTATATACTATATATGGTCTATAGTAAATAGTTAACTACTAAATCTATATACTATACAGATTACTACTTAAGTTTTAAGTCCAAATAAGGTCAGTCACATTAGGTTACAGGTAGTGAAGTACCATATCAGTAATATAAGACAAGCTTCAATATTAACAAAGTCAGCTGTGGCTACACAGCAGTCGTATTTCGTATATAATTAGGTACTGGGTTATATTTCAAACTGGAGCATAGAGTTACACATGGGGGAGGGTGGGTTATAATGATGTTAGCCGAGATCTAATACTTACAGAAATCCTATGTGGGCGGATGACATCAAATACATGTATATACCAAAATTTAGAATATTAAAGTGTTAAATTATTTCCATTAACTATGAGAGCTCAGTTAAAATTATGGTAATTAACAATTTAGAGAGGCATGTACAGTTACAATAGTTTTACCCTGTGCCCTGGAATTTTCCTAGATACATTTTAACAACAGGATGAATTGATATGTATGTACTTTTGATAAGGGACTAGCTTATTATTGCCCATCTATTACCCTGACATACAAGATGCAACATAATGATATGATAATGGTAACAGCTTTAAACTGGATTATTTTGGTCTTACACAATATGAGAATTTAAACCAGACAAAAAATTACACACCATTTTTGCCACTTCAGATAGAGCTATAAACGCCTTATCAGTTGTCTAGAAAATGACCATGTTAAATGTGTCAATGCAGGTCAAATACATAAATTTTTCATCAGTTACTGTCCGCTACCAATATATCAGGACTGAATTATTTATACTGAAGTCAACATTCTGAAATTGATTGATCATCGTCAAAGACATTGGGTTAACTGTATAAGTACACTTACTAATGTAATACAGACAATAATATTTGTTAACTATGCCCTCATCAAAGTTTGAGTGACCCACTCGACCATTGTGCCGGTCTGTCAATTTGGATAATTGTGTTGACCTTATAATTGTCATGAACAACATAAATGCATTATTTTGGAGTGTTTGTGCAGAAAATGCACTTTTTTCAGGCTTTAAAATTATATAAACAAGAGAATCCCATATCTCTCACCTGAGAAACATGGCATTTGGTACATTACCATATATGCAGCAAATCAGGCAAGACTTGCACATCACTCAAATCAGTTCATGACATTTCATCTAATAAATATTAGAAACACTGTATAAGCTAAGAATATGACTGTATTATGAGGCCAAACGTTCTAACAGAGTTTCATGAAGATCTGGCCATAATTTTTACCTCAAGTGATCTCAAAAGTTTGCTCTATGATTTGAACTAGTGACTTTGTTTTGACCCCATGTGACCCAGTTTCTAGCTTGGTCTAAATTTCATAGAGACAAATATTCTGACCATGAATAATGAAGATTGGGCCATAACAAGTTTTTCTAAGATTTGACCTGATGACCTAGTTTTTAGCCTAACATAACTTGGCTCAGATTTTATAGGGACAAATACTCTGACAAGTTTTGTGAAGATCAAGCTATGATTGTTGCATCTAAAGAGTTTGCATGCTTTTCTAAGGTTTGACCTATTGGCCTACTTTGACCAAACATGACACAGTTTCAAACCTGACCTCGAATTTATAAAGACAAACACTCTGACCTAGTCTTATGAACCTTGGAAGTTGGACAATAATTGTGTCTCTATTGTGTTTACAAGTTTTTTTCTATGATTTGATCAAGTGATCTAGTGATCTAGGTTTTTATATCCAACATTAACTAGTTTTGAACTTGACCTAGATTTCATAAAGTCGACTATTCTGGCCAAGTTTCATGAAAATTAGGAAATAACATAGTCTCTAATTTGCATTCACAAGCTTTTACTAAGATTTAAAAATTTTGCAACTAAAGAGAGGTTATGGGAGGGATCAGCAATGGCACCATTTGCTCTATTCTGACCATGTTTTAAGATTAGGCAGTAAATGTGGCCTCTAAATTAATGTGGTCACAAGAAATTGTAAATGGACAAACAGGGATCACGAAAACTCATCTAAAAAGTGTCACTAAATGTGGCAGGTGAGCTAAGTAATAAAAAGGTTGACACATGATAAATACTTAATTATACAATACTTTCTTTTTTTGGGTGATTTCAATATCTACTGTATTTTACTCCAGGAGAATTAATCCAATTTAATTAATGTACTGAATGAACCATGTAGTTACTTATTTACCAAAACATCCACAAGTACTCTGAGTATTGGCATTAATAAATATAACAAACAAAAAACTGTTTCCAATTACGTAACTTGCACGCGTGGTGCACGAGCGTATTATAATTCACTGTCAAAAATACACTGCCACTGTCGCAGTGCGTGATATTTTCATGGTCATTTGTAAAAATAAGAATTTGGAGAAAATAAGAATTTTCCAATATTCTGAGAAGAAAGAAACATACAATCAACTTAGATATAAACACTGAACATGTCTGTAGTAAATGTCATAGTCGTTTAAGTAATAAAACGTATAAAACTTCACCAATCAAAATACAATAAGGCTGCCATCTTACCTCTGTCAATCACAAAACGAAAGTAGAAAAGTCAGAAAAAGTAGGTCAACAAACGAAAATATTTTAAAATTTGTGATTTAGTCTTACAATATTCATACATAACAAACGAGGTGTGTATGAATGTTTTGACAATTTATGATAAAATTGTTTTGTTAACCTGCACAGCAAGTATAAAATCATTGAACTTTACAGAAGATATTAGTTTATATTTCGTTTAAGAGTATTCAGTCGTGTGAGCTATTTCACAATCAACAGCATGTATCAGCCATGAAATGACTGTAAGTGGGCGGGGATTAGGCGGAGTTATCTCATTAAAACATATAATTTTATCCAAGGGCTCATGAGGGCGCAAAAATGTATTATTGTAACCTGTAAATTCAACAGCTAGTATATAAGGAATAACAAACATTTCCATTCGATTTAATCATGTATTTTAATTTAATGAATTCAATAACTTCTAGTTTACAACAAATAACATCTGATCGTGTTACATTTACAAACTTACTTGTATGTGATTTTCCAGCAAACATGACCATATGAGCTATTCCTGGGCAAGCCCATATGGAACCCATGTAGGTCCCATATGGGCTATTCCTTGGCCAAGCCCCATGAGCCCATATCTGCTTTAATTCCCATATGGTAGCCATATGGGTCACATATGGGCTGTTCCTGGGCAAGCTCATATATAGTACCCACATAGAACAAAAAAATACCTTCATTGAATAGAAATATGAGTAAATTTAATCTTCTTCTTGCAATTATATTTACTTTCAGTACAAATTATAGTGTTTCATAAGTTCAAAGTAAACTGATGTATGTGCATTTTTTCTAAATTCTACCACACAGTTGTCTGGTGATAGATAGCTAGTAAATGTGATAGATAGCTAGTAAATTTCTTTCTGGTAACTATATAATATAGATGGCCTTGAATAAACAAGAAGCTGTTCAACTGCTCCTTCCTGCAAGGACACTATGTACACAGAGTGGTCACAAAGCAGAGGATAGAGTGGTGTTTGGTGAAAAGGCAGTTTCTGATTTGCAATAGATCTGGGCAGAAAGTGTCCATACGAATAAGAGCAGCCGATATCGGACCCATATGGGTCCCATTTCTGAAGCATCTGTGCTGCCCACATGGGTCCCATATCAAAGACGTTCATGAACGTCTTTGCCCATATGGATCTCTGTTGAAGTCCCCATATGGGTCCTACATGGGCAGCCCATATGGGGACCATTTGGGTCCAATGCACTATGATTGCTGTGTTAGTCCTACTTGCATCAGGCATCAGATTATGTTGATATACTTACTTTGGGTCTCATTTATTTGCATTTAATTCATATTCTGCACCGCGACCCAAAAAAAAGCGGGGACATTAAACCGGGTCTATATTTCTCTGATTATGCGGGGAGTTTACCTTATGGCTCTGGAGGCTGGGATTGTACGTGGGGTTTGAAAAAGCAATAGTCAAAATCCCCACCCTTACCCGGGCTGGGACTGGGACAGCGTTTTCTTGTTTTCTCAAAATATCGATTTTATGCTTACGACCGTCTTATTCTTTGCCAGCGAATTATGAACGATCGACTTATTTTTAATCAATCTTGATGAAAGCTTACATATGCGTGCATACATTTTGTGTGTACAAAGTGAAGACATGTATAAATTTTTCTGTCCAATTTTCTGTTTTGAATCATAATAATTTTTATGCTTGACATGTGCAATTTTAAAACAGTCCGTTCTCGGTTGCAATATTTTTGCTGAGTCAATATGTTCCAATGCCACCATTGTTTCTCCACTGTCTATTACTGGGGCCAAAATGACATATGCATGTATTAAAATTAGGAGTTTTGGTGGAGTGTGTGTATATGTGAACTTCTTTTCAGTAAAATACACAATAATGACAGAAAGAAAAAAT
This sequence comes from Spisula subtruncata, assembly GCA_963678985.1. Classification (NCBI taxonomy): domain Eukaryota; kingdom Metazoa; phylum Mollusca; class Bivalvia; order Venerida; family Mactridae; genus Spisula; species Spisula subtruncata. The sequence continues at coordinate 36,927,926 of OY787672.1, read as the reverse complement.
AAAACGCAGTTTAGTCAAAATCACATTATTATTACACAAGATGATATCCATTTCCAATAATATAATACATATTACAAAACAAAAATAATTTATACTTGTACATAACCGTAGTAAACTGACACATAAATGTCGTATTCCAAAATAAATCATTATACAATTATAAAATGTACATGTACATGAATAGAGACGTCACAAAAAAATTCAGTTAGAAAAAATGAAAATCAAAAGTAAAATTTAACACATTGCTATATTATATTAAATGAACAAAACATCAAATCGCAAAATAGATACGGTTAATTGAAACAAACTATTATGGAGGCGTCGCGACTGGGGCCGCAGGAGCGCCGATCGCCGGCCCAATATTTGGGAAAGCAAAGGCAAGCTTGTGTGAAAATATGAATAAATTAATATCTTCTAGCTACAAATTGTGAATTGAAACGGCACAAAATGGCAGATCAGGACCGGTGGTTTCTAAGGCGATGTCGACACCTAATTATTAATGTAATCCAGCCAAGCAAGAAAATGTATTGTAATATCTAATTGACACTTGACACAGAAGATCGAATGATCTACTGTACATATGCATGTTGTCAATATTTTAATTTTAAAGATGTTTATTTTGTAAGGTTCAATAAAGGTGACTATTTTGTATATCTCAATATATAATATATTTAAAAGAAATACTAGTTTTTATGCTGAATGAAAACTATTTTCATTTTTGATCATTCCTTGTAATAAATTAAGATATTCAGAATTATGACTATACTTTAAGTTTTATTGCTTGATGTGTTGTATGGAAAGTCTCATGAACGTCTTTCAATTTGAAGAAATCAGGACCTCCCGAGTCCTATCACTCGAAATGCTAGACATCTTGCAGGTAAGGGTTCGATAACCGGTATTAAACTAATCGTACACGGAGGTGTTAAGTTAATGTTGGCAAAGGCGAAATAAAGAACTTTTGAATCGTTTGTAGTCCTAGAAATGACGGTATGCGTGCATTGGTTTCGTTTTTTCGTTTTGAATGAATGCACGACAGCATTGCCAACGGCTTAGTTAATCAAAGTACTGAAGTACTGACAGGCTGGCGAACTGCAAATGCACAATAGCTTTTCAAGAAATATATCATAACATCAAGTGGTTTTCAAAATTAAAAGAGACATAGGTAAGTGCTGGACGAAAAATAAAATTTTAAGAAATATAAAAAATTTGGAGCCGCCGTGATTCGATCGCTGGACCTTAGCATCTATATCACGTTCGTTACGCGTAGTAATAATTATCAACGCCTTTAAACACCTTTTCTTTAATTTCATACAATTTCCTTCCATTACAAGAAGAAACTAATATATTACAATCGAACAGATTAAATGAAACAAAGAAAGTTTAATGTTCTAATCTTGCAAAACTGATTAACGAAGAGGAACTATTTTCATTGAGTGTATAGATTCTTTGTGTCAGTTTTGGCAGTAAATTCATCTAAGTGGAATTCATTTTTTGGCATTGTAATAGATCTGGCGACATCGCCAGCCTAGAAATGATTTGGAATTGAGAAAGAATGACTAAAATATTACAATCTAACTCCACAGAAATAGTGAGATTGCATATGAAAAGTAAGGAAGGGAAATAGCTCCATTTGTTATTTGGTTTCATAAAAAAAATTCCCATAACACGGAAGGGGGGCACCCCTCCCTCCCTCGCTCAGCCCGCCGCCCCGATTCTCTGGAACACGCCACGCGCCTGCAGTGAGTATAAAGAACCGAAGAAAAGGAACGGGAATGCTATGTCACTCCAATATATACTAGTATGTTAAATGACCATGTAATAAAACCATGATAACTCATTACTTTACAATATGGGCTTACATGTAGATATTGCCTTTGAATGCGGTGTATGTCTATCTGCAATGTGATAACGTACGGTTACCTGTGGTTATGACAAAATGAAATCACAAAAATGCTCGTAAGAGGGGACTAGTGTGAATTTCGCCCTGACATTGTCTGTACCACACGTTCGTCTTCAGTCATCTTCTCCTTTAGCTCTACCATTTCAGAGTTATTTACAACTACGTCGCTTATGGTTGGTATGCTTTCAAAATTCGGTTGACATGTGAAGAACCTCTTGTTGAAGGATAACATCAGGTGTTTCGGAATGGGTAGCTGTCTCTCAACCTTTGTAACTAGACTGACTGCAATTCCTATTGTAAGAGTGACGATTGAAACCATAACACTGAAATAAATATATGATATGGAGTATAAATAGTCAAGACCTTGTAACGGTGGTGATTCAGCTTCAGATAATGTCGCTGTGTAACTGATAGTGGCAAACGTTACATCCATACTAGTAACAGAATCATTTGACCAAACGGTCATGGCAGGTTTTGATTCATTGTAACATTGGTCTATTGGTCCCAGTGGCAGCCAAGGTGTTTGTTTTCTACCAGATGAAAAGTTGTATCCTAGTGACAACCATAACGCAAACAGAACACCAAAAAACGTACTGACCAGAATTCCCTTCCTTGTAGAGAATTTGATGAATATTGACATTACAAATAGCCCGGTCATTGGTCCGTCAATTGCTCCAAGAATACTTGAAGCTATTTGGGTAATTGGTCCGCTTCTGATTTGACTGATAAGTATCCCAACTCCAGCGCAAACAATACCAGAAATAATAACGATCACTTTCGAAGCTTTTGTTAGTTTTGTATCGGAAGCATTTTTCCACCTTTGACGTAAAACATCTTCGGAGACAATGGCTGACACGCTGCTTAGCATCGATGAAACTGTACTTAAAGATGCACTGCATAAAGCCGCAAGAAACAATCCTGTCACGCCCGGGGCATGGCTAAACATGTCCATCACAGCGAACGCCATGATTTGGTTAGGATTGGTGATTTGTCCCGACGCCAAAGGGTCACAACCCTTGGATGAAAAATAAGCGTACGCAACTAAACCTTCAGCCATTACGAGAATTTGTAGAATTACAAATCCAGGAATTGATATAGCGGCAACCTTTCTGGCTTCTGAGATCGATTTAGTTGCATTTAACCTTTGTACAGCGGGCTGTCTACAAGCAAAGCCAACAGCTCGAGCAAAGGTACCAAATGTTAGTGTCCAAAATGTGTGTCGAGTAAATGGACTCGGATCAAAGTCGATGAGCTGCAAACGTCCAGAAGGTCTGTTGTAATCTAGAACGCTTTGAACACCACCTACGTATATTGTACCGTAAATTAACACAGCGAATATGATTACAATCATAATGATGCCTTGGACTACATCTGTAGCGACAACAGCCTTAATTCCACCAAGTGACGTGTAGACGACAGCTATAGCAGACATTGCTATAATGTAAACCCAAACTTGAACTCCTGTCACCGACTGTAAGGCAATGGCAGCGCCAAACATGACGATACCAGAGTATAGGACCATGAAGGCAGTACTCAACCCCATGGCAACTTGACGTATGATGAGGGAATCGTGTCGCATTTGCAAATATTCGAATACACTGGTAACTTGCAACGGATAAAACAGTGGGATGGATATCCAAAACATAGCCGAAAATCCCAATGCCATTCCAATGTTTACAAGCCAGAAAATGAATCCATGAATGTACACTTCCGCCGGATATCCAAGATAAAATATTGACGACTCAAAAGTAACAAGCATCGACAACGCCACAGGCAAAGCTTTCATTTTGCCACCACCTCTATGATACCGAAATGTCGACAATTCCTTTCGCTCCTTATAAGCGTAATAGACACCGGTCGCCAAGGAAACAAATATTCCAAGACTAAACAAAACATAGTCCACTACATGAAGAGATATATCGTCGCCCATAGCTGAATACTAGTTCTTGAAAGTCACAATTGATTTAATATAATTATTTTTATTTCAATTTATTAATTTTATAGTCTTTTTGCACTTCATTGATATAAACAAACCATATCACTCTGAGCAAGACTTCTCATGACAAATTCAGAACATAACCGTACTTAACTACCCACAATTTCATTTATTAATTCATACATGAGTATGAATACAAAGTGAGTACAGCAGGTACATTTATGTTATAATTATTATCTTTGATAAAGACATGGCTTTGCATTCATTAATATGATGTGTATGATAATATCATTGCGTCAGCTGCTGCAATATTAAATTGAACTGAAACTTCTTAACATAGTTCATGCCAGGAATACAGGTAACAGTATATCGTTGAAAAAAACCCCGGAAAATATTTCTTTTTCGCTTTAAAATAGTCTTTAAAATTGATGAAGTTATCTGTGGCCAGAACGTGTATTCAAGCTGGTTTCTTGCATTTTATGTACAAATGTATATACATGTCTATCTTAGTAAAACGTCGTTATCTCGAGGACAAATCGGGAGAAGCAAATCATCAGAATAAACCGGGAACTCGACATGTCGGTGCAATCATTGGTATTCAACATTTAAAGCAAATTTGCCAGGACTTTTAAATGTGCTCGGAATAAACCGGGTGCTCGTAATATCGACGCTCTTCTAAACGAAGTTTAACTGTATATCTTCCTCTAAACCTCTTCCGGGGACTTAGACTATACTTGATACGAGTCAATCTGACTAGAATATTAATAAGGTACATCAGATGTGAGGAATAGACTTGATTCTTTGTTCTTAACATGTTTTACATTTCTTATAGACCACAAACATCCAAGGACATACTGTTTACAATGGCAAAAACGAAATAAGAAACTCGGGCACAGAAAACAGCAACAAAAGAACTCAAATACACGAGTCAATGCCCACGTGTACACAACAAAAATAAATGATTAAAAACCCAAGACCCGCCGCAAAAATACAGAATTACCAAATTTCTCAAAGAATTTTGAAAATATCGGTGTTCCCAATTGACTGAATGGAGCGCAGCTAAGATCAGACCTTGTTCCACAAGTTCCCGTTGCATGGCAACCTGGTTTCTCAAATATATACCAAAAATGGTGACCCAAGCGACAAACGAGATATTACTGCGACTTGAGTCGTTTACAAACACCATGCAAAGTGACAAAAGTTCAACGTTTGAATGATATATGTCTGTTTAAAACATCAGTGAAAGATTTGTAATTCATTGAAATTTTAACATTGTAAATGCTTAATGGACTTTTCAAGTACCCAAGGCTATACACTGCATGTCTGGTGATATAATGAAGAATCATGTCACGAAATACTAGTATATTACAAAAAGAAAGAAAACCTCTTAGCATATCCGCACACTGAACATTGCTGTAAATATGATATAACTACATTATATTCATAAACACGACTACCACGACTGACAACGAATAATCAGTCGGACAGAAAAGCAATATTCAACAGTAACAGCGCTCCATACATAAAAGGGAAACAAAACATTTAATACAGAGCAAGTGGTCTTAATTTTTTTTATTAAGATTTGATGCAAAAATATAATATTTGTCCGAAGCATGGAGATATATATTTTGTGTGTACCTAGGTCTGTGTCCAAATGTGTGGTACACGTCTCTCCTGATTTTATCAATCCATGATTGTGAAAACAAGAACATTTTACATCTTGCAAATTATTTGGAATTTGTACAATCGGTACAATAACGAGTAATATACATGTTGCCGTACCATCAAACACTTGCATTGATTTAAGACTTTCTATCTCGTGTCGTGATCAAACCAATATTGAATAAAGTATTTTCAAAGATCTAAAATTCATTTGGGCCCTAAAAACGAACTTTTATCGTTTTGTGTCAAACTCCGCCCACATATTAAGCTCCGCCTATAACTTTCGTGGCTACTCAGAAAAAAGGAAAAGAGAAACATTTAACACAGCAAATGCTAGTTGATTATGTAATTAAAAATGACTTAATTAAATTTGTAACGTCTATGAAGTATTTTGTTGTTGAACGAAATACAGGAGTCTGTAAATGTTCATAAAACACCGACAACTGACGCGCGAAATACTCCTATGCATGATTTATTAACACTCATTCATAAAAATACAGGTACAGAACTAAAACGCGGGTCCGTCAAATCTACGGCAAAGAAAACAAATGATGAAGTGTGCTAGAAATTGGTAACGTTATCATTTAAAATTACTATACATGTAAATTGGGAAATTATAACATTTCCATTCTTATGTACATGTAGTTAAAAGTCATGTACGTGATTTGCGAGAAATTATTACCACTAGGCTATAGTAAGAGTGGACCAGAAATGAGATACCAAGTATATAAACTATACAGTTTCTATAACCCTTACACACATACAGCTTGTACATTGAAAAAGGTATTTAATAAAAGATAATGCTATTTCCATGATGATACTTCTGTTTCAATTATATTATACAAGTTTGTATAACATGATATGTGTACGTGACAATATAATTAAGTGTTGCTGACGAATTTACTGTTTTATATGTTTTGGACTGATGTCTTTATTTGATATTTTATGATGAACATCGCCATGAATTGCTATTATCATTGTTATTTATTTGTCTATTCATTGATGTTTTCTAATGTTAAGTTAATTGGTGTAAATAAAAGATATCAAGCGTTCCTGCGTTTTGTCTATCCTTTATCAATTCGTTTCTTCTTTTATATCATTATTATAAACAATGCTTCGTTTATATTAATTTTATATAAACGATTAAATGATTAATGTTCGCAGTTCTACGTATGACTGAAACACAAATGTAACATTTTAAACACAGTTTAACGCTAGTGCATAATACGAGGGGGTATCAAAAAGTTCGTGGACTGACCCGTTCATTTTTATATGCGTTATGCGATTGAATAAGTTATTTTATCATCTTAAACTACATTCAATTCTGTACCGAGAAACAAATAAAAAGTTGAATAAATGATAATTTCAATAAAATATTCGAACGATTTAAAAGATGACCAACAGCATCCCGGCGCACTTTTATGACGTTACGACGTCATGAAACATCAAAATTTCTGCCACCTTTTGATCGTCTAAAGAATCCAAAACTCACAAACCTGTATTGAACTGTTCTATTGTCTACCAGAATACTTAGTTTTTACTAAATAGTATTTTATTCATAATAAAGTTCGATCAGTTAATGAAAGATTTGACAAATTCATTTATTCCAGCGCCGATCATCACACAGTACACGAAGTCTATCCTACTGATATTAGCATCATTCAACTCACATCGCTACATCTTTTATACCATTTAAACAGATTAATTTTCGCAAGACAACCTTACTTTTATATACCCGATGACATGCTCTAATTTGAGATCAGTATTGGGGTTAAATTGGATAAAAGGGCAAAATGCAACGGAAGATCGATATTCCGAGTGTAACGTCATGTCGAAAAGTGCGCCGACGTCATGAAATGCGTCGAAAATCAGGCTACACAAAACGGCATGTTTATAACGTCATATTAGTATCCGTGACATAGCGCTATACCATATACATCAGGATGATGCTACTGTCATATTGTTCATGTCGACGGTTTTATATTTCAAATCGGATGACAATTCACAGAATTATAAGTATATGTGGGAGGTCAAGTGAATGATATTTTATAAGTGCGCCGCGGAGCATAATTTAAGTTACCATAGTAACCACCACATTCTCGGAAAAAAGTTATATGAGCCGGAAATTTGCAAATCAATTCAGAATACGTTGGTTTAAAGGATGTGTGATTTTTACTGAATTCGGCCAATAACTAAACAAATGGCAGGCACAGTCCACGAACTTTTTGATACCCCCTCGTACATAAATACATGTATGCCGTATGTGGGAAACTATCACCAATGGTGTGACAAAAAAATCACGGCCGTAAAATATCACATTTTTCTAATCATTGCCATTTCATTAATATTTGTGTCATGTTAAATATATTTACATATTCAAAAACTAGAGAGCTTCGTCTTTATAATGATGTAAAGAAATCTAGAATTGAGGGTGGGGGCCGTGGAATTCGAACACATTGAAAATAGAAATTCAAGGCCGAAAAATTGTGCAATATTCAATTGGTTATAATTTCATTATTAATGAACGGATTTTCAATTTGTTTACATATTCTAAAACTAGAGAGTTTTACCTTTATTCTGCGATCAATTTTAGTCTGACTTTAAACTGATATAATTAATGTTTGCATTTAATTAATTTCTATTATTTTATATATTTAAAAACTAGAGAGCTTTATCTTTAATTTGATACTAACATATGAAAAATCTGTCCACAAATAAAAAAATAAACCCTAGGGGCCGTCACATCACTCCCGAATTCTCTCTTCAGGTGTCAATGGGCCGGGGAATACACACTCTCCTCACTAACCGAACGTGAAATAGCTCTACAAAGTCAACACGATGAACCTTCTTTTACAACCATTCGAGTTACAACCATTCCGGTACATGGGCGTTGTCTAATAAATGGGCGGAGCTATTAATACATATTCATAACATGGGCTATTATGTAGGCATGAGACCGCTAAATATTGTTATACGTTCAAGAACGAGATGAAAGTTTTTATTTTTTTAATTTAAATATAGAAATATTAATTTCCTTAATAATATAAGTTGCTTTATCAGAATCAAGCCTTATTTTACTTAGAAGACATTGTTTATTTTTGTTTTGTTACAACTTCAATAGATCTGTACTTACATTTCATGTTCGGACCACAGGGATTAGGCTCATTGAGTCGAATTATTATAGTACGTGTATATGGCCATATTTTCGACTCACTGAGCCTAATCCCTGTGGTTCGGACAAATAAACATTACATATTTACTATTATTTATGGGCGTAGAAGTCAGGGGACAAGATGAGAAGATACCCGATTACGAAGCCTGGACAAGGTTGCAAAATATAATTTGATCATTAGTTCGGAACGCATTTATATTTTACGACCTATAATAGTCCCGTTCTTGCTATATATTCTCTGTTGATGGTGAAAATAATATGAATACTGGTATGTGTTTAAACGAATAATTAAGTTTGCGCTAGATAGACAACTCAGCCCATGTTACATTTAAATGCGCAATATATTATTATACGCTCATAACTTTGAATAAACAGTACATTTTGTAGAAGTATGGTGCCCCATTTCCCTAATGTTCGCCCCCCCCCCCCCCCTCTATTGAACACTTTGTCACTTATTATTTTCGGGGTATTTGAATTTTCTAATTAAGCATTTGTGCTTGTAAATTGCAGATTATACCTTATTGCATACAAAAGCATGCCAGCATGGACCATATGACATATTTGAAAATAAAACTACAGCCTTCTTATTCTATTCTGAATGTATGTACCAGTTTTTACTTGCGCCATTGTTATTTCTTAATTCATGTGATATTATTTGATATCCCACCAATAATTCAGACTACATTAATATTGTACAGCTTGAAATAGTTCCGTCTTTATAATATAGCTCTTTCTTGACGTTGAAAATAATCTGAATATGCGTTGTGCTCCCATCATTCTTAAATTAATTTTGATATAATTATGAAAATAAATTGTATGTTCAACTACTAGTATTAGATATTTAGACAACGATATAACTGTTTTATAAGTCTTTTAGTGTGCAATATTTTATTGCACGGTGATATGTTCAAATATGGATGTGTGGTGCTTCTTTCCCCCAACTGTCCTCGCACATCATTAAAGCATTTCACACACCTCTCCTATTATTTTTCATGTTATTTGTATTTTTACTGAAACCTTTACGCTGTAAACTGTCACTTTACTTTTTATACCTTATTGCAAATAGTAGCATGTTATCCTGGCAGGGGCGTAGCCAGGACCTTAGCAATGTGTAGGACCGTGGGCAAAGATAAAAGAAGTAGGGGGTCGGGAGGCATGCTCCCCTGGATTTTTTTTTATTCCATGACAGGTACTGGTGCGTTTTGACGTATATTTAGGAGATCAAATTTCAAGTTAAACTTTAAAAATATAAAAAAAATTCTCGAAATGATGTGTAGGCCCGGGCCTAATGGCCTAGCGGCAGCTACGGCCTGGATCCATATGATATGTTGGAAATAAACGTACATTGTTCTTATTATATTCTGGATGTGTACTGGTATTTACTTTACTTATTAAAATATGGTCTGTTAAATAGTATTAGCTTCCTGATCAGACCAGTGCACAGCAGTCACACATTGAAAAACCGCATACAGCTAAAATACTTAGCTTCCTGAGAACAAGAACCAACCTATACTGACAACCGCATATAAGGCTCTAGTAAGACTACTGGTTGAGTAAACCACACCAGTTTGGTATCCTCAAACCCAGGAAGTATTCCATTAAAATCTAGATGATACAGATACGTCCACAGGAAACTAATCTTCACAAACTAATGTGTCAGGTATGCTTTCACTCCTCCGCTGGCGTTCTCTGGTAGACCTGACATCCGATGCAACTTACTTTGTTGGAAATGTGTCCGGTATAGTGACAAAAAACATCAAAATATCGGCCATTGGCACCAATCTCCATGGAAAGTCTTACTTAAACCACCATTATCCATGCTTTAGGTTATACCCCTTGCGATAACGGATTGTAACGGTAAAATAATTGATAGTAAATCACCAATGGATTACCAGATTACCTCCCTGTGTTAAACTGTAAATACGCATGTAATTTCAATATGTAATAAAGAATAAATGTCTATTAATTGGTAACTAAAAATTATGAAATTCAAAATGGGAGTATGAAGAAAGTTAATGTAGTTCTGTGTAATTTTTTACCAAAATCTGATAAATAGATTTTCCTATCGCAAACTAGCTATACCCTGCATACAATATCACAGTAACCATTCAAGTACTCTGCATACAATATCAGTACACTAACTGTAATATGACAGTAACCATTCCAGTACCCTGACTGTAATTTGACAGTAACCACTCCAGTACCAAGACTGGAATATGGCAGTAACCATTCCAGTACCAAGACTGTTATATGACATTAACCATTCCGGTACCAGGACTGTAATATGACATTAACCATTCCGGTACCAGGACTGTAATATGACATTAACCATTCCGGTACCAGGACTGTAATATGACAGTAACCATTCCAGTACCAAGACTGTAATATGAAATTAACCATTCCGGTACCAGGACTGTAATATGACATAAACCATTCCAGTACCAAGACTGTAATATGACATTAACCATTCCAGTACCTAGACTGTAATATGACAGTAACCACTCCAGTACAAAGACTGTAATATGTCAGTAATGATTCCAGTACCGAGAATGTGATATCAAAGTAACCACTCCAGTACCAAGACTAGTATAGCATTAACCATTCCAGTACCCTGACTGTAATATGACACTGACCATTCAAGTACCCTGACTGTGAAATGACTGTAACCATTCCAGTACCAAGACTGTATTATGACAGTAACCGTTCCAGTACCAAGACTGTATTATGACAGTAACCGTTCCAGTACCAAGACTGTATTATGACAGTAACCATTCCAGTGCCACGACTGTATTATGACAGTTATTTTGATACTAAACGTATTATAGTATCTTTTCTCGTAATGCTGTTTTTGTCTTTTATACATGTATGTCGCATGTCAATATTGTTTATAGACATGCAATGAATGATTCTTCTGAAAACCATAATAAACTATAAGTCTAACCAATGTTGTCTTGTCTTATATCATTTAAGATATGGTACTTAAATAGTTACCCTCATATTGTAGCCAGGGTACATCGATGTTTACCCTCATATTGTTGTTTGGGAACTTGATTGGTTACTCTCATATTGTAGCCATGGTACTTGAATGGTTATCCTTATATTTAAGTCATGGTACTTGAATGGTTATCATCATATTGCAGCCAGGGTACCTGAATGGTAACTCTCATATTGTAGTCATGGTACCTGAATGGTTACGCTGCTATTTGTTAGCCATGTAACTTGAATAGCTACCCTCATATTGTAGCCGTGGTACTTGAATGGTTACCGTCATTTATAACCATTTTACTTAAATGGTTACCGTCATAGTATTGCCTTGTTACTTGAATGGTTACCGTCATATTATAGTCATGGTACTTGGATTGTTACCCTCATATTGTAGTAAGTTTACATGATTTGTTACTCTCATATTGTAGATATGGTACTTGAATGGTTACCCTCATACTTTAGCCATGGTACGGGAATAGTTACCCTGATTTTGTAGCCAGTGTAATTGAATGGTTACCCGTATATTGAAGTCAAAGTACTTGAATGGTTACTCTCATATTGTAGTCAGGGTATCTGAATGGTAACTCTCATATTGTTGTCATGGTATTTGAATTGTTACCCTCTTATTATAGCCTTGGTACGTGAATGGCTACTCTCATATTGTAGCCTTGGTACTTGAATGGTTACCCTCATATTATAGCCATGGTACCTGAATGATTACTCTGAAATTGTTATCAGGGTAGTCAGATTACTTGAATGGTTACCGTCATATCATAGCCATGGTTCTTGAATGGTTACCGTCATATTGTAGTCGTGGTACTTGAATTGTTACTTTCATATTGTTGCCTTGGTATTTGAATGGTTACCAGCAATTAACCCATAAGAAGACAATTTTGACAGCTATTCATTGTGACTGCTACCTGACTTACTGCAGTTTGTCAAACATATTTTAACCAGCCTGTGTACTGGAATGGATGCTCCCATATTGTAGCCAGGGTACTGGAATGGTTAGTGTCATATTGTAGCCAGGGTAGTGGAATGGTTACTCCCATATTGTAGCCAGGGTACTGGAATGGTTACTCCCATATAGTAGACGGGGTACTGGAATGGTTACAGAAATATTGTAGCTAGGGTACTGGAATGGTTACTTCTATATTGTAGCCAAGGTACTTGAATAGTCACTCCCATATTCCAGCCTGTGTACTGGAATGGATGCTCCCATATTGTAGCCAGGGTGCTGGAATGGTTACTGTCATATTGTAGCCAGGGTAGTGGAATGGTTAATGTCATATTGTAGCCAGGGTACTGGAATGGTTAATGTCATATTGTAGCATTTGTGCTGGAATGGTTACTGTCATATTGTAGCCAGGGTACTGGAATGATTAATGTCATATTGTAGCCATGGTACAAGAATGGTTACTGTTATATTGTAGTCTTTGTACTGGAATGGTTTATGTCATATTGTAGCCAGGGTACTGGAATGGTTACTGTTAATTTGTAGCCAGGGTACTAGAATGGTTACTGTCGTATTGTAGCCTTTGTTCTTGAATGATTACTGTCATATTGTAGTCAGGGTACTGGGATGGTTAATGTCATATTGCAGCCTTTGTACTCGAATGGTTACTGTCATATAATTGTAGCCTGTTTCCGTGAATGTTTAACACCAAATTGCATCCAGGGTACTGGTAATAAATTTCTATTGATTTGGTAGTACCCTTTTCATTCGGACACTCGGTTCAAAATAATACCCTAGCCATTCAAGTACCCTCGGTTAAATAGTACACTAGCCATTAAATTATCTTAGCTATTTTAACTAGCACCCCGTTGAATCATGTTCCCTCGCTATAACATTACCATTGCCATTCAAGTATCATGTGTTATATCAAGTGTCCTTGCTATATAGATTCATGACCAAAGTCATTTAGAATACCGTAATTACATCGCCGCCCGATTATACGTATAATAATACCTTAGCCAAAGACGTTGCCTTAGCCATTCTATGATTCTGGTGCCCTGACCCTACTAATTCTAGTTCACTCCTTGTAACAGAACAGGGTCGTTAAGTAGTCAATTATATCGATAATCCATGAAAAATAAACTTTTAAGTTATTTTGAATAGAATTAGAACTAGATTCCAACCATTGCACGTTTCGTATGCGTAGGGTGGAGTTTACGTTGTTTTTGCATAAATTATATTTTACTTATTACGTGGGATTATATACATGCCACGCAGCGTCCGACTATTATATTGTCATAAATACACGCCTCAATGCTTTATTGTTTATCTCACTAGTGTTACACACATAAACTAAATGTATTAAGTGCCAAATATTGGTACTAAATTTGCGTAAAGAAAATTTAGTAGTGTCATGCCTACTCTCTATACCGCCCAGACCCCGCCTACCTCATGGTACCCGAATGGCTACGATATAATGGTACTCGAATGGTTACGAAAGAAGTAACGCAGTGTGGGTCATCATTTGGGTCACGTTGCCAAGGGTCGTTCATTTGGAAAGCTATGTCGTCCCTCGGTATGGGGCAGTTCATTAGCCTAGGTGTTGATTTGCTATTTTTCATGCTGTTTTACAAATATTATAAGAGCATAAACCGTCGAGCGGACGAAATCAAGGTCAGTATACGGTGCGCAGGTAAACATTCACTCGAACAAAACAAAATCATATTTCCTGGTTTTTTCAATGCGTTTTATTTAGCCAGGTTAAATCTAGTTTTATTCATTTGAATTAAAGTTCAATATTGTTAATGTGTTTTAAACACAATCTGAATCATATCGATACTATTGTGACTGTGTACCTGTAATTCAAAAACGAAAGTGAAAGTAGAAATTATTGAATTTACACGTCACATAATCACAGGGAAAGGGTTATAAGTAAAGGTTATTACCTTATCAGTCGTCTAAGCCCATTCTGCTTACCAATGACGCCACAGCGTCAGTTCATGACGGCCTTCCATCATTGCCGCCACAGCTCAAGAGGGCGATCCCAGAATGCCCTGGTGCTTCAACCCCTATCGTAAAATCTCGGCCATTTCCATTTGTCTCCGGCAAATACACCCCGTAAATAAGTGTAGAAATACACCAATATCTTTCCTCCTTAATTACTACTTATGTCAGCTACATCCGCGTGAAAATAACACATTATGTATCCTCCAATACGATGGTTATTTTATATGTTCTGATCAATTTTCTTATTCCTACGGCATAGCAGGATGTATCGCGAATAAAATGTCAAATATCTTTGTAGAAAAATAATATCTAGCGTGTATTATGAATGGAATTTACATCTTGTTTATCACATGACGTCATGAATGATGTGACTTTTTTGGCATCAACGTAAACGTGAATTTTTATTTTGTAGCGTTCTTTCCTAGTTTATACAATTATAATTGTATTCTTGTTTTCAATTCTAGTATTTAGCAGATGTCGTTCTCTTTCTGGAGTTTAAACTTTAACATATTTGTTGCCGTATGTATATGTTGTATAAACGTTACTGGGGGAGCTGTCATTTTCGAATCATGTGACTGAAAGTAGTTGACTGTTCAAAATGTTACCTTGTTATGTCAGAGGTATTTTCCATTGAATAAAAACCGAGACTGGGGCACCTGCTAATGCCCATATTTCCGGATGCAAAGCACAGACCCTACAAAATATTGTTCTTCTGATTTTTATACTATACCTTTCTAGTCTTAAGATATTAGGTTATTATACAGTGTTTGTGCTATACAATTTAAACCTAGATGACTAATCTGTGTTCTTATAACCGTGTGATCTCCAAGGGTGGATAATTTCAAGTCCTATAAATATGACTTTTTGATTAGTATTTTAAAATTTTGACACCATATTAACCATCTGTCATTCCCAAAGTAACTATTAAAGTAAACATTAGGTTTTTGGACTAACTTATTTCAGCAAATACAATATTCACAATGTACCTACACATAATAATTATGACCTTATGTTTCTATGATTTTAGGCAGCACCATATCGTAAACTAGATGAGAATTTGATACAAGAACTGTCCGACTCTAGTTCACCGTATCTAGCCTATGCTTGTGTAGAAGGTGAAGTGATACCTATAGGTCGGCCACTAACCAGTCATCATGTGGCGGGGAAAACAGGAGTGATGCAACATATTTCTATAATAGAACATAGATCTAAAAGAGATAATGGAATATGGTAAGTGTAATATGTGCACCCAATCTCATAAATATCAGATCCTAACATTAATTCCATTTCCTAACGCTATTAGATAGTATAGTAAAATAAAGTAGTAGAGCGTAATTATAGGCGTCTGATTTTAATGAGATTGTATGTGCACTTTAAGTACTGTAGTGACAGCAACCATGACAGCTTCATTTGAACAATTTTATGTTATCTGGCACCTACTGATAGAGTGATGAAGGAGGCGTAAAGTGATTGTTCTGACTGTCTGTCCTTTCGTTCATTCATTTGGCTGCCCATCAGTCATCATATTGAAAATATTAACCATAACTTAAAGGGACTAAACTCCAGATGGTAAATTGCAAAATTTATCAAAAGTTCACTTAAAATCCCCTTTTTTTTAGCTCACCTGTCACATAGTGACAAGGTGAGCTTTTGTGATCACTCTTCGTCCGTCGTCCGTCCGTCAACAATTTGCTTGTGTTCACTCTAGAGGCAACAGTTTTGATCCAATCTTCATGAAACTTGGTCAGAATGTTGTTCTCTATAAAATCTAGACTAAGTTCGAAACTGGGTCATGTAGGGTCAAAAACTAGGTCAAATAATAGAAAAACCTTGTGTTCACTCCAGATATCACTATTTTGATCCAATCTTCATGAAACTTGGTCAGAATGTTGTTCTCTATGACATCTAGACCAAGTTTGAAACTGGGTCATGTTGGGTCAAAAACAAGGTCACTAGGTCAAATCTTAGAAAAACCTGGTGTTAGCACCAGAGGTCACAATTTTTATTGTATCTTCATGAAACTTGGTCAGAATGTTTTTTTTTTATGGAATCTAGGCCAAGTTCAAAATTGGGTTATATGGGGTCAAAAACTAGGTCACTAGATCAAATCTTAGAAAAACCTTGTGTTCACTCCAGAGGTCGTGTTTTTTATCTAATCATCATGAAACTTGGTCAGAATGTTGTTCTTTATGAAATCTAGGCCAAGTTTGAAACTGATCATTTGGGGTCAAAAACTAGGTCACTAGGTCAAATCTTAGAAAAACATTGTGTTCTCTCCAGGGGTCACTGTTTTGATCCAACCTTCATGAAATATGGTCAGAATTTAGGTTGTACTGATACCTAGACCAATGTGCAATAGGTGAGCGACCTAGGGCCTTTCAGACCCTCTCGTATACAAATCTGAACTTATTGATCTAGAAGAAAATTAATCGCACAATATTGATTATACCTTTTAAACTCCTAATTATATAATATATCAATTGCGTGAAATTATTAATTTTCGTGAGGATTAAATTTTGTGAATTGTGCGGTTCACCTTTAACCACGATATCAAATCCCATTGAACAATAATTTTGACCCCTGTAATAAAATTTTATTGCCTGAAATTCAGAATCCACGAATTAAGTCCCATCAAAGTGGTCTTTTAACCAAAACCACAAAATTTTGTCCCATGATTCAAATGATTCTACAGTAACAGCCAAGTTTGAGTACTCATTGCTCGAGTGAGCCAACATTTTTAACTCATCAATTATGAATAAAATGCTATTTTTTCAGGTCGGATGTTAAAAACATCATTCAAGACAAAGTACAGTCAGTGCCTTTTGTTCTTAGACGTTGGTTTTGCAAGGCGTCACAAACAGAGATAGTTGTGAACGATCCTACCAGTGCTAATTTTCTTATGAACAGTCTAACCGTGACACATGATTCATTTGAGCATGCAGAGAACCGAAATGTCATTTCTGCGGGAATTAACAGACTTTTTGGTGAAGTTCCAAAAGGTGTACACACAAATGAAAAAATGTTGTTGACCAATACGTTGCTGTTAGGTTTAGGCGAGGTTGCACTGAGTGAAGGAAAGCTGCACCTTAAACCGCCGCGAGATGACCAAATGTATATACTTACCACAATGAGTCGGGCTGAGGTTATTAACAGTTTAAGCAAGAAATCTTTTTGGGTTAAAGTACTTGTCGTGACTACGGGTGTTATAGGTGCGTCACTTTTAGCACACATTTTACATAAACTTATCAAACAATGGCGACAAGCTAGGTCAAAAGAAAGACGTCTTCGAGAGATTCGAGAATCTCGTCAGCGAGCCAGGGAATCTGTACGCAGTGGTGAATATGACGAGAACATTTGTATAATTTGTTTGACAAATCGTAGAGAGATTGTGCTATTAGAATGTGGACATATTTGTCTATGTGCTGAATGTGTTTTAGAGTTACCCAAGCCTCTGCAATGTCCAGTGTGTAGGAAAACTGTAGAACGATATATTACCACTTACAATGCATGATAGAACTTTCCATGTGCCTCTGTAGCCCAGTGGTTAGTGCACTGGCCATCTAATCTGGCGACCTGGGTTCAAATCCGGATGGAGGCACTCATATGCCTGCTATGCTTCATGATTGGCAAATGAAGGCTTTGCTCAGCTTTTGATAGTCGTTAACGTTCACAAAAGGAAATTGATGATATTAAAATTATATTTACATGATATTATTATTATTATTCACTTCAAAACTGTCGTGTGTGTAAAGACTTATTTCACTTTATATCTGTAGCCAAACCCCGAGGTGATGGTACATGGTACAATATGTATGATGAATTGTTCTATTCAAATGCAAAGTTTGAAGTAATATGAACATATCGATGGCTTAGAATGAGAAGGTTGTAAGTGCCACTTACGATCTTTCAAGATTCATACATATTTAGAATAAGCATCAAAAGGCGTTTCTTATGAACCCATTTTCATAAAAAATCTGAACTTGTCATGTTGACCAAGATAAAGTTGTAAAAGTTTGTTTTACCATAAGTAAAAGAGTAGATGTCAGACAGTTTTTCCATGTTTTCTCAAAGTATCGATTTGGTAGTTATGACCTTCTCATTCTAAGCCATCGATATGATAAACAATATAGAGCACTTTTCCTGGAACTTTTGAAACGTCCCTTGGATCTCCTTTTTCTACTGAAACTCTGTTTGCTAAGGAAATCGCCTATCCCAAGTACCACCGTCTTTTGCACATCTGACTAGAATTTCACAAGCATTGTGCTTCATGCTTGATACTGGCAAGTATCTATTATACTGTCCTTACTATCCTGTAGTGGACGTACAAGTGTATGAAAGGCAGTATCCCTCCCTGGTACAAGTATCTACTTTTTTGGAACGTTTTGATACATTGCAAATATACAAAACAAAACAACCACATGTATAATGTTTAAATTTTATTTTTTTACAGGCTTTTGCAAAATTTTATTATTATTGGTAACAAGTTAAAATATCATTAACAGTCAGCCTTATAAACAAACAATTCTCTTAAGAATTTGGCATCCAGTAAACACATTCATGTAGAACTGAAACTTGAATACAAATGACTTGTCAACAATTAAACACAGAAGCTGTGCAGGTTGCTTGATCCACAGGTGTGATTTTGCAGAGACAGAGTTTGTATGTTGTTGTTTTGTTTTTTTTGGCCTCTTAACTAGTTATATTTCACGATGATGTTTTGGCACCAATCAATGTGCCCAGCAATTGTGCAATGAACTACACACTGCAGTGTTTGAATGAACAACAGTTACATGTAAGAATAAGGGCAAAGAAATACGTTATTCTAGCAGCCTAAAAATGAAACAGAACATATCAAGGGTAAAGACCAAGTTGAAGTCTTAAAGCAAACATGTCTGCTTCTTTTTCTTCTTCAATGGTTTTAAGTGATACAAAAAGGCCCAATACAAATATTGAACATATCCAGGGTTAAAGCAAGGTTGAAAAAGTCTTAATCAAACAAAGCGAATGCAGTCCCTTCATTTTCATTCTTCAACGGAAAAGAAAAAGCCTCATTGAAAAATTGAACATTTCCAGGGTAAAGGCGAGATTGACATCTTAATCAAACAAAGCAAATGCAGCCCCTTCTTTTTCTTCTTCAATGGTCTCCATGGAAACAAAACTCGACGCAGGTTTGTTGATAGTTACTGGTCTGTGTACTACAGCACTGTATGTCCATTTAGGGAACACTCGTTTATATAAGTTCATTAATATCGTATCTTGTGATTTTAACTGTCCATCAAATGTACACTTCATATGGCCATGGGTACCTGTTGAATAAAATGTAATTGAATGTTAAACACAAGAACAGTGGTTATAATTTACCAGCTAATAATTATTATGTCAATACGGATTTATAAAATGCCCCCTAGAATATGCTGAAAATTTTGCATAGGCATGTAGCAACCCAAGAGTCACACCAATGAGCTTGGCTTGGTGAAAAATGGAGAAATTACCATAATAAGCACATCTTTTGAAGAAAATACATTGATACCCTGGGCAATATTGACTGGGGACCAAATCCAGCTGTACAAAGTATATGAGCCATTCTCCAGGAAAACCGGGCTTAGTGACAAAGTTTTAAACTTTAAAGAAAACTTGGAGCTATGGATAGTACTATACTATCCAATTACTTAAATATGAAATCAAATGACAGAAGTTTTTCTCATTTTAGCCATTTTTCTAAATCTTGCTGCATAATTACAATACAATGTCATTAAGCCTGGTTTTCCTGGAGAATGGCTCATATGTTTGGTAGAAGTTAGAACCATTTCAATTTTAAGGATTTTAATTGGATGATAGTGAGTGAATCATTGTTGAATGAAACAAGAATGAGACTTATCACTACTCAAAGTTTGATTTACTGGTTAGGTCAAACTGCTGGTGAAATGGAGTAAGCTCAAAGTAAAGCTACACATGTGCCATGGTCATTAAAATCCATTATACCTAAAGCAACTTTGATATGTCCTCTTCTACCCCATTTTGTACGTAACTCTACAGGCTTGAACCAATTTATATCCTCTGAAAGAGCAAACAATTATTGTCAACAAATGAAGCACATATATAAGGCAGTATAAAGATCCTGATTTCTCAGAGCATTTCAAATACATGTAAATCCCAAGATTTTTGGACCTATTTTGCAGATTCATAAATTCAATGTTGAAGGATCCATAGTCTTATGTTCATAGTTTTTATGAGAAACTATTCCTGAACAATGGTGAAAATAAAAACATTCCGAAAATAACCAATTAACTGAATACATATATTTCTATAATTCTCAAGCATTCTTAAGTATTACTTTAGAAAATTGTGATTTTTTGCATGCTCCATTTCAATTCTTGAGATTTTTATTTTGAAAATTATTTGGTCAAATAAGCTGTAACTGAAGGTAAAATATTGACAACAATATGAAACTTGCCTCTGTTGAAGAACATGTATCGTACAACACAAGACTTTTTGTTAATCTTCAATGGATATCCACTGATCACGGCACGTTTTGTTATAATTCTGTCAGGATCCGCTGACATTAACGACCCCTTGGCAACCAGCTCAAATCCACCTGAAATTTATAAGGGTATAAATGTCAGATAATGAACAAGAACTATATTTTGATTACCTGATTTTATGTAACAAACTGATATCAAATCGTCAAAACTTTGTCATTAAAATTGCTTAGAACAAGAAGAAACATATTTGTAAAACAAACCTCTAGTCTCTCCACACTTTATTGACTGAGGTCTCTAGTTTAAACATGTAATTATGGCAGTAGACATAATTAAATAGATGTATGAAAATTTGAAAAACTTCCATGTTTGTTTAGTTCTTTGCTCTGGTCGATGTCTTAAAACGGATATTTTTTGTTTCCTGGGTTTTATACAGTAATATTGTTATTTAGCCTTACCAAATGGTCTATCTTGAAAGACCAGTACAGGTGCTGGAGGGAAGACAATAGGTGCAAACATTGTAGCTACGACAGCTGTATCTTCGGGTAAAAATCGCTCTAACTGAAAAATACAATGTTGCAATCATGAATACTGGGAGATTCCTAGGTAGCTACAAGAGGTAATTTTCACTATCATGCAGTCAAGACAAAAATAGTCAATTTCTGACCATTCAGGAATTGTAACTCTGAAACCCTAAGTATGACTGTTTCAAATAATTTCATGGTGTTGCTCACATAGAGACGCTAATCCCTGGCAGTCATATTATCTCTATCGCTTGACACTCCGAATAGTTAGTACCAAATAACTGCTGATGCACCCGGTGTCACGATAATCTGACTGAGAAGTCTCCATATGACTGCAATACTAAACTGTTTACTTTTAAATGTAGTCAGCTGTAAAAGTCAATGTCTGTAAGTTGACTTAAAAAGTTGTTTTTTTTTTATTGTTTTTTTTAACATTATTTAAACAAAGATAAATATGGACAAACCTTGTGTTTATTGCCATTGGTATGTTGGGAGAAAACAGGACAAGCTGAAAACCTCCGACATCCAACATGGAAGATCAGCTTCTCCTTGGATTTGATTGGTCGTCTGACATCAGGTGACTTTCTTAGTACAATATTGATGACTGACATCTTCTGCTCATGTGGTAATAAACTGAATACAACAACTGGAGTGTCTGGCTGGAGATTATCTGTAAATTGACACAATATATATTACAAGTCCAGTGTATAAAATAAGCTAAAGGTGACAAGTGAAGTTGTCAGGGACAAGTAATTATTGATTCCAGCAAGTAACTTCTGCAGTAATTATGTATTGAGTATTGGAAAGTATTCAGTTTTGGTGATTCAGGCAAGTAGTTTCAAATCCTAAATTCACAGACTGCACGTCACTAAATCACAAACCATACAAAATTGCCCCACCAGTTTGAAGCCATGATCCATTTTTAATTTTTTTTTACATATTTTTTCATTCTATAGCAACTACAATATTTGTCAGAATCAAGGAATATTGAAATTTGCATAATCTCCTTATTGGCTCCAACCCACATACCAAATATATGTTTAAAACATGCATGCCCCCACTGAAACATAATAGTCATTTTGTTTTAGGTGACTGGTATTTATCATGGCCACCTAGAGCTTTGACTTACTGACCTCAAAATCAATAGGGGTCATCAACTTGTAATGGTCAGCCTCACTAACAACATTTTAGGGCCAAAGACTACTGTTCTATAATTATTGATAATTGTGATGACTGTGGCTAGAAGGGAACACAGTAACAGTACAAAGAACACTTACCAACACTCAGTTTAGGTACGTTTGCAACATGTAGTGTGACATATGACCATGCCTGCAATGAGAAAGATATAAACAATATGTATTATTTTACAATCGCCAAATTCAAAACAGTTGTTTTAACAATATTAACTTTAGTGATTATTCTAGGACCTGAAAAAGGGCAGGGTGCTTTAAAAGTAGGGCAGGGTGGGCAAAATGTAGGGGGGTCCGGGGGCATGCTCCCCCGGAATTTTTTTTTAAAAAATGGATCCATCAGGAGCATTCTAGGCGTCCCAAGGTACTTAAAATGATATTGAAATAGGACAGATTTTGAGGCATTATCAGCATTATTTTCACACAGACACACCCCCATGTTGTGTCACAGGCATGGTAAGTTGACTCGGCTGGGAGGCTCTTAGCTATCACCACCGAGCTTTTCAAGATCATGGAAATACCAAGTTGTGTTCAGCATCACCAGACCTTAAGATAGCTGGACCAGAGTCTGAGTGACCCATTGGCTAGCTTTATGTTCCAACCAGCCAATGCTTCAATATACAAGCATTCCTCTTCCCGAGAACTAAACAAGATTGGAATCTAAAACAACCATCACATTCATATCAAAACTACAGGCCTTCAAGTCCAGCCTTGGTCCCAGGAGTAGACAGCAACTGCACATAGGGTGTACATAGTAATTACAATACAATACAATACAAAGTTTATTCGGGCATAAAATAGCATTTCGCGTATTTATAGCCAACATATATACATTTACATAATAAGCATGTGTGATCAATATTAACAGTATTAACAAAGATATGGATAAAGTACATTGATACAGGTTTACAGAGAAGTTCATGAAAGTTCAAAAATAAGAAAAATCAAATGCGTGATAAGTTCAATAGTCAGAAATTAAATAAAATGTCAAGGGTTCGTGTTTCTGATTTTGAAAGCTATATATAAGTATTTTGCTACATTGTTTAGAATTTTGCTAGAGTTTGAGTTCATTAGATTGGTAAATTTTAAATTGTAAATACTAAAACGTTAAATGATGGTGTCTTGTTCAATACATCTGGGACTTAGTACAATCCAGTGGATTGATTTCTGGCCTGTATTTATAAAGAAGAATCACTTTGGACTAGTCACTATCCCCAGTACTTCCCCGGGTGTTGGGGGCTTCTGTTTCAATTGAGTGGTGGTTTACATGTACTGTTTTACTGGTGTTTAACATAATAATTATGGTGTTATTCCTAGAAAATCTCCTCTGGACAATCAAGTAATCTACTTCAGGACTTCATATAATATGGCAATGTAAAATTGTTCTTGTTAAATTAAAAAAAATCTAAAAATAAAATGTGTTTCTTTGGTGGCATAAGGCTTGATATATCCATTCTATTTTGTATTTGACAGCTGATATATCATACTAAACAATGAATGACGCATACTTTTAAGTTGAATCCTCGTTAGTAGCGCTTATTTGCCAGAGAATGGCCAATATTCAACGTAAACAAACGTATCCGAAAATACGTGACTATCCGAACTCAGAAAACTCGCATATCAATAACAGCGTACTTTCGACCATTTAATTCTCATTTAAGCGTTTAAACTTTCATAGATTCGTCAAATACCCTTAGATTTGCCTTAAAATCTCGTAGTTTACACGCGTCGTCATCCCTAGAATGATTTACATTCGTAAAACTTAACACGGCATATTTTGCAGAACACACGTGGTCACGTGACTCGTATGTCGGCATATTTTCGCATAAATTCATTTAGCCAGTCAAACGCGAATGTGTTCACTTATAAACATTATTTACGTCAATTAAATGCAAAGATGCGATTTAACATTACAACTGGCCTTTAGATTACGTTTTCCGTCGGCAATTTTACGGATCAACTATTTGTGACGGATTTTAATTTTCGTCAGTCGAACAGCATGGATCAACGCGCGTGAGCATAATGAAGGGTAATTGACGGATTAAAACGTGTTAGAGGTAATTACTTATTGTTTTCAGTGGGTTTATACCCCCATTGTGACCATTTATGGTCATCTAATTTCGTCTTTTGTTTAATTTCGCACCTCAAGAAGACCCCCTACTGACTTCTTCTCGCCGACGGGGACAATTAACATGTCATTATCAGCAACTTTAATCCAATGTTGTTTGATTGACATGTTGATTTAAGGCATATTTGGACAAAAGGGATGTTCCAAAAGGCGTATTTGGGCAAAAGGGCGGTTCAAAAAGGCATACTTGCCAAATTCGGGCAAAAGGGCGGAGTTAAAAACGGGCAGGGCGGAGCGCCCTGCTATTCTGTGCTAGAAAAATCACTAAACTTATTGAATCCAACAAGATTAATCAAAGATTCACCATGACTCCCGGCGAAATGCCATCAAATGATTAACAGAAAGTTTATCCAATAAGATAAGTTACTAAAACTGCAAGATTCATTGGTATCGGCCTAACATTTTTTTAAAACCTTACCATGACTCCGCTGTCTAAATCTTCCTCTTCAGAATCATTGTTCAATATTTTCTTTGTGATTCTCTTAAAATTGTTAAACTGAAATATTCTCGCATAATCCAATGGTAGGTTTTCCTTTGAGTCCCATGGTGATGTACGAAAACTTTTCAAGCCACGATACCTATAAACACGAACATTCTTATTTTAACAAGAAGCTAACAGTCAAAAGGCCATATTTTGCTAGCAGACAGAAGTTCATATTCTCCTTTCCGATATATGTCAAACAAGCTTTAATATGAAGTAGAAAGTGTAATCTGGACCTTTGAGATATTGAAACTGTCCAATATACAGAGTAGAACAAAAGTACAAAGTAATTGTTAAAATCCCACGATAAGTGACAAAGTTACAGTCCAGACAAAATGAAATATGGCAGCGTTCTGGTCAAAATTGGGACAAGTAAAAACCAACAAAACTGGTATACAATACCATAATTTTTGTTTAAAAATTTATAATTTTCAACAATACAATCGAGGATTGACTTACTTCTGAAATCTTGTGCGAGCAGTATGATCTTGTGGTGTATCTACTTCATCGGGGAACATAACATGTTGTTTCTGTTGTTTCAACTTCTGTAGTCTGATATATGCAACATTAATGTTTCATTATATAAAATATGGAACATCAAAATTCAATAGTTTTCAAACAAGATAAACTACTGTTGAAGTTTCTTTACTTTAAAAATGTTTGTCTCCAACAAAGGTTCATAACTGCAGCTAAAATCATCCAATATTAAAATCCTGATAATATGCACAACTAGGCTTGGTACCAATTATTCATGTGAAGTTTCATTGGGTCCAACCAACGAATAAGGCGAAAAAACAAGGACAAACTTTGAGACGTTGGTCCATTTAGACAGAATCTGAAATGGTTTTATATCCTTATTGCACTGTCAGAATTAATTCCCACACAGGAATACTTCTAAATTCACAAAATTCACCCTCATACAAATAGGGGTCAACATTTTGGAACGTGACAATGAAATTGCTACTGTTAGGAAGGTAAAGTGAAGAACAGTATGGTAGCTATAGTATGAATACTTACACAGAATATTCCTCTGCCATGTCCATCTCTTCATCATATTTAGCATCCTTATCCTCTTCTACTGTAACCTAAGGTAGACATACAATACATTAACTAAAGATTTCAAGGGGCCATAACTCTGGCAAAACTCTGGCAAAAATCATCATACCAAAATTTCCTGACAACATGCACAACTAGGTCTAATTCAAACCATCCATGTGAAAGCTCCATTGGATTTGATTTTTAACTCAAGAGCATACATTTTAAACCTTAACAAATCAGCATTTACAGAGAAAACAATCCCTTGCAAAGAGTTAAGATTTTACAAAGTTAAGACACCAATCTGTTTTGGTTCTATTAGCATATATATTTTTCCTAAAAAAAAACTTTCTTTTATTGTAACAAATACCCCATATGAAATTTCAAAAGGCCAAAATATATTTGATATTATTTTATTAATTTTGGATAATTCCTCGTTTTATACTTACGTCTTCATATTCCTCTTCCTCACTTGCAGAGAGTTCATCATCATCATTATCACCATCTTCGATACCATCACTGTCACCATCGTCTATTTCTGCCATATCTGCGTCCATGTCATCATCATCATCATCATCATCACCCGCATCCTGACAGAAACATTTTACAATTGTAGCAAATCATACCCAACATGTTATTAATACACATGACTATCATTTCTGGTCTCCCTTTTCCTTTAGTCCATGCATACATTTTATTGGAAATGTGATTAACAGTTCTTACCTCTCAAGCTTTTGTTAATTGTGTTTAGGCCAATCAGAATTAGCCTTAGTTTCATTAACACCATTTAATTCCTGTATATATATGTTTGTAATAATGTATCATCTGGATTCACATACTCTACATGATCCTTAATTGGACAATAAACTATCTTATATATTATAGAAATCCTAAACACAAGGTAAACATTCTTATTTTTACACAATAATTCAACTACTGTAAACCTAGAAACTTTCGCGGCTAGAAACTTTCGCGTTTTGCCGATTGTCGGCATATTCGCGGCTACAAACTTTCGCGTTTTTAAGTCTCCCGCGAACTCCGCGAACACTTAGTCGCATAGTGACAAAATTATTGATATTATAACCTGTCACAGACATTGCTCGGTTCGTATATAATTGCTTCTTAATTATAGTTCTCACCTTATTTAAACCCTCTCAAACTCCTTTTGATGTAGATAGTTACCTATTGTATTTTTTTTCACAAATTGCAAACTACGCTGGTAATGTTTTCACAGTTTTATTGACACTATCAGTCATTTTGTATTATGACATACCCGGTAATAATCAGCGCTTTTTACATGCATGTTCATATATTGAGTGTATTGTTAAACACGTTTTCAAGATTTGCTTTTAAAATTGTTTTCATTATTGTACCGTGATGATAAAAGACTTTATTTAAAAAAAGTACATACACTTAACATTCCATATTTTGACAAAATAGCACTTATAATACGGTCTTATAAACGTCGTACCAAAAAGATGAATTTCCTTCAAAAAACGAGAAACTTTCGCGTTTTTCTTGTCCTGGACATGTTCGCGGGTATTTACTTTCGCGGATTTTTACTAACCGCGAACACCGCGAACTTAAATCGCGCGAAATAATTTCTAGGTTTACAGTAGCTTCTGAACAGGTAAGGTTACTTCATTACTATACTTTTGACAAAATTTACTCAGTCTGTTTTAAACGCAATATTACGATTTTAAGAGACAATTACCCTTCAAACCATAAAAATATTTAGAGTCAAAATGTAGCTTTTTGAATATTTCAAGACTGCATTCAAATTTTGTCAACTTACCTCTCCATCTTCTTCATCGTCAACAATCCAGAAAGCTTGATAATCTGATGTACCCTTAGGTACACGACGTGTCATTGACTTCCTGTTCTCTGTAATCATAAGGAGGGAAATTAATGAGTTATGTCCCCTTATCATTCTCAGGAAACTATATTGGTCCTATCCAGGGTCACTGGTTCCCGATAGAAAAAACACATATTGTAAACAAAACATTTACTGGTCCTTCAAGACTTTTACTGTTCCTTCTTGATTTTCACTAACCTCGGACCAGTAGACCAGTGTTAGTGTCCAGCCCTGCTATCATGTGGATTACTCTACTTTAATTCTGTGACCTTTGAGCAATGGAAATGTCTCTTGCAAGTGACATGCCTTCTCATCAAGTTGAACACTTACTAAGTTATTTAGAAAATACCTAATGAATGAAGAAATTACAGCATGGATATGAAGGATGACAGAATGACAGAGAGATGGAAATCGGGTGACCTACTACCCCTGCAGCTAGGTTTTGAGACAAATCTCAATTATTTATTTAAAGGAATTTGGTAAAGCGCCACTTGAGAATTTTTGTGGTGATGTCTCTTAACAAGTGGCTCAGTGATTTCATTGGAAATGTTGTTTAAATGAATTGACAGAACCACAGGACGGACTTAAAATGGATGAAGATCGATACAAGAAGGTCAGGGAATGTCCACATTGAACTCATTTTTTAAAATATCAATGATTTTACAAAAATGTTACTAAATTATTTATTAAGATTATCAACTACATACGATCAGCTTCTGCCAGTTCTTCCTCTGTCGGCCATGTTTGTTCTCCTTCCATGGGGTCTGGTACAACTTCTGACTCAAGACTTTCTTGCTTACTGGAGTCAGGTTTTATCACAGCTAGCGTAGATGGTCCATCAGTGGCCGTTGTGTCTTCCATATCTATATCCTGTGTGATAGAATAGCAGATATTTACACAAATATCAATCATCCTAACTCCTGGTGTTATTCATAGTATGTTTAAGAGGATAACATAAGCTTAATGGCAGAGCTACAGGTAAGGTTTTATTCCATTGGGTATTTTACCCCCAAGTTTCAATTTTGATTGGGTTTGTACAAATTTTATTTGGGTATTTAATAAAATTCATAGGGTAAATGATCTTTTATGTACTGTTTTTCACTATATCATCCTTATCTATTTGAGTATTACAGATTTTCATTGCTTTTTCTTATTCCCTCCTCTCAAAATCTATTGGGTTTTTAAGAAAATTAATTGGATAATTACCCCAATACGCAGCTTATCTGTAGCTCTGTCAATGGAAATAAACAAGGACCTGAATGGCTTTTTTGTGACAATTATTGAAATGATCATTAATTATTAATTTACTTCAGAAAGCTTGCAAGCTATTGCCATACTCGTCATCAATTTTAGACAAAGTTCCAGCAAAGACAATCTCTTGCATTCAAATTCTCAGGAATTCTGGATTCCATCTAAAAAAATTCAAGCAAAGAGAATCTTGTGAATAATGTATTGAAAACTTCAAAGGGTTGTATGTTAGCCTACTTTGCTAATACTTACTGTGCCACCTTTCTGTGTTTTTCTATCAGATTTAGGATTTAATATATGTGGATCTTCTAACACATCAATCTGTGAAAGTTGGAAATCTCCCAGTCCCGACACATGAACCAGTTTGTTAACAGAGAGTGTTCTACTGCGAACATAACCAGTCAATTTCAGTGTACCATGGCTTTCCTGCAAGAAACAATAGATACAGTCTGAATAATGAGTATATAGTCCTACAAGATTTGTAGCTCCTTTTTCTTTGTTTTTAACTTATTTATCTGAGTTCAGTGGCACAAGAAAGCTCTTGATAGTGCTCACCTATTCAAGTACAGAGAAGCAGTTGGCAAGTAGCCCGTTGTGTAACTGATCAGTCATGAAAAGATTCAATAGAATACGACCAATAGTTACAGAGATAATTTGTGGACAAAATTTTAAAGTGTGATAAACAAAATGCCATAACCACCTAAAAAATTCATCTAACCATCGTGGCCAGAGCATATACACTACTAGACTTAGAGCTGATACTTTATCAAGTTTCATTGAAATATGACCAATGGTCATAGAGAAATAGCGCCAACAAAATTTGCACAGGCCCGCTATCAAATCTACCAAAAGACTAACTGACCTCAAGCATGACTTTAATACAGCCCCGTATACTCTGTAAGTGTGGATTTTAACATTCTATGAGACAAGTCCCACAAAGCATTGACCAGGACGGGAGTACTAAGTAATGTAGTACATACCGACTGATCGTCCAACGTAAAGTCAAAATGTTCTGACATCAGATGAGCTCTATTCTCTCTGTAATGTACATCTCGTAGTTTCTGTGAGGTTATATGTCGTAACACTAACACACCTTCCTGGTCTGTGTTGAGGCTGTGTAATTTGTCATCTGGGAACCTACATAAAGACAAGACAATTGTTTGTACATGTGTTGCACTTCCAGGGCACTTAACTATGAACTTAAATAAAACGTTTAAAATGACAATACTGGTTACTGGGGGAGGAGGGATGGTGCATAACAAGTGAATTGCTTACAAAACACATATCGATGGCTTAGAATTACAAGGTCGTAACTACCAAATCGATATTTTTAGAAAACACGGAAAAACTGTCTGACATTAACTCTTTACTTATGGTAAAACAAACTTTTACAACTTCAATTTGGTCAACATGTCAAGTTAAGATTTTTATGAAAATGGGCTCATAAGAAGCACCTTGTGATGCTCAAGTATCTTAAGTAGCTTAAATATGTATGAATCTTAAAAGGTCGTATGTGGTACTTACGACCTTCTAATTCTAAGCCATCGATATGTTCTCCTATAAACAGTTTTAAATTATCCTAAATTCAAAGATTTTCACAAGGGTTAACTTTTTGCCAAACTGAACAAATTGTGAAAGCTTATGTTTGAATACTTTTGAGTCATGGCATTTTAAAAAAATATGTAAAAATTTAATAAAGAAAATGACAGTGCAAAATCTATAGAGTGGCCCTCTGTAGACATAGCAGCAACCTCATTATAACAACACATTCAAAATTTCCTTCAGGTGATATATACTATAAATCTAACCTATGAAACAACAGTTGAACCTCAATACAATGGTGAATATTTGCAGCTCCACAGGAGTGATGCTCTAAAGAGGTCATAGTGTACTTCTAAAACAATCAAGTTCACAGAAGTTTGGCCTTGAAAAAGTATCAGAAGACAATAACAAATAATGTGTTTAATTTACCATTTCTCTACTGATTTCAGTAACATTTTCCTCATTTCTTTTTGTTTCTTCTGTGGAACAATCTGCATATCCTGCAATTACATAAACAGTTTTACGCACTCATATTTTAAAAAAATGTTTATCAAAAAACAAACTCCGGCCTCTATTTTAATATTGGACTTGGCCAGTGACATCAAGTTGTGACTATAAAGACATGTGTGAGGTTGAATTGTCTAGCTTTAGTATCTTCAGACGTTGCACAAACAACTTTAACCAAGATTTTATTATAGACAAGAAACAGGAAATCTTAATATTTCTTGCTATTTTCCTTACATGAAGAAAGTTTGTATTATTTCAGGTTGTATAACAAGGGGTAATCATGCGTAAAAAGAAGCCACTCATTTTATCCTATCTCCAACAGACATTAAATTAGCAATTTAAGAATTAATTTTGTAACATCTCTTAAGAAACGCTTGACCTACCTGCGTTATCAAGGTCACACTTGGCATTCCTTGACCCATCAAACAAGAGAGACAACTCTCACCAAACTCATCAATCCCCTCGCCCTCGTCACTAGATGACAACAATAACATCACTGAGTCAGCTACTTTAGCCCCGTCCAGTATATCATAGAGCGAGCCATACTTCACCGGAACAAATTCCACACGCTGTTTGAATCGAGGTATTCTAAAAATACAACATAAAATGCCAATGTAGAAAATGAAAGACTTAACATTACAACCAATACTATGTCTCCCACAAAGGGCCATCACACTAAATTATCTGATCTTAAATTTCTGATTATGTGAACAACTAGGCTTAGAACAATTTTTTTAATTATTGATGTGAAATTTCATTGAAATTGTAGAGATCAACAGTAACGTGCTGAAAAAGTTTGAAAAATCTATCACACCAGCATAAAACTTGATAATAATTATGATCATCCCCTATATCACTTGGCTAAATGTTGCGACCATTGTCATTTAAGTGTAATTTTGATATTCTGTATAATTATTATTAAATATATCATTGTAAATGATGTTAGACTAGTTTATTATTATTATTATTTATTATTATTAGTTTGTGTTGTTGTATAAAGAAATGTTGGTTTCAGAAACTTTGAGAAGGTGCCTTGTGAATGTGGTCTGTGTTATTTCTGTTTTTTTTTTGTGCTTTACTGTTTCTTAGTCCATTTTTTATTATTTCTATACATACCTTAGATGTGTTATACCACTGGCTGTCTTAGTGGATGAATTCTGTTCATCACAGGATACTAGTTTATCAATCACAGACGAGACTGATGTATCAGAATGCATCGGAACAACCAACTGTAATAAAACATAATCAACAATGAAATAATGGGACAATATTGAATCAATTCACTTTAATGCAAACTACAGTACTTATACCAGTATAGGTTGTTTTTCTTACTCCAGGGCTGGAGGCTGGAGCAACACGTCCAGTAATTCCATCTTAACAGAAACCCCACAACAACTTATTATAAGTGCTTCCAGAGAACCATGAAATGTTGGCGCAATTAGTGAGATTTTTATACTATGACCCAGTTATTTTGCCAGGCGAAAACATGGCAGAGATCGAAGAGCTGCAAAGCACTGTAACCAAGCTTCATAAAGATCAGGTAAAAACTGTGACCTCTACCAGTCAAATTGTACAATGAACAATCATGATAGCTGACCTCAAGCACTTGAAGTTACTAAAACCAGTTACAGATTTAATGAGACGACACAAAATATATATTAGACAGTGGTATTATATACTTACGACACAATGTGGAGGTGCCCCTGAGGAACCAACATTCCTTTTCTTTGCGAGAACTTCATCCCTCTTACGTTTTCTCAACTGTACAGCCTGACAATAGAAATGAAATGAAATATATATATATCCAGATCTTTATGAGCAACAGATATACCTTTTTTAGATAATTACTGGTTGAATATAATATTCTTCCTGTGTCATCAGGGCTGAGTAATGCTTACCAATATGGTTGGTAATAAATTGATTTAAAACATGCCAATTGGCAACCAAATGTTAATTTACAATTAAAATTTAGAATTGGTTTCATATTATTTCTTATAAATATTTATCTCAGCAGAGTAAATTTGAGGTGGTTTACAGTATAATGATTTTCAGATAATATAATTTATTCATTTGTGATTCACTGAAAAATTAATAATAATGCAAAATTAAGAATTTGTGTCCCCATGAAAATTGTAATAGATTATGTTTACATCAAAATCAAGATATTAGCAATTGAATTACGAAGATTATTCCAAAAAGTACTCAAAAGTTATACAATTTTTCTGTTATTATCTTACCTCATTTTTTCTGTCATTTTTTCTCTTCACAGAAATGCCTTTTCTTGATATAACCTTTACACTCACTCTTCCTAAAAGTAAAAAAGTAAAAAAATATTGTAATACATTTCTGCAATAATACTAGATTGTATCAATAAATTAGAACTAGTATCAAGACAAATAGATCTAATCAATAACAAAATTATAAACTAAGAACTGAGACTGGCTGAGTTAAAGAGCTTTGACTCTAAGTCCATTGACCATTGTATTAGTCTTTTACCTGAGGTAACAGTATTCACAGCTATTCTTTCGGATGGGATATTTCCTCCATAGTATTACTTATTGAATCAACTAAGAAAACATCTGAGCCGTTCTCCAGGAAAACCGGGCTTATTGACATAACAATAGTAATTATGTAATAACATTTAGAAATAGGTCTAAAATGAGAAAAAAGTCATGTTCACCGATTTAATCGTAAATAGTTGGATAGCATAGTACTATCTTAAAGATTTAAATTTTCTGATAAAATAAGATAAAATTACTTCCGTAGTTGCTATGGTGATAAATTTCCGTAACTACCCGAATTGAGAAAAACAAGGGGTTAGTGGTTAAAAATAGCAGCTACTTTTCCCTTTAAGCAAACACTTACAATTTTATCGTGTTTTGTTATAATCAGAATATTATTCTAAAATGTGACAAAAATTTGAAAAGTTTACGTCAATGGTTCAATAAATACTGGGTTTATGTAATGATTGTTAACGTTACATCAAATAACGTTCGAATGATGTTTGCGACGTCACTCAAAAACTCGGCGGAAGTGGTTAGTTTAAAAAGTCTATAACTCTGTTAATATATGTAATAATGCGTTCAAATTTTCAGAAATTGTTCAATAGAGTCCCGTCCTTCTAACAATATAGTATCATGATTTTCGAAATTTTGTCTATAAGCCCGGTTTTCCTGGAGAACGGCTCATCTGTTTTTCGTTTCTTTACTGATGCCCTAGAGGCGATCTCCCTTGAGTAAGAAATTGAAACGCAAACCTAAATTTTCAAATATTTCAGAAGGAATTTTTATGAACAGGTATTCTGGAAACACATGTCATCTTTCATTCTTTGCAATTTTACTGTTCACCTAAAAATGACTCAAGTTTCAACACTCCCAGAAAGCCCGTGTCATGACAGTTTACTCATAAGATCATAATTGTATTGAAAATATAACAATCACCATTAGGTCTCCCCAAAAATGTCCATTAACAACCTTTTACTATTTATTAGGACGTGTTGAATTATCCAAAAACATCTGTCCGAAATATCGACACTTCTGTAAAAACTACTCTCTATTGGCTATTTATGTATAATCCGTCAATCCACTCACCTCCATCGTCTCGCTGTCCTTTGCTCCTATGTTTGCCGTGTTTATGAGCCTTGTTTTGTTGCTTCAACGGCCCAGATCTGTGAGTTTGTTGCATTATTTATATTTCTCAAAACACGTGAAATTTCAACTCTTTTTCTTCATGGATTAGTTATTATCACGACACCGTTAAAATTGGTACGAAAATGAGTACGCAAGTTATTTTGGAAATTTGTAAATAAAACATGGGTAAACGTTATTATTGTGATTTCTGTGATCGAAGTTTTGCCGACACTGGTATAAATAGGAAGAATCACTTCAAAGGAGTTCTCCATCAACGTATGAGGAAGCAACATTATGATTCTTTTAGAGGTACTTGCTTTGTTTCGTACTCGATACTATTCGAACCATCACTTTATAAAAAAAAAGTTTGATATATTACAGAATGCTGATAATTAAAACTAATATTCTGACTTTATTTAACCTGGAACTAAACATGCATAATTAATTATTGGAGAAAAATGTTCAACCAGACAGGGGCTCGAATCAGGGAGCTTTTGATATTATAATGACAAGCAAATGCTCTACACTGCTTACACAAGTTTCTCCCCATATTATTATATATTGCGGCCATATATGTAAGTAAATTGGTTCAAACTGCAATATATTCCCCGGTCATAATGAATTTTATCCTACAATTTCCGTTAAGCCTAGAGCCCAATCATGCCAATGTGGTACTCAAACAATCTCGATCTAGTGACTACTTGTCACAAAGAAGAAAACCACCGGAGACCGAAATCTTGTCTAGCCATTGTGGGTGCCAAAAAACTGCAGCTGCGTGATAAAAAATATGCAATCAGACAGGGTCTTTCATGTATTCTGTATTCTTTCAGATGCCGCAACTATTCTTGGTGAAGATGCTACCAAACAACCTTGCAAAAGATTTTACCATGGTAAATATAATAATTTCAATAATGTCCACGTGGGATAGCCGCCGGGATAATGGCCATGTTTTTACCTTCAAGCTTCCCGCACTGCCGGGGATATGTTTTTTTTTCCCTGAACCAAAACCCTGGGGACAATATTTACTTGTCGGTAGTGGCTAGGATTACGGTACCGTAATCCTAGACCCACAGACTAGGATTACGAAAGTTCCGTAATGCTAGCGAGTCCTAGCTAGGGCTGTCTAGAATTACGGAAGTTTTTATATCGAGTGCAATTAAGTGTGCCAGTCGCCTTATATTGCATGTTGACATTAATATTTCATGAATTTATACAAATATATTGGTATATTTATACCAACGAGTATAATCAGTTTTTGTTATGGTAAAGATATACAGTATGGTAAACATATTAAAACGGCAGAAAATATCCAAATGTAAATACTTTTGATACTGTATTGTACTTTTATCTACGCATTTATAAAGTTATTAAAATATGGAAAATATATTGAGATAACAGATAATAGATTGTTTACCTACAAATTACATAATTCTAATTTTAAAAGATTCCTTATGATCTGCAAAGCGTAATCGGTTACAAATTAAAACAATTTTTAAAAAACTAAATATGACCATATTTGGATCGTATCACTATGCGCTATCACAACGTAGATCCAGTAGTAGGCTGTAAATTGTGAATCAACAAACGATTTATAGCTACTTAATATTTATTTCGAGGAACGAATGACGAACAAACATATCAGATCTACTACCAAAATTAGCAACACAATTTGTTTCGATAATGCCAATCAATTTCAATGGAACTGCATTTGTGTATTCGACCACATACTTTAATTATTAGCTCGACTATTCGAAGAATATGAGAGCTATTACAGTCACTTGTTCGTCGGCGTCGGCGTCGGCGTTGCATATGGTTAAAGTTTTGCATGCAAAACTTTAACCTTGGTTATATTTCAATAACCAGTGCATATATTGGATTGAAACTTTGCACTGGCTTT
This sequence comes from Spisula subtruncata, assembly GCA_963678985.1. Lineage (NCBI taxonomy): Eukaryota > Metazoa > Mollusca > Bivalvia > Venerida > Mactridae > Spisula > Spisula subtruncata. The sequence continues at coordinate 36,890,794 of OY787672.1, read as the reverse complement.
CCCTGTCATGTAATCAACCATGTTAGATAACTCTTGCATGAATTTAATGCAAATTATGGCCCTTTTTTACTTAGAAAATTTGGTTAAAGTTTTGCATGCAAGTTACTAATAAGGCCATATCTCAAATAGTATCTGTGCTATGGCATTGAAACTAACAACACTTACTAACCATCATAAGGCAATGGTACCGGTCATGGGTAATAGCTCTATTATGATTATTATTTGAGTTATGCCCCTTTTTAACATAGAATTTTCTTGGTTAAAGTTTTGCATGCAAGTTTCATTCAGACCATATCTCAGCTACTATCCATGATACTGCATTGAAACTTACAACACTTGTTTACCATCATCAGTCAATGATATCAGTCAAGGGCAATAACTCTATTATTTTTTTATTTCAGTTATGCCCCTTTTTAACATAGGAGTTTATTAGTTCAAGTTTTACATGCAAGTTCTATTCACGCCATATCTTAGTTACTATTTATGATATTGCATTGAAACTTATAACACTTGTTTATCATCATAAGTCAATGGTACTGGTCAATTGTAATAACTCCATTTTTAGTTTAATTCGAGTTATGCCCCTTTTAACTTAGACTTTCCTTGGTTAAAGTTTTGCATGCAAGTTACATTCAAACCATATCTCACCTACTATCAATGATATTGCATTGAAAAGTTAAAATTGACTCCTTTAACAAATCATATCTTACTCATATGATTATTTTGTAGAAACTTTGTTATGTCAGTGGATGTATACAATTCCCTTTAAACATACACATTTCTTGAATAGAGTACAGTGCCGCTTGAAGTCTTAAAATCATTTTCACTGACAAATATTTGTTAATAGTCCAGTGTTGAGATAATTGCCATGCCTCAACAACCATTGTACATTAGCTTTCATTGCCATGTAGTCAACTAAGTAGCGTAACTCGCGTTTCAATATAATACAAATTTTAAATGGCCTGTTTTGAACTTATATTTTTTCTGACAAATGGCTGCGAATAGTCGAGCGCGCTGTCTAGTGACAGCTCTTGTTAAATTTATAAACATTCGGACTGCCTCTATTTTCTTCCCCGTGCAAAGACAAAATATTAGCGAAGTAAATTCGACGCATGATGTAATGATATTTCTATTAATTTGTCAATAAATATACCAATATTTGTATAAATTCATGAAATAATGACGACATCATGCAATATAAGACGACCTGCACGCTTAATTGCAGTCGGTATAAAAACTTCCGTAATCTTAGCCTGTGGGTCTAGGATTACGGTACCGTAATCGTAGCCACTGCCTTACTTGTCAGGGGGTCGTGGAAATACCGGAGATTTTACCATCAGCTGTCCCCAGCAGGGCCGTTGAGGGCGGGGTTTTGACTGTTACATGTCTTTCTTTAATTATAAGCAGTAACGACAGTCTTGCAGGGAACCCTTGTTTTGCAAAACGCATCCCCGGGAGCGTTTATTCGGGGTTTACAGTACTTTACAGTTAAAAAATAATGTGCATTGACTATGAAACTTTGTGTTCATACCTGAGTAAAATACCTCAAAAGAATTATCCATATGTGATCTCTGTTATCAAGTAATTTATATTATTTGTTAAACAGGTACTTGTGATTATGGCGATTCGTGCAAGTTCTCTCACATGACACCAGAAAGACGACACATGTTAGAACAGCAAGGTAATTCTCATTTATAGATGCAAATAAAGAGCATCCTAGTTTGGCGATACCAAATCGTTTCTCCGTTTAGCGTCCGAGGATAGATAGATTTGGGCATCATGAGAAAGAAAAAACAACAAAATTTGTAACTGCTTATATCTTTAAAATCCATTGAGATATTGTTTTCATACTTATCATTCTTATTCACCATCATGTCCCTACCATATACACAGCAGTAGGTTTCACACATTGTCAAACAAGTTATTTAGGTAAGTTATTTTGATTGACAATTCTTGAAAGCTATATTTGTTAGCCATAGGCCTTCATTTATATAATGGTGAGGATAGTTCTAAGTCATTATGACTCAAATGTAGTTTTTTTTTCGAGTGTTTTGTTTTTTGTCTCTGGATAACTAGATAGGTTTTCGAACTTAGGGTAGACGCTAAACGAAGAAACCGTTTGGTATTGCCTAAATATGTGTATGCAATATCAGTCAGTTGGATACCTGATTTCAATTTTGTATGTAACCTCTAGCATTACCTACAGCTTGTAATACATTTTTTGTACTTACCACTAACAAATAACCGTAAGTCCAGAGCACAGGGTACGAATCTTTGGAAGTTTTATGTTCTTAAGGACAGTGGCAATAGTTACATGTTTTCTGCATGAGATAAATAAGTTGTCTGCCACTTGGGAAAAAGAATGTTAGTACTGGTTGTTCATTTCAGGTAACCGACAGCTTGTGTCAGCTGTCTTTCGTACATATATAGACTAATGGTAGTATATTGACTGAACATTCCATGAGCATTGCACCATGTTATACATGGTGTTTTAAGTGCTTCCCTATCCGATTCTTCTCATATCTTTGTGTAAAAAATGGTATTAAAAGAAAAATAAATTTATTGGTTTGTTTCAGTCATGAAAGAAAAATTAGATAAAGAAAAGGTACTGCAAGAAGAGTTGAACGAACCAAGTTTGGATGGATGGTTAGAAAAACGAAAGAAAAAACGTTGCAAATTAGAACCTAATCAAGAAGTTGCAAATGTGAAGTATGAGTTACCTCCCTTCCTGATAAATGTACCAAATCTTCCTCCATCTTTATTGCCCCCAACAACTGAAGAGTTGCAGAATAAACCTGCTTGTGAATGGGGCTGAAAGTTGTGCCTGTGTGATGTGTTATATAGATTTATACAGTGGATAGCATCCTGATCAGTTTTCTGGTGAAGTTTATTGATCTGCTATTCGATAAGAATGCAGTGATGTTCCGGCTTCATGAATCAAGGGATGTGCTGTCAATACAGATCAAGAGTCCAATAATGAACTTATGATTTAGGTTTTACTGTATATTTGTCTCACTAGGAGTGTGTTTGTAACGGAATGTTCAAGTCCGAGCAACTTACAAAAGAGCAGATTAGGTAGTAATATCAATAATAAGAAGGAATAAAACTTTTAAGGTAGCTGACTTTGTCAGTTGCAATCGTCATATTGGTGTTCAGAAATTTGTTGCAAACACATTTCCCGGTTTGAGGTGATCAAAATGAACATTTTCTGAAGTTTCCGCTGACCATTCTTGTTGTAATGATGTGACAGTGTTCTGTACTATTATGCAGTGCATGTATGTCGTTACATATTGAAATAAATAAGAACACAATTTGTCCTGAACATGTTTTATTCCAATTTAGGATACTTAGTTATAATAATAGTATTATACAAAAGAAAACAATAAGTCAGTGTTTAAAGGGACTCAACTCCAGTTGGTAAATTGCAAACTTTATCAAAAAGCTCTATTAAAATCACAATTTTATGCCACCCATATCAAAAGATCAGGAGGCATATATAGTGATTCACCTGTCTGTTCGTTCGTCCGTCCTGGTTAACCCAAATTGACTGTTTCTTCTAGCAAATATGGCTTGCTACAAAGCATTCAAACTTGCATGGATGTTGTATATGACCACTCTCCACACGCCTGTATCACCTGGCTCCATTTTGACCTTCACCTTGTGCCCTTGACCTAATTTTGGACTTAAGACTTATTGAAAGGCCAAATTTTTTTATATTTCTCAAAACCCACTGCTCAGATTTTAACAAAACTTCATGGATAGCTTCACTACCAAGTGGAGATGCGCATATAGTCGACACGTTCCAGTTCGCGGTTTATACACACAGTTATGCCCCTTGGAAGATTCGCACTATAACTATATACTAAATTCTTGTCCATGCTATTTCTCACTAACCACCGCTCAGATTTTAACACAATTCATGGATAGCTTCACTACCAAGTGGTGATGCGCATATCGTAGGCACGTTCCGGTTCACTGATTATTCATAATGGAATTGGCTTCAGCAGGGGCATCAGCGTTTATTGAACGCAGTCTTGTTTTGGCTTGACCTGCCTTATATATTTATATACGAATCTGGACTTATTCATCTAGAAGAAAAATTAACGCATAACGTCGATTTATTAAATTTAAAACCCCAAAAATCTATTGTGTGACTAACGCATTTAAATGTATCTTCAGCGTTTTGAAGCGTAGTGTGTGTTTAAATGCCGAGAAAAGCCGTTATTTTATTAACGGGCGGTAAAACATGTTTGGTTGTTTCATCAATACCGCCTTTGATCGTAATGTAAATTGTAAGAATACATTATAAATTTGTTAAACATAGTTTTGTGATTAAAACGTCTACAAAAACGTGTTTTAATCATCAAAATGGAGTTTAGTCCCATTAAATACCAATTATTCATTTACATTATGAGAAAAAAACATGTATTTAACCAAACACTGTATCATGTACACTTAAACGAATTTCTAATTGGCCACCCTAAAAATATATCATCTGATAAATTATATCAATTAATCTTAGGCTGTGTTATTTGTTCATTACACGCACTTACGTATCTATTTCTGGAAATAAATGGCGTATTCATATTCAAAATCATCCATGCGTAACGGTTGGTGCGAAATTGCTTTCTTGCACGTTGGCCTCGTGCACAGCTTGGAATAGTATCGTATTTGGTATAAATTTGTTCCCTGCACATGTAGATCGACTTTTCTTTAAACATTATAATTTGTGAAAATGAGCCATGTGGAACGCGCTCATGACGTCAGATGCATGCATACATTGAACGAATTTCTGATTGGCCACGTGTTTTAATAAATTAGTTTTTACAAAAATGCTTTTAGAAGAATACAATTAAACGAAACCCTGATACTGTCCAATGTTATTGATAGAAAATATGTTTCTCGCAGTAATTCGAGCTAAACACCACGTTATTATAGATATCGCTTTTTACATAAAGACGTTTTGACGTACATGTCTAGATTTTGGTGCTGGTACTCGTCATTCTAACGGCCTCAGCGCGCTCCGTATTACTTATTCTCGTTAGTATTAATACCTTTCATTAAGCCAATCGATAGAGAATACATTTTGACTAATTTCAAAAATCAAACATGTCGGGCACGTGAACCACGTGCACGTAAGCCATTTTGCACTAACTGTTCCGCATGGATGATTTTATACATGCATGCGTAATTTATTTCTTGAAATCGATAGATAAGTGCATGGAATGATAATAACCACAATTTTAGAAATATTGACGGAATATATCGCATAATATAATATTTCATTGGGTGGCCAATTAGAAATTCGTTTATGTGTATACATGATAAATACAACAAGAGGGCCATAAGGCCCTTAGGTCGCCCACCTGTCTAAATGCGCCTATAGATTGTGACCTAAGAAATCATTTTCACCTAAGAAGTAAGAATATATTATGCTACATACCAAATATAGTCTTTTCTTTTTATGTTCCCTATATTAGTCTATGTAAAACTGATGATCCGGGGGGGGGGGCAATTTTGACCACAGGGGTATAATTTGAACATTCATAATGGAGGAATGCTAGTTGATACTAAATACCAAATATGAAATCCCTGGGCCTTGTTTCAGACAATATTTAGAAGTTTTTATTTTAAAACCACCTTTTAGAGCTTTATGGCCTTATTAATCAACAAACGAAAACCATTTGAACAATCTTTGTAAGGGACCACTAGATGATGCTACATTTACATACCAATATCAAAGCTATAGGCATCATAGTTTGAGACAAGATGTTTATACTTTTCCCTGGTGGGGCCAATTTTGACCACAGGGGCATAATTTGAACAATCTGTGTAGAGAACCACTAGTTGATACTACATACCAAATATGAGAGCCATGGGCCTTGTGGTTTCAGGCAAGAAGATTTTTATGCTCCCCCCGAAAATTCGGGGGAGCATATAGTTGCCTCTTTGTCCGTCCGTCCTTCCGTCCATAGTTCGTTCTGTCGTTCCCTCGTTCCGACCGAATATTTTTGTCCGGAGCCTATCTCAAAAAGTATGTGAGATATCATCATGAAACTTCACAGGTGGATAGATCTCAATGAGTAGAAGTGCAGTGCTTAAGAACCGCAACTCTACATAACCTATTTTTGGAGTTATTGCCCTTTGTTTTTTTCATACTTAGTTTTTGTCCGGAGCCTATCTCCAACAGTATTTGAGATATCAATTTGAAACTTCATAGGTGAATATATCTCAATGAGTAGAAGTGCAGTGCTTAAGAACCACAACTCTACATAACCTATTTTTGGAGTTATTGCCCTTTGTTTTTTTTCATACTTTGTTCATACTTAATTCTTGTCCGGGCCATAACTCCAACAGTAATTGAGATATAAATGTGAAACTTAATAGGTGAATATATCCCATCGAATGGCAGTGCAGTGCACAAGAACCATGACTCTTCATTAGATATTTTTTTAGTTATTCCCCTTTGTAATTTTTCATACCGAATTCCTGTCTATGCCATAACTCAACAGTATTAGAGATATCAATTTGAAACTCTATAGGTAAATAGATCTCATTGAGGGAAAGTGCAATGGCTAAGAACCATAACTCTTTTGCATATTCTGGAGTATTTTTTCTGTGACAAACATCCCAATGGAAGCATCACCCGTCACTGACGGCTCTTGTTTACGTTTACATTAAAAAAAACTTTCAGGGCCTCACGACCTAATTAATCAACAGACCAGAACCATTTGAACAACTGTGGTAGAGGAACATTCCTGCAAAGTTTAAGCAAATTTGGTCAAGTGGTTTAGGAGAAGAAGAAACTGTAGACGGACGATGGACACAGAGTGATCACAAAAGCTCACCTTGTCACTATGTGGCAGGTGAGCTAAAATAGACAAGAGAGATACATACAGCAAAGTTAGACTTAAGGGACCGTTACATGAAGAATAGGTTCTTTGGTTAGAGCAGTCAGTACATTTAACGTTACATTGCCCCCCATTGCAGACATGGGAAAATAGTTTTGAACTGTGTCTAACGTCATGGAGTTATTAGTTTCAAGTGTGTGTATCTAGGCAAAGACCTAAATTACACAGATTGGAAATATGTACCAAATCTCACGATATCTCGTGGCAGGTCCACTGAAATCTCGCGAAATCTCGTCCATTTTCTGTTTTCCTGTTCTAATATACTTACGAAAAAACTAATAAGTCTATGCAATAGATTTATTATTCAGCTTTAAAATGATACCTCATTTATTGAAATCATTCAAGGAATAAAACAGTTGACCTCGAAGAGCCAGACCTACTCTTATTTTCATCAAATTATTGTAAAGTCCAAGTTTATCAGAAAATACCTGATTTGTCTCATTCAAACCATAATTTTTTTATTTCATAAGAGGTAGACAAAAAATAGTTACTTCCTGTAGTAGAAAAAACTTAGCTCTTCAACATGATACATTGTCCATTAAAATTGTTTGACTAAAACAAGTTTTATCCACAATAACTGAATCTGCTGCATGTTATTTTGCGTTTTCTCTAAATTTTCAATGGAGTCTCCAATCTGTTTGGCATGTGCATTGATAAAGAGTAAAACGAAAATAGTTTTGTGAAATTTCTATTTTCTTTACATTTTTTCGATTTACTCTTTGTCAATGTTGCCTATTTTATACACGGTTGCTTATATAAGATGTTACGCGCCAATCAGATAAATATTTCTGTCTTGATAGGTACAAGTCGGAACTCTTTGAACTGCCATAAATTACTGCTTCCGACGGTTTATTGCAAAATGGCACCGCAATCACCAACCTTGTAAGTCTAAAACTCAGGCTTATAATTTATATTGCCAAATGTTCTATTCGCTCTCATGTTGTTATAAAAGTACCGATTTTGATACAAATTGGCATACATGTTCAGTGGGTAACAACAAATAATCAGATAAATCAAATTGCTTAGAAGTGAAATGGCAGTGCTTACAAATGTTGTCAATTGTAAGTCTAAGTATCAGTCTTACAATGTTGGTGAATATAAGGCCCCTGGTTATGTGTGTTAGTTACTGCTATCGGTGGGCGGTCCTTGTTATGATGGTGTTTGTTTTACTTCGGTTAAGTTGGACCGACCAAGGAGAAAGGTATTTGTATATCCAATACCATGTCGAGTTTTAGTTGATAATTTTTGGTCATTTTCGTGTTCGCCTTTGTACTCCAGTATTGTTTATTTATTTTTGTTTTGTTACATATTTTCTAGTTTGTGCCTTTCGTGTGCTACAGTTTTTGTTTACTGCAATATTTACCCTGTTTGATTTATTGTTATCTTTAGGACTATTTTACTTGATTTTCTCCTTATGTTTCAATCGTGATACCGGTACTGGGTAGTCAATCTCTCACTGATTCCCTACACTCGGTACACCGGTGGTTCGTGTTTGACCCAGGGTAAGTGTCCTGTTTCAAGCTTATGTCATTACTAATGTACTTCTACTCCCACATTGGGCGCGAAAACGAGACTATAATGTATGCCACAATACAGCGCAGCAGAAAAGGCCTACTGCATTGGTTAACTAGTGTAACTCTTCTGACCTTATCTGTTTACATATATATGCCAAACATAGCCTTTATACGCCAGTCAACTTTCTGCTGAATATGGCCGGCATGTGTGTGTCTCCATCGGGATTTGTCTTTGACAACACTTCAAACCATTTTTGCAGATTCGTGGTGATTTCGGACGTTTTGGGCACCCGGAGTTAGGGTTTGTGGTAGTTTGGTTGCGTTAGCTTACTCAATTTGCTTGCGGTCTGTGTTTTTGTTTTGTGAGTGTTCCCTTTTGTGCCTTTTTCTAGAGCACTTATTTATCTGTTAAGTGCTGCCTTCCATGTTCAATTGTTCACTAAAATTAAGTATGTCAGATTGTATATTCATTCTAAAATAGAAATTCGATTGACATTTATTCTCATATTCAAAATAACAGAGACAGAATAATGCTTTAATTTTATTCAATAACTGCTTAACAGTTTCCAATACTGAGCTGCAGGTCGTCTATGGCAGCGTCACTTGTATACGAAGATCCAACGGTTCCACGTAGAAGGATCTTGAAATCATTGGATTGAGGAGGAATATCTATATTCCTTATGATCCATACAGGAGTAGGGGTCGCATTGTCAAATGTCTCGATTACAGTCCAAGCTTCAGACAAAGTATCCTACAAAAGAATATTAAATTTAACCTATTTAATAACATTGTGTCAACAGATTGTTATGAGACATGACAATTGATCTTCAAAATACATGTAGCTTAAAAAGTGAATGTTTAATGAAAAATAAACCAACGATCGTTTTGGAAATTTGGAAGTTGATTTTATCATAATAGGTAAAACAGAGGTTTCAGACATTTTCCCTTTTTTTCTCAAAATAACGATTTTGTACTTACGACCATATCTCATTCTAAGCCAGCGATGTATTGTTACTACAAGACAATGTTATTTTATGTAAACACTATTCTTGTATATATTCATAGATGAAATATTTGTCCGACAATCTTTGTTTTACCTGTAGAATGATGTCAATCGATCCGATAGTGGCACCATACATGTTTGTTGCCAAAGTGAAGCAATAACTCTCTCCAGCAGACAGTGTTGGCGATACAAGAATAGCTGTGTCTGACAATTGTCTTGGAGACGAGGACTCAGTGTACATATATACGCCTTCTCCTGTAGCAGAAAGTACATTAGTAATTTAATATTGTAGCATGTCAAAGAAATGATAGAACATACTTGTAGAACACTTTGCAATAACATGTACGTATACGAAGTAATAAGCCGACTGTATCGCTGTCGATAGAGGTATTCATTTAGTGCTCGTACTTCTGCGTCGGACATATCTTGTGAAATTCGGTCAAGAAATAAGATACTTATGATTATTTTTAACTGTTTGGTTACATATTTTTACTTGCAGACTAAGCCGTCACATGGTATGTCCACACCCTGCTAACTGGGCTGTAAGAGGTCTTGTTGTATGTGCTCTCCTTCTACAAGGATATTGCTTAGAACTACAGCTTTGAGAATTTGATACGATCCAGAACTTTTGATTAGCATCATTTTACAGCCGGGAACTTGTCTATATATATAACCCTGTTGTATGCTTTCATAATTGGGGAGTATCACGAGGACTCAATGTGTACTGCAGTGCCTATGGAAAATGATAGACATTGTAATATATTCTTGTATAAAGGTAAAGATCAGGTCAAATTCTTCCAACTATATTGATTGGCTCACCATTATCGCCAGTGTTGTCCCCAGTTGGGCCTGTTGCAAACGAGGGAGTGCTGCCTAATTGCCTACTCCAATCGAAAATATCGTCATTTGACTGTGTCCACGAACAGAAACCAGTAGAGAAATCACAATTTAAATCCACTGTAAGGAACATAACGCATTTATATATACGTTAATTAGCATTACCGTACATTATGCTAGCAATTTAAAGTTAAAAACGTGCCAACATAAACGATCATTTATCATTTTATACATGACGTCCGAATTACATCAAATATTATATATATATTTAAAATAGCCATTCTGATGAGACATTGACGGCAAAACTAGTTTGTGCAACAATATTTGAATTTTAAAAAAAGTCTTGAGAGTGTGTGAATTCATATTTTTATTCTATGATACCTTCCAAATGCTCCTCATATATAATTTGAATCACATTGTGTCTCTTTACCACTTATTTCAAAACTACTTGTCAACATTGCATTCACATGTTGTTTTACCAGAACTGTATTTGGACAAGTAGCCAGTTAAAACAAATATTAGCGATTGGGGTGACCAATCTGATTTTTTTTCTCGATTAATTGAAAACATGTTCTTACACTGTCTACTTCCCTGGCTCAGTGGTTAATGCTCTTGTCGTCTGGTCTGTCGACGCGGGTTCAAATACGACTGTTGGCACTCGTATATATGCCTGCCATATTTCAGCCGAACGTATCTTCTGACTGGCAAATAAAGGCTATACTCGGCAATTAAAAAAACAAGCAACCATGTAATAATACTAGAAAATGCTCACGTACCAATACAAGACGAACCGTCACCAAGATAGCCAACATTGCAGGTACAATAGAACGAACCTTCGGTATTTGTGCATGTGGCACTTGGATCACAATTAGCAGTACCAGTCTCGCATTCATTGATATCTGCAAAATAAGATAGGGTGCACATCAAGTGATGTAGGTAGGTGGTCCTTTAATAAACCAATCAATGTTTGTTTGATCTGTATAATTGTATTCAAGATGCCTTTTTTGTCCGCCGTTATGATTCAAGGAAATAATCTAAGACAAACCAACTACGTACACCATTTAAGGCAGACATAGATGTTGTCTAAAGACAAAGGTCTAAAGTTTACCTGGGGTAATGCATATCTGTATTGCCTTTCTATTCTGTGGTTGTCCACTTAATTCTTTATTATCTACTGTACTTATGACCGACTAAAACAGAACGTGTTCGACTGGGCCGGTATTCACAAAGCATCTTAAGAGAAACTTAAATGTATATTTTGACTTAAGTTCAAAAATTGAACTGCAAATATTTTGCACGAAACTAAGAATAACTAATATTTTCTTGGTTATTATTGTTCAAAGTGCTTTACAAAACGCTTCAAAACACTTAAGATTCTTTGTGAATACCATCCCAGATCTTACCACTGCATCCTTCCTCTGGTACGCCTTCATACCCTGCCAGGCACGTGCAAGTAGCAGGAGCAGTTCCACAAACATCCGAACATACTGTATTTACACCACAAGGAGTTGAGGAATGGTCACACGTTGCTGAAATACATTACAGTGGAAATAAGTAAAGACAATCAGTGTATTAAAAAGGCTTGATGATCTTGCTCGAACTTAAGCCATATGTAACTGACATACATACATACTTGTATATACACAGTGATCAAGAATGGCAATGAACACTAATGGATCTGAAATAAAATCATTATAATTTGGATAATTTGATTAATTTCACTTGACCTTTATTAATGAATATATTGCGAGGTTTTTGTAAGGTTCTTGCTTGGAATATATCAATTTCCGCAAGCCAATCGTGCAATATATAAATCGGTACTTCAAATTTGTACTACATCTCGACTGTCATCTTGTGACACCCCGATTATGAAAACAGTGCGGCAAACGGGACTGTAAGTATAGACCAGATAACGGTTGTTTGGGTCGTGTTTAATTCTCTAAGCTATAACGAATGATGATGCATATATCAAGAGAGATTAACTTCGGGTCTTGCATCAGGATGGAGATAAAGTAGGCATATCCCCAGTCGTGGTCAGTAACCAATAAATAATCTTTGATTGGGAGCGTTTTGTTCTTTGTGAAACAAGTAACTAGCATATTACTGAATAGACTACTTACGTTCACAGAACGGTTGGGCAGTATTTGAATAGTTGGAGCAATCACATCCATACGCGATCCAATTGCCTTGGTTGCCATTATTATTGCCGTTGCCTCCATTGCCAAGATCAACATTATCATTGGCCTGAGTGTAATCAACTTGACATTGTGCACCCAGTTGACACAAACCTATAAAGAAACAAACACATGTACTAGTCAATACGGGAAGGTTTATACAGTGACAAATGTAATATATTATAAAGTGTACGCTTACTTACAGTAATATAGCGTACTTATATCTCAAAGTATTGATTTGTACTTTCGACCTGCGATGTTCTTAGAATATGCTGTACTGGTATATAATAAAACCATGTATCATTAACTTGTAAGCGACGTTCTGCGAAGAAATAAAACTAGCACCAGTAAACTTATCAGATACAGCTTCGAGACCCGTAATATTTTAGAACCTCCAAATATTTATAGTAATAATAGATAACTTACAATGCATACAACGTTTCACTCCTGGTGTTACTTGTACACATTGTGTACCATTAACAGTGCAATCCTGAAATAAGACTCTACATTACGTACCAGTTGATAAAGTATAATATTATACAGGTTACAAATATTATATCATAAAACCAAGAGTTCTTGTAATGCGCCCAGGATAATGTGATGCTTACAAACATTGACTGGATTGGTCTACTGTTGCACATTTTGTTACTTTAATAAACACATATGGTCAATCATTTACAAATGTACTAAAATAACACTGGTAAATACTAGTAGTGCACACTTGATTTTCCACCTATGTAGTGTATACGTATACCAAATTTCCCCGCTTTTATCGATATCCTGGGCACACTATAGTTGGTATGTACGTTTGCAACTCCATGCATATCGGCCAACCGAGATCATGGGTCAAGTCACAGTAACGCATCGTTTCGTTACCTGAGGTCATCGTTTTGGCATATATTTATGAAACTAGGTTGTTCAGCTTTTTTACAGACGGGACATGGACATTTAATATTTTCGTATGGTTTTGTATAGGTGTTGTGTCGTTCATTTGTGTTATGTAATGTTGTTTATGTTATCTGTGCTCGACTGGTTAAGTTGAGTGCAGTCTTCACTGTCCGATTTGGTCATTTCTTATTGGATATTTAATATACCCGAATGTATTTACAGACAAGTCATTGTATTGTTATCTGAATACCAGGACATAGTGAAACAGTATTGTTACTAAGGTCAACTCAATTGTAAAAAAATACAACTGCACCATAGTTGAATAGAAGGCAGAATGCTTGACAAATGCCGAATCCTACACAATACTTACAACGTCATTAGCACAGAAGTCACCAGGCTGTGAAGCCCACGAAACAGCAATTGCCATAGCAACTATCACCTGTAAAAGAAGCTCACATGTAAAGAGGAGAATATCATTCCATGTGTTCAGTGCAGTACGTATAACAACAACATAATGGGCAGCGCAATTTGTAAAAAAAACATCCCATTGTTAGTAGTGGTACAAAACCGTCATAAAGCACATGGCAGTAAAATAGTACTAGTACTGGATGCAAGGTTGCCTTTGTCAAAACTATACACTATGTATAGACAGGATTCTTACTGACATAAATACCAAATTCAATATTATGTCCAATATTTTAAACAAGTCAAATGCAATCATTTAATGGGTACTGCAAACTTCACGATAACATATTATCATACATGAAAAACTTTAATCGAACCCCTTTGCATTGTACTACAAATATGTTTACTTTACATTGTTAATCGTCAAACTCGGTTCGTATTCACTATAAACTTTTTAATATATTAGTAAGAACGTTTTCTAATTTTGTTGAATAAGTTGATAAGCAGTAACGAAGAGAAAGTTTTGCGCAATAAAGCAGTTCAAATTGACTAAGATAAAAACAGAGCTCGCCTTTTGTATTTCTAAGTGAACATCGTTCAATCTAAAACAATTATTTTGATATCCAACATATTTTTGTTAATAGCGGCATGTTTATATGAAATTAATATCTCATTTTGCAAATATCAGTTTAATTTATTATCATGTTACAATTATATTATTATTCAATTGTCAGTGAATCTATCTGTAAAACTTGGCATTTTAGTGGCAACATTATCATTATGTATTAACTACATTACATATATTATTTACTCCTCATTGGAACCTGGTAAGATTCGTACCTTGTTTTAACGAAATACATTTCGTTTGTGTTAGGCTAAAATATTTCATTGGTATTAAATTATTGTATAATTTAAATGTATTGTGGTTAGTAATGTTACATAAGGCATTACCGGTATTATATGTAGCATACTATTAAATGGTCCGGTGATTATAAACGTCTTCTCAGACTCCATGCTCAAACTTGACAAACAGCTTTAGAATTCTGCATCGAAACTATATATATAGACACCAACTTGTAGCAAATGATCTAATTAGGAAAATGAATCCCCATATAATATGTTTCCATTCATCTATAAAGAAGTTACAGCAGTATTGGTGTAACTAAGAAAATGCTGTTTGGAGTATGAGTTTGAGCATGGAGTACGTACTATAATGTTTATAACCACGGTATTTGCAATAAATTATACTAACGTTATTATTTTATCAGCTAGATTATTTTTCGTAACGTATAGTACATGCATGTATAGTATGTTCTTTGCACTGGTCATTAAATATGAACGTTTATTTTAATACCCAGCATTGCACAAAAGTTTTATCTGCTATATTTATATACAAATAAAAAAAGATACACAAAACAAATGTATTTCATCTAACAATTTTACCCAGCATTCATTGCATGAACGTTTTATTTGCTCTATTTGATACACAAAACATATGTATTTCATCTAACAATTTTACCCAGCATTCATTGCATGAACGTTTTATAAAAATTTGCTATATTTGATACACAAAACATATGTGTTTCATTTAACAGTAAGTTTAAGTTACTTACGATTTTAGCACATATCTTCTCCATGATCCAACGGTTATGTCTTCAAATGAATTACCAGCAAGCAACAGAGAAAGGAGTTTTCCAAGCGGCAGCAGTGGTTTGCATGGATTGCTACCAAGTTCGGCGTGGTATATATACATTTCGTGTAGGATGATGTGGATGGTATAACGACAGCTTGCAACAATCTCATTATACAATCTGATCAAAGTTTATTTTAGGTGATTTGGTGTGAAAAGTTGATTTTCCACGTTTGTCCAATACGTGTGTCTGGGTCGAGAGCAGCTTACAATTTCTGTGTTAGTACACATTTGTTTGAAGAAATACATGTCACAGTTGGGACTTGATGAGGCGTATAATGCATTTGTTGAAATTATACATACTGAGATGTTGAGTAGAATACTACATAAGGCTATATGTATATAGATAAGAAAGACTAAGAAACATAAAGTCAATAAGCCTTTGTGGTCTGACCACTTAAGTGTTCTTTGGAAAAGTATGTTTTTATCCAAAAAGAACTTAAAATACATTGATGGAAATATGCGCCTGCTTTAACATAAATTTGTTAGGCATCGTGAAGAGTTTGCTCGTAGTGTTCAGGGCCCGTATTCATAAAACTCTTAAGGGAAACATTCCTTAGGTTAAAAAATTACCTAAGGTTTTATAGGAATTCCCTTAGTTTTATATGATTTCACCTTAGATATCGGAATAATACTTGAGTATTATTAGGAGCTTTATGAACACGGGCCCAGAGGGCTAAGAGACAGTATGTTCACCAGGCACAAGATAAACTGGAAACGGCAGTTTTGAAGTAACACTTCCATATGGTTCATTGTGCGCTGATCCTAACAAAGTTCTCCAAAAATGGGGACTGAATGTCTTCCTTATCTACCGGGTGTTACGAGTGACTCTGTTTGCCCCTGACCCTGCTGATTATTCTGTGAGCAATGATAAGTCTGGTATGTACTTCAATAATTTATTCACTGTCGATGAAATACCGAGTGAATAGTTGAAGAATAGCCTAGCCTTAGCAATGCAACACAGTCTCTTCAATAGACTATACCATCAGAGTGATCGAACGGTATAAGTACACCAATACCGAAATCGTCAACTGCTGACACTCGTGATCCACTCTATTATAGAGAAGAATCACTTTAAAAAGCTCCAAGTATGTATAAAATTTATTGCAGTCTTCTAAATACTAGTAATAGCTTGACTAAATGGTGTACTGATAAGAGCGTAATTTGTGATGACCAAAATGGATTTTGTAAATGTAATTTAAGCACTACTGACCACGTTTGCCACTTGGTCTTTTGCCACCTTCATAGATTTAAAGAAGGCTTACAATATGATTGATAGAAGTAAACTATGGGTAAAGTTACAGCACACTGAGGTAAATTGTTATATATAACGTCCTTGAATAATGATTTAAAACATGTTTTGTCCGTCTAAATGGATTTGATACGCATTGGTTTGGTATCAAATATGGCCTAAAATAGGGATGCCCTCTCTCCCTGATGCTGTTTAACTTGTATGTCAATTATCTTGCATCATCAGTAAACAATCTCAATAAAGGAGTGAGATTAGGAGGTTAGAAACCACCAAATAGATTTGCTCTATAGCTCAATGTAAATTGGCCATAGTAGGCCCTAATTTTCAACTTTTTTTAGTCTATGGCCACCTGGACCACATATATCATTGTAAAGAGGGGCATTTAAGCTTCAAAATAATGCAATACAAAAGGGGGGTCAAGTATCTTCTAAGAAAGTTTTTGTCCTTCAAACACGGTCTATCCGTTTTTACGCATGTCCGGATTTAGTCTAGTCTACTTTCACTTTGGTATCAAGAACAAAATAGTGGAATTATACAAATATTACAGTTTTACTACACCACATGCATATTTACCAACCATTTAAACTCAATTTCATCATTCAACTCCACATTTGTCAAGAAATATCACCATTTACAGGCAAACCAAAGTTTTTTTAAGGACTACTTGTATCACCACTTGGTCCGCGGAGGCATTTAGTGGTTCTTTACCTAGGAGATACACGACTTAGCATATTTTTGTATGCCGATGATGTGATACTTTGGCTAAGAATCCCCGAAACAACAGATGGCCAGTATACAACTTATGCTAGATCACCTATCAGATTGGTGTGTTTAAAATAAGATGAATGTGAATTGTGAAGAATTCAATATTATTCATTTTAGAACCAAAGGCAATGTTATATCTTATCATGTTTTAACAATTGGAACAAATGTTTTACAACTTATGTTCATAGTTATAAATAGCATGGGTTGTAATAAATGGATTCCTGGGCCGGTATTTATAAAGCATCTTAAGTGAAAACTTAAATATTTTGACTTAAGTTAAAATATTGAGCTACCCATATCTCACAAGAAACAAAAAATAACCCATGTTTTCTATATGATTATTGTAGCTCTTTCCATACTGCTTCTGAACAATGTAAATAAATGTTTATATTAGTTTTTCTGTTTAGCTGATACACTTAAGGAAAATTTGAGATTTAAGAAAATTCTAAGTTTTCACTTAAGATGCTTTATAAATACCGGCCCTGGATTTCCATGAAATTGCAAAACATGTTGTAATGTCAGCTTCAAGAGCTATTGGACTCATTATCTCTAAAAGTAAAGCATATGGTGGGTTCCAGTACTCAACATTTTCAAAGTTGTGTGGACAATTATCAGTTATACGAGTGCGCCTGTCTGAGGGAGATAGGTCTTTCTCCTGTATATCTGCAGTCCATAACCGGGCCATGCGATACTATCTTGGGGTGGGTAAATACACTCCTAGTGCAGCTTTGGTTCGTGAGATGGATTGGAAGGCGTAAAATGTTCGACTTTGGGGTTCTGTTTTCAGACATAATTTTAGAGTTATGAATACGTAGGCCTATGCCTGGTGCAAGAAGGAAAATAGTCATATGTTTGTGGTCAAAACATATGAATGTTAGAAATAGTTCTTTTAGATTAAACTATTATGTTGAGAGTATAGATATGTTTTTGTTAGATGATGATGTTTTTGGGAATTACAAACCTTGTATAAAACTTATTTTTCTTTTTATATGATATATACGAAGTAGACTTTCCGCGTATTCCAAATAGTAAGGTTTCTTAAAAGAGTTGGTCATTTATTGTGAATTGTAAGTCCAAGAGCGGATTATCGAGAATTAATATTATATTATATTATATATCAATATTATAGACAGGTCATCCTGCAGCGGGGACTTGGGGAGATAGGCCGGGTTAGCTGCGTGGGATTTGTTATTTCTTTGTGAAACTTGGCCATCCTGCAATTTTACAACGGGTCTTGGGCGTTTAATCATTTCGTTGGGTAATGTGTGAGTATTGCCCCGTGTAGTTGTGTTATGTGGTTTTCTGAGCTACATTCCCTGTACGATTTCCTCATATATCTTTGTAAAACACACATTAGTTTGCCAATATGTCACGTATAGTTAGAAAATTAAATAGAGGATAGTCTAACTATAACATGTGGTACGACCTTTTCATTCTAAGCCAGCGATGTATATTTGAAAAGTTAAATAAAGGATAGTCTAACTAACTGTAACATATGGTAGAACATGAATAATAATTTCATAAGTTATAGTTGCATAGCAACAAGTAACAAGATAACACTATATTTAGTAAACTTACCAGATGGGATGTATTGATTCATCAGTTGAAAAATTACCAAGCCTCTCACATTATACTGACATCAAATACTATAATTCTGTAGAGCCAAACACTCTAAAAGCACATAGTAACGACTCATCACCTGCACGAGTTAAACATGGAACGAACCATCTAAACCCCAATGAATGACACAGTAGTCACCCCATGACACGTATTTGCTGTAGTGATAATTAATGCACCAGTCAATAGTATGCCTGCCTGGAGGCGGGGATACAGGGAGAAAGTAGACAGACCAATCGTCCTGATCGGCGATAATTTGACAAAGGAAATGGTTTAACTAATAAAATTAATATGCCCATTTGTAGAGCATGACTTCTTGCAAAGAAAAGAATGTCCCATGTTCGGGTTCCATATTAAGCTGAAAGTTGATCTCCTTTGTCCCTGGTACAATGAGTGTGGTGTTAGCCTAAGAGAGCTACCATGGGGAAGATGGTGAAAATCACACTTCTATATACATTTGTAATCACCTGGTCCCGTGTTCACACAGGATCAACTGATCTCGATCAAATTTGATACCGAAAATAATGTCCCAATTCTTGGTTTTTTGCTAACTTTTGGCAATTGCAACTTACAGTGTATCCATGTAAAGAATACCTAATCTTCTTCAAGTTTACATGTTTTTAAATTGAGGATCAAGTAAGTATTTATTTATAACTACCCGTAAACAAACATTTTAATGTCTTTGAAATTGAAGGATATGTTTTGTATACCCACATGCATAAACATATCAGTCTTAACCTTAACGTATCTGCTGAATTTCAAAAGATATATATTTGATCTGATCTTTAAAACTAATCCTTTGTGAACTTGATGCCTGGATATGCGTTTGACATTACAAAAGTAGAGCACAATACAGGAGTGTGTTTATAATACATACAACTAATTTGTATGTGATATCGATTGACCTTAAAATGTAAATAGCCAAGTTAGTCAAGCATTGGAATTACTGGTAAATTACAAAATGCCACATGTTCGAGTCTATTCGGGTCACATCAGACATCTAATTTCCTCGTTAATAATGTAAGTTAAGAACATGTACAGCTGGTCTGAATGTATTTTTGTATCTCCGTATGCAAATATTTGAAAACATAGTGCTCTATCTGTACGGAAAACCCCTACTTGTACGGAACTACACGACTACAATTTACTTGATCAAGTAATTGTGGATGACACAACACCACCTGTTTCATCCACTAAAGTAGATCGAATTGACTAGTCTTGTTTTCCATACACGTATGATTTTCTGTACATAGGCCTATATGGTAACGTTCACGTGGCACAAACTTTGAAATCGGTGGTGATGATGTATCAACTGTTACTTGATCGAGTTAGTTAGTCATACTTCTCGTACATGCATAGGTCACATCAGTACTGATAATTAAGTAGAGACGGCTAGGGAGTCAGGTTTTTTTGGCTTGAAATTGGGAAAAAGGATATGATTTTCAATTGGGAACATAGCCCATATTCGGCTATAAAATAACCCGAAAAAAACCTGGATGACTTTGCCATTCACCGAGAATGGACCAAACAAGACTACTAAACGTTACTCTTAGATGGACACTACTTGGAAAAAGAAAACCTGGTTGACCAAAGAAAACATGGCACAGGACTACATACCAGTATTGTGGCATAACTCACTGAATGATGCAAATATTTACTCATGGTAAAAAGGTAAAGACAAGTTATGTACATAGAGACAAAACACAATATATACCAAAGAATGTCAAGAGTGGTGCAAGAAACATAATTCGTAGATTGCCCTGTTTCAGTGACGTACCTGTTTCAGTGACATGTTTTTCCTTGTGTCATACTCTGTTATGAAGAGTTCTATGATGCCAAAATTGAATGCATATTCAACTGTAACACTATAGCTATTCATGCTGTTATCAAAAAGACAAAATTTGATTCTAAGACCTAAGTGACCCCTTGTTTTAAATATCCTATGGTATTTTTTACAAAATTCTTATGGCTTTTTGTAGGGTACCTTAAAATGAAAGAATTAAAATGTTCTTGGAGACATTTTCTGTCATCTGGCAGACTGCTTATCAAAGTTACATGATCTAAACAATTGACCAGACGCCGATTTTATTAGCAGTCAATCACGCGTTATCAGTAGTCCAATCAGATATCAGCAACTAACGCATCCCTTGGATACTGATTACGCCGCCATAAAACTTGGACAAGCTCTTCGCTGTCGAGTATGTAAAATAGAACGATTTGCTTTATATATTTGCCAAATTGACAATGCAATCGTGATTTTCGTCAAACAAATGATAAAACGATGTCAATGGGGATTGTGCAATTCTGACAGACGATATTTAGATCGACTTAATTACGTTTTATCCCGTTTCCGAAGCCGAAACGAAACCTGGCTAAATGCATGCGATGAATCATTTAGCGTGTGGAAGACCGCACGAACAACTATATATCGACAAAGTGTACAAAATGTGTACTGTATAGATAATTAATATCACATGGAATATTTTCTACCAGACAAACAGCCGTGGGTCAGTGAGTCCGGGGCGATCACGTCCGCTAATTAAACCACTGTTAAATTTCCTGATAAAATCATTGCAGTGCTACGAATATGGTTGTGTATTTCAACCAGAACATGATGTGTGAAGATGATAAAAGTCGATTTATAAATACATATGTTTTAAATGTGTTATGTTTATTACGTGAGGTGCCAGATATGCATCAAGCGCTAATTCAGAATGGGGAGGGGTCCCTGTAATTTCCACAAATATCTGATAGATCTAATGCTGATAGGTGACGGTCTTAGATATCACATATTTAAGAGGATGACAGCCCCATGAGAAAAAATAAGCTTGTTGAACCTTGTTGCCCTTCAAAAGACAAGACAATTGTGTCATAATCCTGGAGTCCTTCCCTGCTGGTAGAGTTACTAGTAACTTACTCTTCATGTATTGTTTGTAATCTAAACCAATCTTCACATGGAAGCTCTGTATCCAGTGTTCCTGGTGGGTCTGGATCTAGATGGGTACATTGAAGGACCTTTCACAGGTTGGTAGTAGGATATATTTAGTTATCACTTAAGGACAGCTGTTCTGAAGCTGTCTACTTTCTGGATGCTGGTGACACAGTCATTTAGCTTATTCCAGTCAATAACAGTCGTACGGAATTAACATAGTAATACTTATTGCATAACGTGTGTTGAATTGCACTGCACTGCTGTAAAATACCTAGGATTTTTAAGGTTTGGTTTTAATAATAATAACAGCTAATGAAGTAGCTTCCTGCGTGGGACAGTATCGAATGCCTTACTGAAACCGAGTATGGTCATGTCGATCTGGGAGCCCTTGTCTGTTTTGACAAGTAGATCATGAATGGTTGTAACTAGTTGCATCTCACAAAACTATGTTGATCTAAATCCGTGGGTTAGAGAAGTACGGATGTTATTAAGTTCAATGAAATTATGTGTGCCATGGTGTCTCTGACCCGTGTGATATACTTGCATCAATACTGATTATTTCCGCATCTTTGAGATTGCTGAGTGGTGTTACGTGTAAATTTTATATTTCATTTCACTGGGCGATGGTACCACACAGTACAGGTGCGAATAACATGTACATTTTGGATGACATAAATACTGTTTGAACCCATATTTGCGGATGGCTCGCATACATGTACAATTGAATTTCACTTGGTTAACGTATATCTATCTTTGCTAAAACCTTAAGCCTTTTGTCTCTGCCTCAATGTTGGCGTATATGGCTGGTAGTTTTCATCGATATCACCTGGAAATTCACAAGACACTACGTGTTGCCAGCCATTTTGTTATATGCTTGGGGAATATTTCTCGTATCTATGTCACGTGACAATATGGGCGGAGCGTTCTGTTCTAAGGCGTCTGGTCAATTAAGTTCTGCCCACTTTTTAATGTACATGATTACTCCAAAAGTAAGTAACCGCCTTATTGTGTGCTAGCTATCGTTTAGGGTCATTCAAGAAATATTGACGTAACATGGCGATAATTAAAACAGTGCAAATTAAAATATAACCTTGTCATATATATTTCAGAAAACTACAGAATGTTAGCTTTAATATATGGTACCAATATTATATGGTTTTGCAACCAAAAATAAAAAAAGTTATAAGAGGGACTATGTTTTCACTATTTTTTTGCACTAAAATCTAGTGGGACGTCATTTTTAATACGGTCCATCTTTATCAACTGCTTCAGACACAGCCAAAAATATTAATTTATATTTTAAATTCATTTATTTCAAAGTTAATAGCTTCAACTTTATTTGGGAATCAAATTTTGTTTCTGAAATTTTAATTAATAGACTGTATTTTGGATAATGCTAAAAGTCACTGAAACTGGTCCCGTTCATTTTCTGTAGCATAATTCAATGGAGAGTATTATATATAAATGATAGATTCCAGTGATCATTTCAAATAATCTGAAGGAATTTTGGTTCAGATCCAAGCACAATAACATAAAGTTAAAGTAAGTATCAAGCATAAATTTATTTTCAATATCTTCCAACAGTAAGAAGGGTTTAGATGTTAGGGTCACTGAAACTGGTCAATCTACGAATCAAACAGTTAAGTCGGAATTGGTATTATAGATGTCCGGGTGTAAAAACTTTTTTTTTTAATGTTGAGGACTGTGTTTTAAACGGTTTTGTTCTATTGTATACCCTTTAAGACAACTACATGTGAATTTTAAAACACTTTTATTGTCATTTAAGAGAATAATTTCTATTTTTATTTCCCTTCACCTAGCGTAAGAACGTACTGCAAAAACAAATGGAGTCATCTGCATGATAAATATAATAAGTCTCCAACAGATGACACAATAAAAACAAAAGTGTGTTTAAATCTAATGATAATGATTATTTCTTTAATCAAAAGTGTAAAAATGATGTTTGGTCAAATTATGAAGTAGATAAAAATAAAAATGTGACCCTACCCTCCTTGAAAGTATGGCATTTTTTTGCATATTGCCAGTAAGTACCCTATAGATAAATGGCAATAAAATATGATCTAAACAATTGGCACCATTGAATTTTTTTCAAAAATAACTTCTATGAGTGTGTTATGTTTTAACAAAATTTTAAAAGGTTTTACCGCGCGGTTTTGAAAATATACATTTCAGAAATCCATAGTAACCCAATTTTCGTTTATATACCACATATTTTACTCCTATAAAATTAAAGAAAATTTTTTTTTTCTCCAAATTACACTAAAAAGTCATATCGAAAAGCCAAAACATTGTCTAATAACTAAACAAGAGGGCCATTGGCCCTTAAGCGCTCACCTGAGTTTGTTGCAATGTTGGCTTTGTTATCAAGATTGCTGTAGTATGAACTCAAAATACTTATGTGGCCTAGATTTGAATTTTGTACTAAAATGTTTGTGAGTAGTAGGTAAAGTAGAGTTCCTGAAATACATACTTTGGTTTGACTGCTGATGGGTTTAGTACCGACTAGTTGTACTTGTGTAGAATCAAGCATTATTGAATTTGGTACTTTTTCAACGATTTTGATGGCCATATTGAGTGAGCCAGACAGTACTCATGATTACTTTTGAGTACAGCTTTGTAAGTGTATGCATAATGTTTAAATTTGAAGTTTTTTCAAGTGGGGATATATTAACCTGATCCTCTTACCTTCTATTAGGCCAAAACAAAATATTGCGGTTCTGGTAATTATACCTACCCTATTATTTTGCCCCTACCCTAAACATTTTATGGCATTTTTGCTGGAAGTCATCGCTGATCGTTGATTTTCCAGTACATAAAATCAATGAAATAATTTCAAAAAATGACCTACCTACCTACCCTATTTCTTTTTCAATATGTTATCAGAATTTCAATATTAATTTGTTTTGGCCTTAGCAAGATTTAAGAACCAACTTCTTGTATATATTTAAATCCTGTTGCTCGACCGTAACCCGATCGTCCACTGTTCATAACATATATTTTAAACATTCCAATAATCTCTTATAACCGTTAAAGCCACAATAAGGTTCCGGAACGACATATTTTCTATAGATAGAAAACACAAATCTTTGTTACTGATTTTAAGACTGATCAATAATTAACACATCAAGCTATTAAAACACGCTCTTACTGCCATACATGTGAAATAATCTTCCCTTGAAGATTGGCATAACGAGCCCGGTTTGTTTACAAATACGGCATTTAACAGCATCTCCGTCACTTTCCGGAGACTACCGAGAAATTTTCGCCAGTTTCTTATAACCAATGGATGGATAGCACACCTATTGATAACGTAGGGCGCACACTATAACCCGGTATCTAACAGTACCTTCCGGTATCGTATATAGTAGCCCTAATCATATATTGCCTTGTATATTGACATTAATCATGTTGTATAATTGAAACATGCCAGAGGCGGGGAATTAACTATGCGTATGCAATATAGATAGTGCGAATGGCTATGACCAGATGTATTAATTTCTCCGATAATTATTAGATTTATATTTTCATGTACAGTAGAATCTACAATTAAATAATAATTGTTTACTTGTAAGTATGTGAATCTGCATGTTCAATATGTATACAAGAATGTTGTGAGTTATTTAATTTTCATAAACACGTGTCAATCATTATGAAGGTCAAAGAGGTGGCCTTTTCTTTTAATATAAAACGCACAAACATGATCATATGAATGGAAAATTAAAATATATGTTATATCCAAACGCCCTCAAATTTTCCTATGCATATGTATTTAATTGTAGCAAGCTACATTTTGTTTATTGTCTGATACAACATAATCTGTAATAAAATATAAAAAAACTAGATGTTTTTGTTTGTCCTTAGAATGAAAAGATCGTATCTACAAAATCATATTTTGAGGAAATAAGAAAATCTATCTGACAAATTACTCTTTACTTATTGTTAACAAGCTCTCATGAAAATAGGCTCATAAAAAGCGCCTTGTGATATAGATTTCAAATATGACACTTACGACCTTCTCATTCGAAGCCAGCAATATGTTATATATCATGGAGTTAATGTGCTTGTCTATATAATTCCATGATTATATTAAGTGCTATATATTCATTCACACTTCTACACTAATCCTTTAATTGGATTATACCAAAGACCTATTAGGTCTTTGATTATACCTAACAATTCAATTAGGTGTCAGTTGTGATTAGCATACAAAACCCCACGCAATATACTATACAATATAGGCCTACAACAGCGTACCGGCAGATACCGATGTACCGGGTTTTGTGCGTATACTTCCGATCATTGACGAAATCTTCGGAATCGTTCGTAAAATTTAAACGTAAACACTATTGAGTATTTTGTACGGAGGACAAAATACTAAATAGCGTTTTCAGTTGATTATTTCTCATAGAAGGAACAGCAACCTGAGGTCAGATATGGGTCCCTTCTAAACCATTTTTAGTATAATTTAATATCTCAATATTTCAATATTCTTTGTAGATAGAAAATACTACGATTTTAAACCTTATTGGGACTTTAAAGTTAAGAACTAGATTTTGGCCCAAATGACAAAGTATCTAACTTGACCTAGATTTTATAGAGATAAACATTGTGACCAAGTTACATAAAGATAGAGTCAAAATTGTGACCTCTAGTGTGTTCACAAGATTTTTCAATGATTTGGCCTCGTGACCTAGTTTTTGACCCCAGATGACCCAATATCGAACTTGACCTAAATTTTATAATGATGATCATTGTGATCATGTTTCATAAAGATAAGGTCAAAATTGTGACCTCTAGTGTGTTCACAAGCTTTTTCAATGATTTGGCCTCGTGACCTAGTTTTTGACTCCGGATGACCCAATATCGAACTTGACCAAAATTTTATAGTGATGATCAGTGTGATCAAGTTTCATAAAGATTAGGCTCAAATTGTGACCTCTAGTGTGTTCACAAGCTTTTTCAATGATTTGGCCTTCAAAGGCTTGTGACCTCGTTTTTGACCCCGGATGACCCAATATCGAACTTGACGTAGATTTTATAGAGATGACAATTGCGATCAATTTTCATAAAAATTAGGCTCAAATTGTGACCTCTAGTGTGTTCACAAGCTTTTTCAATGATTTGGCCTTGTGACCTAGTATTTCACCCCAGATGACCCAATATCGAACTTGACCTAGATTTTATAGAGATGATCATTGTGATCAATTTTCATAAAGATTAGTCACAAATTGTGACCTCTAATGTGTTCACAAGGTTTTTCAATGATTTGGCCTAGTGACCTAGTTTTTGACCCCAGATGACCCAATATCGAACTTGACCTAGATTTTACAGAGATGATCATTGTGATCAAGTTTCATAAAGATTAGGCTCAAATTGTGACCTCTAATGTGTTCACAAGGTTTTCCTTTGATTTGACCTAGTGACCTAGTTTATGACCCCAGATGACCCAATATCGAACTTGACCTAGATTTTACAGAGATGATCATTGTGATCAAGTTTCATAAAGATTAGGCTCAAATTGTGACCTCTAATGTGTTCACAAGGTTTTCCTTTGATTTGACCTAGTGACCTAGTTTTTGACCCCAGATGACCCAATATCGAACTTGACCTAGATTTTATGGAGATGATCATTGTGATCAAGTTTCATAAAGATTAGGCTCAAATTGTGACCTCTAATGTGTTCACAAGGTTTTCCTTTGATTTGACCTAGTGACCTAGTTTTTGACCCCAGATGACCCAATATCGACCTTGACCTAGATTTTACAGAGATGATCATTGTGATCAAGTTTCATAAAGATTAGGCTCAAATTGTGACCTCTAATGTGTTCACAAGGTTTTCCTTTGATTTGACCTAGTGACCTAGTTTTTGACCCCAGATGACCCAATATCGAACTTGACCTAGATTTTATGGAGATGATCATTGTGATCAAGTTTCATAAAGATTAGGCTCAAATTGTGACCTCTAATGTGTTCACAAGGTTTTCCTTTGATTTGACCTAGTGACCTAGTTTTTGACCCCAGATGACCCAATATCGAACTTGACGTAGATTTTACAGAGATGATCATTGTGATCAAGTTTCATAAAGATTAGGCTCAAATTGTGACCTCTAATGTGTTCACAAGGTTTTCCTTTGATTTGACCTAGTGACCTAGTTTTTGACCCCAGATGACCCAATATCGAACTTGACCTAGATTTTATAGAGATGATCATTGTGATCAATTTTCATAAAGATTAGTCACAAATTGTGACCTCTAATGTGTTCACAAGGTTTTTCAATGATTTAGCCTAGTGACCTAGTTTTAGACCCCAGATGACCCAATATCGAACTTGACCTAGATTTTACAGAGATGATCATTGTGATCAAGTTTCATAAAGATTAGGCTCAAATTGTGACCTCTAATGTGTTCACAAGGTTTTCGTTTGATTTGACCTAGTGACCTAGTATTTGACCCCAGATGACCCAATATCGAACTTGGCCTAGATTTTACAGAGATGATCATTGTGATCAAGTTTCATAAAGATTAGGCTCAAATTGTGACCTCTAATGTGTTCACAAGGTTTTCCTTTGATTTGACCTAGTGACCTAGTTTTTGACCCCAGATGACCTAATATCGAACTTGACCTAGATTTTATGGAGATGATCATTGTGATCAAGTATTATAAAGATTAGGCTCAAATTGTGACCTCTAATGTGTTCACAAGGTTTTCCTTTGATTTGACCTAGTGACCTAGTTTTTGACCCCAGATGACCCAATATCGAACTTGACCTAGATTTTACAGAGATGATCATTGTGATCAAGTTTCATAAAGATTAGGCTCAAATTGTGACCTCTAATGTGTTCACAAGGTTTTCCTTTGATTTGACCTAGTGACCTAGTTTTTGACCCCAGATGACCCAATATCGAACTTGGCCTAGATTTTATGGAGATGATCATTGTGATCAAGTTTCATAAAGATTAGGCTCAAATTGTGACCTCTAATGTGTTCACAAGGTTTTCCTTTGATTTGACCTAGTTTTTGACCCCGGATGACCCAATATCGAACTTGACCTAGATTTTACAGAGATGATCATTGTGATCAAGTTTCATAAAGATTAGGCTCAAATTGTGACCTCTAATGTGTTTACAAGGTTTTCCTTTGATTTGACCTAGTGACCTAGTTTTTGACCCCAGATGACCCAATATCGAACTTGACCTAGATTTTATAGAGACAAACACTGTGATCAAGTTTCATTAAGATTTAATGAAAACTGTGACCTCTACAGTGCTTACAAGTCAAAATGTTGACGACGTACGACGGACGACGGACGACGTACGACGGACGACGGACGACGGACATTGGGCGATCACAATAGCTCACCTTGAGCACTTCGTGCTCAGGTGAGCTAAAAATGAATGAATCAAAGTTTCATCGAAATTCCTAAAGAAATGTTAATTAATAAGTAAAAATCAACAAAGGGCCATAATTCTTTCAACAAGAGGGTCCAAAGGGCCCTGGGTCGCTCACCTGTTTGGCCTAGTGACCTAGATTTTGGCCCAAATGACACAGTATCTAACTTGACCTAGATTTTATAGAGATAAACATTGTGACCAAGTTTCATAAAGATAGAGTCAAAATTGTGACCTCTAGTGTGTTCACAAGATTTTTCAATGATTTGGCCTCGTGACCTAGTTTTTGACCCCAGATGACCCAATATCGAACTTGACCTAAATTTTATAATGATGATCATTGTGATCAAGTTTCATAAAGATAAGATCAAAATTGTGACCTCTAGTGTGTTCACAAGCTTTTTCAATGATTTGGCCTCGTGACCTAGTTTTTGACTCAGGATGACCCAATATCGAACTTGACCAAAATTTTATAGTGATGATCAGTGTGATCAAGTTTCATAAAGATTAGGCTCAAATTGTGACTTCTAGTGTGTTCACAAGCTTTTTCAATGATTTGGCCTTCAAAGGCTTGTGACCTAGTTTTTGACCCCAGAAGACCCAATATCGAACTTGACCTAGATTTTATAGAGATGATCATTGTGATCAATTTTCATAAAGATTAGTCTCAAATTATGACCTCTAGTGTGTTCACAAGCTTTTTCAATGATTTGGCCTTGTGACCTAGTTTTTGACCCCAGATGACCCAATATCGAACTTGACCTAGATTTTATAGAGATGATCATTGTGATCAATTTTCATAAAGATTAGTCACAAATTGTGACCTCTAATGTGTTCACAAGGTTTTTCAATGATTTGGCCTCGTGACCTAGTTTTTGACCCCAGATGACCCAATATCGAACTTGACCTAGATTTTACAGAGATGATCATTGTGATCAAGTTTCATAAAGATTAGGCTCAAATTGTGACCTCTAATGTGTTCACAAGGTTTTCCTTTGATTTGACCTAGTGACCTAGTTTTTGACCCCAGATGACCCAAAATCGAACTTGGCCTAGATTTTATGGAGATGATCATTGTGATCAAGTTTCATAATGATCAGGCTAAATTTGTGACCTCTAGTGTGTTCACAAGGTTTTCCTTTGATTTGGCCTAGTGACCTAGTTTTTGACCCTAGATGACCCAATATCTAACTTGACCTAGATTTTATAGAGATGGTCATTGTGATCAATTTTCATAAAGATTAGGCTCAAATTGTGACCTCTAATGTGTTCACAAGGTTTTCCTTTGATTTGACCTAGTGACCTAGTTTTTGACCCCAGATGACCCAATATCGAACTTGACCTAGATTTTACAGAGATGATCATTGTGATCAAGTTTCATAAAGATTAGGCTCAAATTGTGACCTCTAATGTGTTCACAAGGTTTTCCTTTGATTTGACCTAGTGACCTAGTTTTTGACCCCAGATGACCCAATATCGAACTTGACCTAGATTTTATGGAGATGATCATTGTGATCAAGTTTCATAATGATCAGGCTAAATTTGTGACCTCTAGTGTGTTCACAAGCAATTGTGAACGGACGACGGACGGACGGACGGACGACGGACGACGAGCGATCACAAAAGCTCACCTTGTCACTTTGTGACAGGTGAGCTAAAAATAAAGAAAAAAAAGAATAAAAATATTTTGGCTCTAGTGGGGGTTGAACCCACGACCTATAGGAAATCAGTCAAATTACTGAACTTGAGAACTCTTCAAGAGGAGATTCTTTATTACACCCGGATATGCTTAAGGGATTTGACACAAGCTGCAGAACCAGCACACTTCCAATCTTGAAAATTATAAAAACCGAGATTTTCGAAATGAACATTTCCTGAAGTTTCCACAGACCGTTCTTGTTGTTATCGTGTGACAGTGTTCTGTAACTGTGTTGCAATGTTCCGAGTGTTCGGAACAGCATTACCAGCATCCATAAGCAGTGTCTGTTTTACTGACACTGGTGTTGAGGAATGTAACAATATTATACTGTGCATGTATGTTGGTACGCAGTGAAATAAACAATAACACACTTTGTCCTTAACATGTTTTTATTCCAATTTAGGATACTTAGTTATAATAATACAAAAGAAAACAATAAGTTGGTGTTTAAATACAATTATTATTCAATTTACATTTAATGAGATACACATGTATTTTATGCAAGTACTCGTATCATGTATACATGGTCATACCAATGATATATGAGGGGTACACTCACACCACATACAGCAAAGTTAGACTAAAGGGACATGTACGTAGACTAAGTTCATTGGTTAGTGCAGTCATGGCATTAAAGAGATATAATTTCCCCCATCTAGGCATGGGAAAAAGCATATGGGAAATAGAGCTTTGGGCCAATAAAACTGCATGTAACGTAATACTATCACACATAGGACTGTACAAGTAGTAGCAAAATAGCTAGTATGTGACATTACAGGGATCGAGAATGTTTTGACATAGTAAAACACTATATTGTACATATGTTAATTCATTTAATACATATAAAACTAAGCATCCATTAAATAATTTAAAATAACAAGCATGTTTTTTATGAAATCACATTATACAAAACACTAATCTTCTGGGCTAAAAATTTAGTCAGAAGTGTCCCACTTGATTTCTAGAATAAATATTTAGGTCAGTTTTTGTCAATCTCGAACTATGAACTTGTGTGATTCATAGGTCAATATTTACACAGTATGTTAGTAAAATGACATTTCTTGGCACAAATTAAGCATCTATAAACAATATCATTCAAAATGGAGATTTAAATATTTATAGTCATAATGTGACCTTGACCAAATGTTTCTTGGAAAATAATGCAATTCATGACAATTGCTTAAAGTATCAGACTTCTACACAAAAATCAAACACTGAACTTCATTAAAATATCAGAACAAGTAACAATATAAGCACTTCCTGTCTGGGTGAAGGTCACACACATGTCAAGGTCAAACCACTATTATTGGCCAATTACCAATAATTAATATTCACACTTGTGTTGCACATGGCCCGGATTTTGGTGACACGAAAATAAGGTCCTATTGAAGTAGGCTACTGTCATGCATCACCTGAAGAAAAACATAGAAACGTTATTTTAGAAATGCTGAAAAACTGCCATTATTTGAATAAACATATCTAATTTGGAACTAAATTTTTCTCACAAAGTTTGAAAACAGTCATTTAAACTGGCCACAGATTTTCACAAGATATTTATGGCCGTAATTCCTTGGAAAACAACAGTATCGTAGAAATATTTTCCTTTGTTGCAAAGAAACCAGCAGGCCGGCATGATAAATGGTGAACATATAATACGGCAACACCTGGTTTAGCAGTTGTGTGATTTTGAAAGCTGCTTTAGAATGTTAACAGAACATTGTGGTAAAAAGAATTCTTAGTATAATTTGATTTTAAATCAACCTTTAGTCAAGTACCAGTATGTAAATACTGTATGAGCCTATTGATTATACAGAGAAGCAACTGAAGAGAAAGTCCAATTAAGTTTGTCATACGAGCAAACTGAAAGCATTTTGGGAGACACCTGCTCGAGACTAGGCAGAGTAAAGTCTGAAGTACAACTGGGACTGTAAATTAACATCCGGAACAAGGTATTAAAGAGATGTATTTTTGAGACAAAGGTTATATACGTTTGACCTTTCTAGAAATATCAATTAGTAAATGTGTATATAACAAGAGATATAGTTTAGTTATAATATAATGTTGGTTAACACAAATACAATACATGCAACATTCAATTATTGAAACATGCTTTAAATTAGCACACAGTTCAGATCTTTAAAAGACAGGACATGTATAGATACTTTAAAATAAGAACTACTGTATTCACCAAATTGTTGCATGAGACTATATGCATTTTACAAACAGTTGTTGGACCAAACACTGTATTATGTATATAGCAGAAATCTGCCTCAAGCCAAAAAGAAGTGTCTAAGCGAATAGCCAACACATCAACGCATACAGCAGAGTATAATGCTGAAAGCCCTGATACATACTACGGGATCGACTCAGCTCACTTTTGCGACTAGATCTGCGATAACGAAAACCTTGCAAAAAAATGAAA
Source organism: Spisula subtruncata (assembly GCA_963678985.1). NCBI lineage: Eukaryota > Metazoa > Mollusca > Bivalvia > Venerida > Mactridae > Spisula > Spisula subtruncata. The sequence goes on along the minus strand of OY787672.1, from coordinate 36,857,275 downwards.
ACACTGAAAAAATCATTTGAACTTCAATAAAACAATCAATAAAAATTGTGTACTAATAGCAAACTAAACAGTTGTATACATATATCCCACAATGATATTATATGTTTTCATGCTGAATAAAGCTAATGAAATAATCCCACTCGACAAGCCTTGTCCCTGGTTAAAATCCAACCCCTCAGGTGAGATAGTTTTAACCTAGTACATAGAAACTTATGATAGGTTCTAACATTGGTCCCAAGAAGAGTAAATAATATGAGTTTATCTTGGATACATACTATGGTCAATGTTATTTGTAAACCTAGGACTAGATGGGGGGTCGGTCAAATAACTGGATGATGATGTCACCCTTGACCTGGAATCGCTGTCAATACTTCGTCGTCGGCCAACTAATGGTGAACGTTTATGACGGGATAAAAATGTATCAATATCCGAACCCGAATCATCATCTTCTAAGTCGCTGGAAACGAGACAAAAACAGAACGGGTGATGGTATGGGTCAACAAGCAACAACAGTAAGTATGAAACTATATAGTGAGGTCTTAGGATGTTAAAATTGTATTTATCCATCATATTGGCCTTATCCTTTAGATTTAGTAAATGGACGTGCAAAAGTAGGAACTACTGAAAAATTATTATGTCATTTAATTGTCAATGATTTTCTTTGTTGAGTCCCATCATTTAGGAATCTGCTTCTTGCACAGACTTGTAGGTCATAAGACATGACTATAGTACACTTTTTATGCAAGACCTCACTATTTAGCTCTAGATGTAATTCTATAATGCAAATGACAATGAGAAAAGGTCACATCAAACACAGTTTTGGACAATTCAACAAAACTCACAATACATGTATACTGAGTGTAGTATTGCACAAACCCTCTACTTACATAAATATATGAATACATAATGATAATAATATACTGTTTAGTAAGGTGAAAGTATAATATAGAATTGTGAATATACATAAAAAAAAATATAATTTTTTTTACAGTTTAACGCAAAACCATTGTAAGTCAAAGTATATACTACAGTTTTGCGTCTAACTTTGGATTTAATGCAAAAGATCCACTATTATTTAATAGTATATGAAATGTGAAAATATGAATGATTGTAAAAAATTAACCCTTTACTCCATGCAACCCATATTTAACTATCCGCAAAGTACCTTGTTCACAAATCCAATCCATACAATTGCTTTTTACCACCGGATCGCTTACTCTATGGCTAATAAATTGGGCCAGAGACCGGACAGAGATCAGCCGATCATCGTATGGCAAAAAAAAAGACACGGCTTAGAGATGTGTGTGTGTGTGACCATTTGATATCAGCCTCATGAGTCAAGTCTGATGACTGATGGAAACAGTATGATCATCAATCGATGCCTGTCTGGCATTCTATGTCCAGGATTCAATGCCAGTGTGAATATTGTATTCCAGGCCTGGCCATCGGATGCAAAGACATCGACCGGTGTGCTGGTTATTTGTGAACAAGATATAATTCAGGTAAGAGTTTGCTAAGATTTGATTGTACTGTGCATATCCATAAACACAATGGAAAACAATTGCTGGATATGTAAAATGATATGGAGATGAACTGTCCTACATATTTATGGAGTAAGGGGTTAGTAAAACAGATTTTTCAGACACATTCTAATAGGGTACATACTTCACACACATAGTTAGTTGAAACAAACGCTCATGCAATGCACACGAACGATCATTCAATCAGAATGGTACACCTTAGCAGGTCTGATATCATAAATTGAAAATGTTAAATCAACTAATTTATGAGGTTACACTATAATATCAAAACAGTTATTAAAGTTGTCCTGTTTTGTAATTAATTCATTAAATTAATCCTTACCTATTATTAATTAAAGCAATTAGGAGTTGAACCTTCCTAATATTAAGATTAAAATGTTATCTTGATAAAATAACAATGTTATCTTAATATTAAAATGTTATCTTAATAGAAAAACTAAAATGTTATCTTATCTTGACTGTTTACCTTCCTCAACTTTAGTTTTATTTTTCTCATCATTATCGACACTAATAGGATAAGTATTTAATTGTAGAGATCTATCACGCAAAATATGGAGTGTTTGCAAACCAACAATATTTACCTCCCTTTGTGAAGAAATGTATAAATTTACATCCCTTTGTTAAAAATATGCAAATTCACCTCTCTTTAATAAAAAATATGCAAATCCACATCCCTTTGTTAAGAAATATGCAAAATTACCTCCCTTTATTAAGAAATCTTCCACTCTTCATGAAGACATTTACGGGCCTTTATCAAGCAATACTACTCAATTTTCTGGAACAACTTGGCTTACGTTCCGTCCAAATATGTTCTACATTAAGCTCATCACATTGGCCACAGAGACACAGACACTGGACAAAGGGAGGTAATCCATCAACAATTTATTACCAGAAGGGAAGGAACTTTTGTTGAGTATTAAACCACTTTCAAAAGGGAGGCAAATTTTGTTGCTATGAAAACACTAATAAAACACAGCAAATTGGTCGCAGTTTTGGGTACTATAAAGCATCAACAGTATGGTTTGGGTATACACTTATACCTCAGGGTAATATTTACACATTATTTCTGGTCAGTGAGCGCTTCATGAAAACTATAAAAAGTAATATTTGATAATATATAACAAAATAGAAATATTATTCGAATAACATTAAAAATTTCACTTCATTCTATTTTTCTACACTTGCATTAAATATGATATGAAGTGAATTCACCAACATTTTTTTTCTGTTACTATGGAAACAATTCAGATGAATGCCCTCAAATGAAAATTTGAACATTCAAAAACAGAATCTCTTCCTATAATATCTACTAGAAATGATCACAATTTCAACATCAAAATCAAACTCCACTTTAGAATAAATTCAAATCTCTACATCTCTAAATATGATAATGATGAAAATAAAATATCCACTCTAGAAAATATTCTATTACAATAAATTTTACAGTCGAAAGAAAAATAATTTCTAAAAAAAGTATCTTGAAAATTCATAAAAGTTTGGTGTTTCCATAGAAACATGTGACCTTGAGCACATATGACCTTGACCTACCTATCAGAAAGGTCATCATCACTGTCTAAACCATCTTCTAAGGCAGCTTGTAGATCTGCTATTCTCTTGAAGGCAAGCTTTAAATCAGCTTGATTTTGTTCAAAATCTGCCTCAAGTTCTGCAACTTTGTTACCCTAATAAATAAAGGGAGATAATAAGAAATGTTTTAAACACCAAAGTACATCTGCGAAGAAATATCTTTCCCATGTTTGTGCAATCATGAAGGGGTTAGTCAGAATCTGAACCACTTTTTTTCAAAAGATCTTATATGAAAAGGAATAAATCACAGGTCTGCAACATGTGTCTCTGGTAGGGTGTAGTGTGGTGTTGTATAGACACATTGATGCTGGTTACTGCAAAACCTTCTTTGGGGTTCTTGTGATAACCAAGTGGTCTAATGCTTGAGTACTTCACATGATTCGGCAATGACATGTTCCAATATGTACTATGTTAGAATTCCACAATATGTCTCTTTGGTGAAATTTAATCATTTTAATCAGAATCCATGTAGTTGTAACACCCACAAAAATATGAGATTTTACTGTATATAGATACATACAACCTTATCGCACTAAAGGGACAAAAGGTAAAAACAACTTATTTAAACACACTACTTACATGATCCTTATATTTGTGTGTCATTTCAATTTCTCTTTTCTGAACATCCGAAAATTCTTCTCTCAAATCTCGTAATTGTCTTTGTACTTTTTTAATATTTTCCTCAGCATGTGTTTTAGCTGTGTTTATATGTTCCTTTTCCTCGGTCAGTCTATCTGACTGTTCCTTCAATCTGTTCATAGCAACCTGAATTATATAATAATCATATAATGTACCGTATAGAAATACTGTAGCACAAATAACCCAAAGTCACACAGAAATGGCAGCATTGTTAGCCACCCACGCATGAGATAGACATAGAACAAACCATCCAATTCCAAAAATGGACATTTAAACTTTGAAGCAAGCCTATTTTACACATCCTGCAATGAACGGTACACTGTGGACTTCGAGTTTTTCAACTTTTATATTAGATACATTCATTTTTAAGCTTCAGGGTACTTCATGACTAACTCTTTGCAAATATGCAATGATTGTGCGTTGTTTCTGCAAGCAATGGCAAGCTTCTCTACAAACCAGGATCTTCCTGTGAAAGTCTAGCATGCATCAATTGATCTAGTTTGTGTAGCCTGTGAACTAACCTTAATACAAAGTATTTCAATTCAAGATGTAGACATATAAAGCAGTCCCTAGTAATTGCTATTTCATGAGGGAGCTTTTTATTTGAAACAATGGGAAAACCCATTACAATACCCATTTAATTGGTAAATATAGCCCAACAAATGAACTGATATTCTTATAGTTTACCTCTAATCTATGTTTGTTGGTAGTTTCTAGATCGAGCCTAGTCTCGAGATCTCTCACTTTATTCTCTAGTCTTGTAACAACTGTTTTATCAGCAGTATTCTCCTCCATAGTCTGTAATCTCGTCTTCATTTCACTCACCTAGAAAATATACTTCAAACTTTGTACATTGCCAATAAACTATTTAAGTCCATAGTAGTTCGAAAAGTTAGAAGATATCAAATTTTGCTACTGAGGTGAAATATGAGCATATTTGTTACACTTCAATGGAGTGCTGTTTGTAGGCAAAAGTTTATGACACCATTGGCAACTTCATGAAATTTGCAAATAATTCCACATTGCTTCAGTATCACTTTACTTATAAAACACTATCATTTTGAAACACTTGAGTTATAAGAGTGGGTTAGAACCCCACCCTGAGTGATAATAGAGATTTTTCCTCTCTTTGGAATTAACAACATAACTGGAGTCATTGCAAAGTAAGTTAAGTGAAAAATTAATTTTCTGTTGATTGAAGATAATTAATCTTTTTTATCAATGCATATAACCTATATTTGCCAGTTAGCTTTCTGGTGAATATGGCAGGCATACATATGTGTGTCCCTATCAGGATTTGAATCCGGGATTAGGCGGGAAGGGCGCTAACCACTGAGCTTCGGAGACCACACTGGACCAATGTGAGCAAAAATTTACCTCAGCTTTAAGTTTATCTCTCTCGCCTATAAGATCTTCTATTTGAGCAAGCTGGTCGTTCATCGTGATCTGATCCACTGTTTGTTGTTGTACAACAGCTTTATATTTCTTCATGATATCAGCTAGATCTTCCTCATTCTCTTCTAATTGTGACTGTGTCTCTGATTTATCTCTCAATAATCCCATACTCTTATTCTCAATCTGTAAACCAGTCAATATAAACATATAAACAAGAGATGTTTGCAAAAGTGATATATGCCCCCATGGCAGTCCAATAGTTGGAAATGGTAAAAGGCACAGTGACCTTGACCTTTGACCTACAGCTTCAAAATCAATAGAGGTTATCTACTGTTGATGGCTGACCTCCATGTAACTTTTGAAGATCCTAAGGCAAGGCATTCTCAGGTTATTGAACGGAAACCATTTGGTTTACAGACTAACCAACATGCATGTGCGAAACAATATACAAAGTGTAACCCTAATTGGGGGGGGGGGGGGGGGGCATAATTATGCTTAGTACATAAATTTCTTTCTCGTAAATGACATTAGTTTTGGTGTTGTTTATGTAGCGGAGTCTGATTTTCTACAGAAAGATGTGTATTTTTATTTATTAGTTTATCATGTGGTAAAAAGAATCTCAAACTCTCACTTAACATTCTACATTTACACCCATCATTAAGAACGATCATTAAGAATCTCACCTCCTGTTTTGATTTAAACAATTCATCTAACTGTTGTTGTAGGTCGGCTAATTCTAACTCCATCGTTTTCTTAGCCTTTATTGCACTAGCTGATGTGAACTCTGCATCATCTAATTGATTCCTGAGTTGTCGGACGGCCATCTTGGATCCTTCACCGGTCTTCTGTCTCTGTATTACAACTTCTGCATCCTTTAACAAAGCTTTCGTCTTCTTGAGATCCTTGCGTATACGTTTCTCAATACCTAGAAAATGATAGTAGAAAAGATCAGCACCAACTTCATTGAAGCCAGTAAAACAGCAAATACACATTCAAACCTTCTTAAATCTTGCTAAAAAATGTTACTTTCTTTTTGCAAAGCTTAACTTTTTTTAACAGAATTAGAAGGTCTTTAGAACAAACTTGTATGTACCCCACTTAGGGACATAACTGGCACAAATCTCTTACATAACATTTAAGTATTCCTGTAAAGTTTCATCGAGATCAGACCAATGGATAAAGAGAACATCACAGAGAAATTATGTGAGATTTTTGGGACAGACATCAAGAGATCTAGCACAAAATTCTACTATATGAGCGAGACATATAATTATCAAGTAGGCAGACATTAATCTATGACGGTCAAGATAAAACTCAGATTTTTCAATGATCTTAAAATTGCTAGCTGTAAAACTTTCATACCTTTGTCACGTTGAGCAGATTGTCCTTGGTAATCTTGAAGACGTTGTTCAAGTTCACGATTTTTCTGTACCTGTAATTTTCTTTCCTCATATTCTTCCTCCATCTGTGCTTCCATTTGTTTCAACTGAAGAAATAAAGGAAGAATTAAATAACTATGACAACAATTACCATGCCATTACATTTTGCTTTATATTCATATGAGATAGTATGTAGTGCATAGTCATTCATTGTTCCCCAGCCCCATTTTCCAATAACAAAATCAAGTGAAATTCGAGAAGTCAAAGCTCTGAACTTCCGGGCATGAATGTCCCATCTCCATCAGTAGACCTATACATATTTTGCCAATGAATGTAAACATTAACTGCATCTAAATCCATTTTCTGTAACAAGTCAACATAAGTGAAAGTTTACTAAGTTCTTCTGCTTCCTTACCTACTGAAGACAGTGCAACTCATCAAGAAGACAAAGATGAAAATACAACAAGTAACTAAAATATTTCAGTTTAAATTACTTTTACATCAGCAAATAAACACGATATTTCGTGCGTACCTTTTTCTGTGTAGAGTATCTAAGATCTTCCATTTCCTGATCTTTCTCCTCTACTTCCTTCAATGATTGTTGTCTCTGTTTCTCCAAGTTCATCTCTAGTCTAACCTTAGTCTGAAATCATACATGGTACACTGGTGTTAATTCATGGTAGTTATATTGTTAATGTATTCAGGTTTAACGCTGCTTCTCAACAATTTTTCAGTCAAATCGGTGATCAATTCAAGAAACCAGTTTTCCTTGACTGTATGCTAACCAGGGTACTAACTTGCCCTTCCACAAGAAACTGGCAACTTCTCTACAAGTGGAAGAAATTCGACATGGTTGTAAATTTTTTATTGGAGTAATGACCTGCTGTCACCAGGGTTCAAACCTATATTGTATAGCATCATCACTTAGAAATATCAAGTACAAAGACAATAGACTATTGCAACAACCCCCACCAAGGGTTGCACAGTATCAATGTTAATACCAACGCATGTTTCAATAAAATCAGACAAATGTTGTGACATCAAGACAGACAGACATCCATCCACAGACAGACATTCATATCAAAATAAATATGCCTACCCACTATATAGGGGCAACAAATGACACAAGTTATTAAGTCTAACCTGTTCCAGTTGTTGTATCTGACCAGCTTGATCATCTAGTTCCTCTTCCTGATCAATAGTTTTAGCTTCTAGTTCAGCCTTGGCACGTTTTAATGCAGAAATCTCGTGATCATCTTTGACACCAGCAGATGTGAGGGTATCACCTAGCTCTGCTTGTAAACGATGATACTTAGACTCCTGTGATTCCATGTCACCTTTCAATCTCTACAAATATATCATAAATCAGGTTGTTACAGGCATGAAAAAAACAATTAATGTTGATTTATTATAGGGTGATTGTGAAATAAGTTTGAACAATTTAGACAGGTTAGCAAACAAGACCAAATGCTGAAATTAAGTACCAGCAAAAACAACAACCTGTCGCACAGCCAAACTCTTGTCAGTCTAACAAAGTCTGATTAGCTTGAAATTCTTTATTTATCAGATAATGCTTCAGATATATTTATTTGATTGACAGCTATTATTAGAGTGAAACCCCTCATCCTATGAGTTCCAGATAATATCTATTCACATCAACCTTGGATGTAGCAGAAACACTTGAGAAACCAATGCACATTGAAAATTCATCATCATACTATATTTACCTCCACATCTTTTTCAAGAGAGTATTTATCAGCACTGAGAGTATCTCGCTCTCTTTGTAGTTTCTCCTTCAAATTCTTCTCACTTTTTGCTTCTTCATGAGCTTTGTTTAATTCTGTGTCGAACCTAGCAAACAATAAAATATTCTTAATACTCAGTATTACTGCTATGAGCATGACAGATATACACCAGTCATCGTATTTTGTTAATTTGATGTGCCTTTTAACACAATAATCACATAAGGAAAGCATATCACAAGTGATTTTAATTAGACCATTCAAGTGATAGACTATCATAACTTACAGATTTCATATATTTATTGTATCAATTCTATCAAAGCCAATACTCTACTTGACAGCGCAGGAAGACACAATTGCAAAATTTCTTTATTTTATATCAGTATGATAGTCACCTTGGATCAAGTCATTGATATCAAAGCATGGATGAAAGTAAAACATTCTGGAAAAAAAAACAGAAATCCTAAAAAATTGACACGAAGATAAACAAACTTTGGATCACTCAAAAAACTTGAAGCTCAGGCATTCACCTGAAAACTTCCACCCTAAACAAAGTTCATTGACCACTCCATACCTTCTCTGTTTACGTTCCAGGTCATTATTACGAGACATTTGTTCTTCAAGGTGTAACTTGGAATCTTGCATTTCTGACATTAACTTCTGTGACTTCTTCTTTGCCGCTGCCAACTGTCTACGTAAATCTTCTGTCTCGTCCAATGTTTCATGTAACTGTAAATAGTATAACAGCAATATTAAACTACAAATCCAAGAGATCCAAGAGTAGCTAGTAACTCTGGTGAAACTAAGCTCCACTATAATACAACTGCAGATGCTTAATAAACTAAATCCTTATAAACTTGCCTGTCAACTTTCCTAACTACAATAGTAATACTTTTGAAAACATGGGAGTCACATTCACAATTGATAATCTTTTGATAATATATTTTGCAACTGCACACAATATAACATTAATAATGAGCAAGCAACAATTCCTTAAGAAGAAGAATAATTTATTTGAACTAATTCATTCACTGGCAATTTTTTGGGCCCATCTCATGTCCAGCGTACATGAACAAGAAATGCAAATGCAGTATATGCTTTGAACTCACCCTTTTCTCAACGGCTTTCTTGGAAATATGTTCTTGGTCCATTTCTTCTTCATGTTGTTGTTGCATCTTTTTACGTGTAAATGCCATCTCTTTCCGTAGTTTCTCATACCTATCTTTGTATATACCACCTGAAACATTCGTAAAATATATATTCTTATTTCAATAGGTTGGGATGTATCAAGAAATATGTTAATGTCTAAGTACGGGAATGCCTTACAGAAACTGTTATTTGGCAGTGATGCATTTTAGTGTGTATTTGGTCACTTCAAAAGTAACAAAATTATTTTTATACTCCATAAATGATGTAATGTGTAGGTGTGGCCTATAACCGCTTACTCGGGATAGTTATATAGATAGATTTGTTTCACATGATTAGGAATATTTACTTTGATTTTTTATGAGGATATTTTGCTGATGAACACAAGCAGAATCTGATGTATCTTGTATCCCTAAATGGCCAAATTAGGAAACCCAAAATGGACTAATTCAGGAAACCCAAAATGGACCAATTTTTTAGAATCCCAAAATTGATCAATCGAGGTATTCCAAAACAGACAGAATGATGGAGATATCCCAAACCCCAAATACAGAATGAACCTAATATCTTACCATCTACGTCATCCTCTTCCATTTCCCCGTCCAATGTTTCAGCTTGCCACAATCTCACTTGTGTCATCTCCATCTCTAACTTATCATGATTACGTTTCAATGCACCGTAACGACCCTGAAATAAGAAATATGCACATTGCATAAAATAAAAGGTCATCAAACAAGGGCAATAACTCTACTTAATTTATGTAATTGGATAAATTTCCACCAACCCCCATCCCCTCAAAAAGTAACTTTAATATCATGACAACGTTTCAATGCATTGTAAAGACCCTGAAATAAAAAAGGTGAAAATTCTATGAATAAAGGGGTTGCCTGGTTTAAAATCAAACAGACGAACCACTAGACCAAGGCCGTAGCTCCAATGGACAGGCTAAGGTATCCCGTACATCCAAACATATGGACTAACTCATCTCTGAACTTATCGTTATTACATTTCAATGCAATTGAAACGGCCCTGTAACAAGGAGTATGAAAATTCTATGAAAAAGTGTCGACAAACAAGGGCCATTTGATTTTTCAAACAAAGGCCCGAGGTTTTTTTTAGGTTTCGTCAAAATCACCAAAGGCCAAGTTTGTATGCTTTTCAGACTGCATTGCTTTCAAATAAGTAAAATAAAGTCATTATACATGAACAAGCTATTCATTTTGGTTATATCCTATGATCTCTATGTTAGTATTTAATGAATTAGCACTGTTGTGTCATGAAGGCAAAACCCCATTTACCCCCCCCCCCCCGGCAAAAAAAAGTTTGTTCAAATGATGCAAGTATACATTCACAGACATCATGAGTCATATTTTAAAGCTAAGCACATCATTCTAAGAAAATTCCCCTGTTATACTGTACACTTTTGAACATTCATTTTGGGTTTAATTTTTTTAATTTCGTAACAATGTCCATAATTAACTAACATTCAAAATTTATAGCAAGAGGGTGCCCATCTTGAATCATGTGCTTCAACAATCCAACAAAATTTTCTTTGTACAAAAAACATGAAATTTATTTCCCACACATAACAATGATTTTCCAGTACTACATTCAGGTAAACTTCAACTTGCAGTACATGTGCAAACATCATCATGACCAAAAACCATTACAAACTGCATTCAATAATTGTTTTCACAGAAATTCATTATTCTAATAAAACTTGTACAAAAGTTTAATACTGTATAGCCAGCCAGTCTTGTGATTTTTTTACCAAAAAATATACAGAGATAATCAGCGAAATGCACTGAACTGCTCAGAACAGATTTCCAATAGACAACAACAATAATATAATGTGACATTCCAAGACTAATTTCCTGCATGTATAGTTCCACAAAATAATCTGGCAGAAATAAATCTAAACCCAATTCAGCTCAGTTTAGAAAACACCTCTTGATACGGGACTGTATTCTTGCCATAATTAAGTAAGTACTGTAAGTAATTAAGTTTGTTACTAAGTAAGTTAAGACTTCATTTAATGAGGCAACGCAGTTGGATACACCCAATTTCCCAGCATGAGTCTTATCAATAAATCCACATAAATATACAGTAACAAAAGCAGCAGATACTAACAATAACAAAGTCAATATCCGGATTTATTTCTCATCAATATTTCCTGTTAATTTGTCACACGAAATATCCTTCTAAATAAAACAATTTATTTCCCATAATAAATACCTCTAGAGTATATTGAAGAAATGGTAAGCAATACTGCACTAAGTGCATAAGAAAAATGCAAGGTGATAGAATAGTTTTGACTTTCAGCACTTATATTCGTATTATTATACTAACGCTTTTCTTGATCACTCATTCTGTAAAATCATCAATTTTTGCTGGAAAATTAGTTTTTTAGAATTTTGGTAAAATGGTAATACTTTTCATTTATGGATTTTAAATATTGAACAAAAGTCCCTTCTTACATATTCTTGAGTTTAATTGTAAGAGGGGACTTAATTTGGAGAATTGGTTCATCTGCAAAATCAACGAGAATTAAGATAATCTCACTGCGAATATGAATACGTTTATAGCATCAGTTTTCTTGATCACTTAGCAGTTACCTAACTAATTATACATTTATAGTTAATGACAGTAGTATGGAAGAAATGCACATTTGTTATTCATTATGTCTGGCATATGTTTTTACACACAAATATAATTATGCATTACCTATAATTTCATGTACAATTGTTATACAGAAGAAACAGGAAAATTCATGAAAACCAGATAATATCACTTCCTGAACCTGTTTGTGAATAAACTGAACAACCTCTACAGAGCAATGGTCATCTGCAACAAGCTTATTCAAAATCATTGTCAATTTGATGAGGACATTAGATATTGGTCTGTCAAAAGGACTATGTGCCATGGCTAGCAATTTCTAATTGGGACTGACATACAGCACAACCTCTGTAGAGCAACACCCTTTTGTAGCAGCAAATATTGGTTGTTGTACAGGGGTTGTACCTCTACACAGGTTATGTTTACAGTTAATATCAGCATAGGGACATATTGAATGTGTTGCGACAGAGAAGATGTTGCTATAGAGAAGATGTTGCTATAGAAAAGAAGTTGCTATAGAGAAGGTGTTGCTATAGAAAAGAAGTTGCTACAGAGAAGGTGTTGCTATAGAAAAGAAGTTGCTATAGAGAAGGTGTTGCTATAGAGAAGGTGTTGCTATAGAGAAGATGTTGCTATAGAGAATGTGTTGCTATAGAAAAAAAGTTGCTATAGAGCAGGTGTTGCTATAGAGGAGATGTTGCTATAGAGAAAATGTTGCTATAGAGAATGTGTTGCTATAGAAAAGAAGTTGCTATAGAAAAGAAGTTGCTATAGAAAAGAAGTTGCTATAGAGAAGATGTTGCTATAGAGGAGATGTTGCTACAAAGGGTCGCTCTGTAAAGATTGTACTCATTGTAGTTTGAAATTTTAAAGGAGTTGTTATAAAGACATCGCTCCTCTACAGAGAACCGCTCACAAGAAAATTGCACTTTAGTATGAAGGTTATTGCAATCAATTAGAAATGGTTGAGTTACCTGGACATCTTTGAGTTCTTTCTCAAGTCTCATACGTTCAGCACTTTCGGTTTCCAACATTTCTGAAGCTTGTGTTGCTGTAGTGTTCTCCTCAGCAAGGTCGGCTGTAAGCTCAACAACCTGTAAGGTAACACATAGTATGAGCATGGTGTCGATTCTTTACCCTTTACTTTAGAGTCATAATGCAGTGTTTCATTTTTGTTTTGAAAAATAACTGTATCATTGATAAAGAGTAAAACTAAAACACTTTATATAATGATACATTTACCTAAGGTCCTTTCCTGCAGACCTTGAAAAATCAGAGAGTCCCACCCCTGGAACAGGGTGATCATTAATATATGGTAACATAAATAACTTTAATAACTTTGTCAGATTCAAAGATAAAGAAGTGGTTTGACCCTTATTCCAAAGTTGATGAGCCCAAGTTTATATTAGATGTGGATAATAAATGCATGCTAAACATACTTGATGTCAATGTTTCAGTGATTCCAGGAAATTCTGCGATCCGGAATAATTTCAATGAAGACCACCTATAAATTTGCTCCCTACACACACCGGACTTAAACTTTTTGGATTTCTGATTATGAGAATGTCTGAAGGAAGGAGTGTATAATACAAAATCAGTATATTTACTTGATTCGAAAAATACAATACAATGTAAAATTGGAAGCACCAATACACCCTTTCAATTAAGACTGTAATTAAATTGTCTCCCTTTGATGACGTCAAACGAGGGCTCAAAGCGAATACACGAGCCGATTACCGTTAGCGTGTAAAGGAAATAAAAAATGTGTCAACTTTAAACCGCTGTAAATCACGTTTTACTCTGTCGATTTTTAAAAGATGAACACTTACGAAAACAAGATCGTATAGAATTTTTAATAATGTAACTTTTGTTAATGTATTTTCAATAATAAAACATAAAAAGCCATGTTTTCGGAACAAAAATTTCAAGGGCAAGAAAATGTAAAATAAAGAACTGAATTCAATACTCAACAATTGGCATTTAACTTGCTCAAAATGTTTATTATTTGCAGTTTTAAGAACTGTGTAGACTAAGCTTTCCAACAATTATATTATTAAAAGATATTATTAAAGTTTTAAAAGGAGAGCCATGCTTTTCGAACCTAAATACCATGCATCACGCGCGCACAATCCACTCATTGAAACCTGACTTACATTTTATACTAGCATAAAGAAATTGTGTATTTTAATAATTCATCACACATCATTAAAGTATAGAATATTAGCTATATCATTTCAAAAGTACGACTATCCAGCCAGAAATCAAAACGTTAATTTACACAGGAGGAAAAATCTTTCTAGATATAGTTTGTACTAAAATCCGGGCGGCATGATTTTACATGTCCGCATGTGCTTACTTGTTTTGTGTTAACACGAGTACATTGATGTGTTGTTTACTACAATCAAAGAAAGTAAGGAATCACCGGAAAAGTTCACATGACGAATAACTTAAAATCAGAATCAATTCTATGTAAAATTTTGTTGTATGTAGGTAAAACTAAATTGTTTGGCAATACAATGTAGTCTGTTTCAAATCTTACTCTTCCATCGTGAAACCTTTGTTCATTTGAAATTCATATACAAGTAAATGAGAAATGTGCTTTATTTATTTTAAATGGTGTCTACGTGTAAAAATATTGCAATAAATTATATTTAAAACATCAAAATGAGAATTGTAGCACAAGTCATACAGGTGCATGTCCATTAATTTACACTTTTTGTTCGGACACGGAATTAGAGAGACCTCCGTGGTTTGGATAAACAAAATTTATACTTTTTTATAAAAGTAACCCAAACGTTGATTTAAAAGTGTCAATCAATGTCAATCATTTAAGGTAAAACACTGATCAATATAATGTACATGTATATTAAGATGACAGATGGTGACAACATAGTTCTGATTGGTTGTATATTAGTACCCTGCTGTGAAACTAATTTAGTGTATGGTCTTGGTGGCTTATCTTGATATTAGGGAATCTATGCTGTTTATTGTAAATCTTTATATAATTATACAGCACCTAGATTTATTTATGCGTTAGGGTTTTAGCACCTCATCATCTGACAAGATTTTATTTATGCATTAGGGTTTTAGCACCTTAACTTCTTAAGTATCTGTCTCACTTTAATTTGTTATGTTTTTCCCATCACTCGAATTGCAGTTCAGGTCACTTTTTGTGAATTAAGATTTACAATTCTTATATTAAAAACAAAATATTGTTAATTGTGATGTTAGTTTGAAGAGCAGTTGTATATAAATAATGTATTTTTTAAATTAATTTATAACAATCAACTGCTATCATAATCGTCATTTATACAGCTTTTTAAGCCGAATTTGCCCGAAATGGCACGTATGTAACCAGATAGGACATTCCAATAAATCGTTGTGGCTCTAATATACGTGTATTCAAAGGCCTAAATAAGTATGTCTTTGTTTTATTACAATCCATAATAAACAACACATAACTTGTGAATTGTATTGGTAAAAAGAAATGAGACATTGCAATGATCCAGAGTTAACTAGGTCTAATGGCGGTAATGATGTAGTATTGAAAGAACCAGGTGAAAATACTTGCGCTTTATATTCCCGGCAAATATATTAAATGACACATTGTACTGCACTATGTATATAATTATGTTTTGTTGAAATATGTATTTTGTAATTGTATGAATATGCTTGTATATTGATGTTTCGTTGTATGAAAATGATGATAGCTCTCCCAAGTGGAGGTAAATAAATTATCTATCTATCTTGGCACTAACGCTCAATTTAATGTACGAAATGTGCATGACAATCAACCGAATTACAAAACAAAATTAATACAACTACAGATCTTTTTGGAAATTAACGCCCGATAATTGACCATTGTTGATAGAAAAAAATCCAAGAAATCACACGTTTCCTCCACATCCATAACATGTAACATACTATACATACATTGTTAGTACATTATAAACATCTTGTTTGAAAAAACAACAGCTACAAAACATGCAATTAACGAAAAAAGCGATTAAATAATCTCTTCGCTACTGCGTTTATAGTGTCGTTAATTTGTAGAGCCCTCGTTTGACGTCACATCCGGTTACGGGAGGTAACTCTGTACATACGATTATCGCTTAATTGAAAGGGTCTATAGGTAAAATTCAAGGTATTAATTGGCAATTTACGACGTCGTCTGGTGCTGATTTTGGCAGTTTTTTAGAATTAAGAAAAACGCTTCAAACATCTGCTGAGAAAATAATATGTAACGTTATATAATGATTTATGTCCTGAACAAAACTTACATATATATGTTAAATAATGGCATATAACTCCAATATTATCTTAACAAGAGGGCCATGATGGCCCAATATCGCTCACCTGATTATAAACCCTGCACAATTTTCACCCAAAGGAATAATTTGAACATCTTGGTAGAAAACCACAAGATGATGCTACATACCAATTATCAAAACTCTAGGCAGTCTAGTTTAGGCAAGAAGATATTTTCCCTATATAATTAAGTCTATGTAAAACGGTGACCCCCGAGTGGGGCCAATTTTGACCCCAGGGGCATAATTTGAAAAATCTTGGTAGAGGACCACTAGATGATGCTACATACCAAATATCAAAGCTCTATGCAGTGTAGTTTTAGACAAGAAGATTTTTATATGTTTTCCCTATATAAGTCTATGTAAGACGATGACCCCCGGGGCTGGGCCAATTTTGACCCCAGGGGCATAATTTGCACAATCTTGGTAGGGGACCACTAGATGATGCTACATACCAAATATCAAAGCTCTTATAGGCATTGTAGTTTAAGACAAGAAGATTTTTATATGTTTTCCCTATATAAGTCTAAGTAAAATGGTGACCCTCAGGGTGGGGCCAATTTTTACCCGAGGGGAATAATTTGAACAATCTTTGTAGAGGACCTCTAGCTGAGTCTACATACCAAATATGAAAGCCCTGGGCCAAGCAATTTCGGAGAAGAAGATTTTTTAAAGTTTTTTATATATAACTCTATGTAAAACTAAGGGCCCCCGGGGCGAGGCCAATTTTGATCCGAGGGGAATAATTTGAACAATCTTTGTAGAGGACCTCTAGCTGAGTCTACACACCAAATATGAAAGCCCTGGGCCAAGCAATTTCGGAGAAGAAGATTTTTTAAGGTTTCCCCTATATAACTCTATGTAAAACTAAGGGCCCCCGGGGCGGGGCCAATTTTGACCCCAGGGGCATAATTTGATCAATCTTTGTAGAGGACCTCTAGCTGAGTCTACACACCAAATATGAAAGCCCTGGGCCAAGCAATTTCGGAGAAGAAGATTTTTTAAAGTTTTCTCTATATAACTCTATGTAAAACTAAGGGCCCCCGGGGCGGGGCCAATTTTGACCCCAGTAGCATAATTTGAACAATCTTTGTAGAGGACCTCTAGCTGAGTCTACATACCAAATATGAAAGCCCTGGGCCAAGCAATTTCGGAGGAGAAGATTTTTTAAAGTTTTCTCTATATAACTCTATGTAAAACTAAGGGCCCCCGGGGCGGGGCCAATTTTGACCCCAGGGGCATAATTTGATCAATCTTTGTAGAGGACCTCTAGTTGAGTCTACATACCAAATATGAAAGCCCTGGGCCAAGCAATTTCGGAGAAGAAGATTTTTTAAGGTTTCCCCTATATAACTCTATGTAAAACTAAGGGCCCCCGGGGCGGGGCCAATTTTGACCCCAGGGACATAATTTGAACAATCTTTGTAGAGGACCTCTAGCTGAGTCTACATACCAAATATGAAAGCCCTGGGCCAAGCGGTTTCGGAGAAGAAGATTTTTTAAGGTTTCCCCTATATAACTCTATGTAAAACTAAGGGCCCCCGAGGCGGGGCCAATTTTGACCCCAGGGACATAATTTTAACAATCTTTGTAGAGGACCCCAAGGTGATGCTACATACCAAATATGAAAGCTCTAGGCCTTACGGTTTCAGAGAAGAAGATTTTTGAAGTTTCCTTTTTGAAAATCTATTTTTAGCCTGTGTGACCTAGTAATGCAACGGACTGGAATTTTTTTAACAACTTTGGTAGAGGTCCACCCAAGGAACATTCCTGTTAAGTTTTATCAAATTTGGCCAAGCGGTTTAGGAGGAGAAGTCGTTTGAAGAAATTGTTGACGGACGCACGACGCACGCCGCACGACGCACGACGGACATCTCGGTATGACAAAACCTCACCATGACCACATTGTGGTCAGGTGAGCTAAAAACTAATGAAGTTATAAAAGTTATCTATGTTACCATATATTAATGATCACCCTGTACGTAAAAATTAAGCATTTCGGAAATTAAATGAGTTCCAAGTCAAACCAAGTGTATCCATTTAACCTCCATTGAGTCCCAACTAAAAGTGTAAAACATGGATGGGAACACTGGTAGATTGAAACAAAAGCTACAGTCAGATGTGACATACCAGCTCCCCCTTTACCAATTAGAAAGTGAAGTTGAGTGTGAAATAATATATGGAGTTGCAACATGGACATAGATATACTATGCATCAATACAAAAGTAGATCTTTACCTGTTCACAATTGATATTCAATCATATCCACTTATATCCTAACCCCATAAAATCACAGCCAATAATTCACCTTATTGTTTTCTCCATCTTTTGAACAATGAGAAGAAATCAGTATAACCTATTGTACTATATAATTGATATGGTTTACAAACTCTTCCCAGAAACTCACTAGACTCCAGTAGAGGGAGTATGATTTTATTACCCACTTACAAGGTATTAAGAGTACCATAGTATGCATTAATTATAAGACATGCTAATTAAACCACACTAATTGACCAATTCATACATAATTTAAACTTAGAAGGTTACTATGTAGACTCATGTGTGAAAACAAATCACTGAACAGAACATCACTGCTCAACCATATATACCACTCTATTTATAATGAATGCACCTACATATTAAAATATCACATAAAACTTTTTTCTCATGCATTTGGTTTAAGATGTCTTTTTCAAAGGGCCATAACTCCTTTACGGTCAACTACACATCAAGGTTGTTAATCTGAAAATTTGAAGAAATTCCACCCAAACGTTTCAACACACAAGATATGCATTACATACGGACAGCACCAATGCTATATGCTCCCTACTTATAAGTAAGTGAGGGGGCACAAAAACATCCATTAGGATCCCTGAAGTACAAACAAATTTGAATGATTTTATAGAATAACAAAATGTTCCCATTGGCGCAACAATGTTTTATCTCACAGTAGAAGAAATAGTAAGATACAACCTTGTAGCTCCAAAGGGACAAAATATGATAAGTTTACTTACCCTGTTCTCAAATTTGTCCATTTGTTGTTTATAATCATTTCTCTCTTTCTCGATTCTATCCAGCTTCGACTTTATCTGCTCCAGCTCAATCTGTTGATTACAAGTATTACATGCAATAATAGGGATTTCAGACGTTTGCGGGGCAGGGGGCGGACCTTGTTCATCAATCGATGTTTCCATGACCTTACTTTCCGAACTAATATCAATCGAAGTTTCCATGACTTTGCTTTCCGAACTAATAACAATCGAGGGTTGCGTGACTTTACTTTCCAAACTCAAGTCGATCGAGGGTTCCTTGACTTTACTCTCGGAACTAATGTCAAGAACAAAAGGTGCAGCTTCATTTGTATTTTTGTCAGTGTTAGTGTCATCAACAGTGTTTTGAATGGTTGCGTAAAATGGTTCATTTGGTTTATTCAATTCATCTGATGTTTTGTTTGGATTATTGGTTGCATCTGATGGCTCATTTGGCTTATTTGTTGCGTCTAATGGTTCATTTAGTTTCTTCGCTGCATCTGATGGCTCATTTTGATTAATGGTTGCATCTGATAGTTCATTTGGTTTATTGGTTGCATCTGAGGGTACATTTTGATTATTGGTTGCATCTGATGTTTCATTTGGTTTATTAGTTGCATCTGATGTTTCATTTGGTTTACTTCTTTGATCTCCGGTTTCGGCAGAAAAGACAAGATCCACATTCTTATTCGCTGCTTCCAATGGCTTAATCTCGATAGATAACTTATTTTTAGAACTATTATCGGTAGTGCCTGTTTTAACACTACTTGTTGTAATTTTCATTTCAGAGTCTGGAGTATTTTCACTCGGCATGTCTGTCTTAAGTTCATCATTCTCAGCCTTAGCACTAACATCAAGATCATTACTCTCTGTTTCAGAATTTTTGTCCTCTGTTGCTTGATTTTTGACAATAATCTCGCTACTGGAATCCACCAAATTGACTTTAGGATCTTCAGTTGTGCCATTGGATATTTCGATTCCATCTACAGATACAACCATAATGTCTGCAGTGTCAGTGACAGCTGATTCATTCCCTTTAGCATTACCATTTAGCACTTCTGTTTTCTCCTTTTCCTTAGCCTCAGCAACATAAGCTTCCTCAGCAGCTTTTATCTTCTCAGCAAATACACTAAAGGAATCTACTAATTTAACTCTTGGAACCTTTCTCTTACTTTCAGGATCTTCATTAGATGGTTCAATACTGTCAACAGATTCAGCCATTTGGTCTGCAGTATCAGGGCCAACTGGTTCCTGATCTTTAGCATTGCCATTTTCCTTGTCCTCAGCTTTAGCATCCTGATCAACATTTTCTGTTTCAGATTTTTTGTCCCCGTTCATCTTTTTCTCTTCCACAAATTTCGTGAAACATCCCACCAATTTAACTCTAGGAACATCTTTCTTTTTTTCAGGTTGGACTGTTTTATCATCGAATATTCCAATCGTTTCCGTAGATTCAACCATTTGGTCATTATTGACAGTTCCATTGATAGTCCCAATGTCAAAGGTAAAAACACAATCAGCATCATTAGACTGTTCAGTCTTATTTTCTTCTTCTGAAATTTTAACCTCTTTGTCCACTTTTTCTGATTTCAACTTTTTTACTTCGTATTTCTTATTTTTATTTTCATTGAACTTAGCAAAAGAATCAACCAATTTAACTCTTGGAACTTTACTTTTATTGTCAGAGTCACCAGTTTTGCCATTCGACCCTTTGCTTTTATCATTAGATTCTTCAGTTTTATTATTGGGTTCTTCAGTTTTGGCATTGGATTCTTTAGTTTTGGCATCAGGTTCTTTAGTTTTGGCATTAAGTTCTTCAGTTTTGGCATTGGATTCTTCATTTTTGGCATTGGATTCTTCAGTTTTAGAATTTTGCATTTTATTTTTGTTGAAATCTTTTGTTTTGACCTTGGGCATCTTGTTCACTTTGCCCTTACCTTCGGTTTCAGCCGTTTTGGCATTATCCATTTTGCCTTTAATATCAGAATCCTTTGTCTTGACATATGGTATTTTCCCCTTAGTATCAGAATCTTCTGTTTTGGCATTAGGCGTTTTACCTTTACCGTCAGTTTCAGTTGTTTTGGCATTATCTATTTTAACTTTATCAGAGTCCTTTGTTTTGACATTAGGCAATTTGCCTTTACTGTCAGAGTCTGCCGCTTTTCCATTGGACAATTTGTTCTTTAATGAGTCAACAGTTTTGACATTTGGTATTTTACCTTTAGTGTTTTTATCCTTACTATCAGACCCACTAGTACCGTCAGTATTTTTGTTTTTATTATCAGTGTTGGCATTCTTGCCTGTTGTGACCTTACTTCCACCTTTTGTATCACTTTTAACATCTGAAGATTTATCTTTGGTAGTTGTATCAGTTTTACTCTCATCTTCTGCACTTTTATCAGGTGATGCACCAGTCTTGGTAGTCTTCTCGAAAGGTTTACCACCGGGCTGAGTGTTGGTACTTTGTCGTAAAATGTAACCGTAACATTTAAGCTTTCCAGGCTGTGGCACTGCCATGATTCTAGGTTCTTTTTGTCTGCTTAGTAATATCAAACTTTAATTCCTTTATTTAAATCCATGAACACAATAGATTTTCAGTAAGTATCCACATTTAGTAATCACTCAAACCCACAGCTGGGTAGGCTAAAGGATACTTTTTTGTCCTTTTGTCAAACGAAAATAGTATACTGGACTACTACACTGTCCCTGTATAAAAGATGAATAGATCTTGTATGTCATGAAAAATTATGTGAACACCATATAATCCAGTATATATGAATTATAACTCCTTTTTATTAAATAAGTCAAATATAATATTTGAATATTATTCTCAAACTAAACTGAATAAATCCCCTTTGTTTTTACCTAGCCAAATATTATATTTGAATACAATTCAAAATCCAAGAACACATATCAAATGTCAAAAATAATATTTGAATATCATTGGCAATCCAAGAACAAACTTCAGAATGTCCCTTTTCTACAAACAAATCAAATATTAAATTTGAATATTATCGACTACCTAACACCACCAGTATACAAGTACCCTAAGCTGCATGCAACTATGAGTTTCAGAGTAACATATATATACTGAGTATAGTACCACATATACTTGGCATCATAGAATGTACATATCACTCATGCTTTACGATGACACAAGCCGTCAAACATCAAATATCAGACTCCAAGTCACAACTTCTCAGAGAAAACATAAGTGAGAGTTAACATTACACAATATATATATATGATATACCGGTATATATATACATCTCTCAGAATGAAATCATTCATAGGTATACCCCACAGCTACAGGTAAATGCCAGGAACCAAGAGAACATTCACAGTGAATACCAGAAACAAGAATATATGAGAGAGGGAACCAGTAAAAACAAATACATTTCCTATACATATGACGTACTGTAAAATTGTTGATATTCGCGGTGGATTAATTTTCACTAATTTTACGGAACAACGAGATTGTGAAATTAAAATCTCCTCCAATAATTGATCAATAATATATAACCAGAGATTTTTCTTTCAATATTTGAAATCCAGAAATTCAAGAAAAACCCGAATAACCATCTTACCAATGTTTTTGAAATAAAAAATTTGTGAAAATTTTATGATTTTACGGTAAACTAGGTTAAAAAATCCAGGAACCAGTACAGTTTGAGAGTAAGGGAACCAAGATCCCATGTACATGTGATGCAACAGAAAATTATAAATATTTAAATTTGTAAACGTTGAAACTCGTCCCTTTCGCACAAAAAGACAGTATCTCACTAAATACTAAATAGCGAGATATGACATTGTCAAAGTCAAGGAACAAAATACAGATTACCGAGGATCACCACACCTGACAGACAGATAGACAACATATTAAACACATCATCTAAATCCAAATAATCCATTATAATCTCATCACATATGAAAAACTGTTGACAAAACATCCATATACCCACCATAAGACAGATAATAACCAGCTAACCAGTCATCATAATTGCCAATTAAGCAACAATTAAGAACACTAATCCAAGAAAATGAAGCCATGATCTAGTCCCTTAGACAGTGTATAAAGCCATGTAATAATGAGGCTATTAAAAAGTCAAGCCCCTGAATCATATCCTCACATAATTTGCAATTAATTTTTATGTCATGAGTATTCCAGTAAATTGATGCAAAAAATATCATTAATTTTCCAATTAGTATTTTTTATGCAGACACGATACTGTAAAACCATTATTTTTGGAGGGGAATAATTTTGGCTTGATTCATTTTGTGATAACATTTTTGTTATGAACTTAAACATATAAAAATATAACTTTACTAAATTACATGAGGGGCACAGAAAGTTATAAATTTATTATTTGTTGGGAATATCCTCTACATAAGAATCTTAAAATTACCAGAACATTAGTAAATTAATTGGTTTTTCATCATCAAGAGTCCCTTCCTCTAGAAAAATTAAATCACATTAATTAAATAATAAAACTTGTACAAAAATTTAATTGCACAAAGTATTTTATCTTCAGAACTGCAAAGAATTGCACCATTAAGTTTAAAAAATAAATCAAGCGCAGCACATATCCGAGTCATTAATCAAGTTCTCTCTCTGTGAAAGAACATCGTTCTGAACACCAGACAAACATTACGCCAGAAAAACCAGAAGCCAGATGCATCGAAATGTAAACTATTTCAATTTATACCACCTCATGTATTTACATTTGTACTTTATATTCCGAATCATCTAAACAAATGTATTTCAAACATTATAAATACACCCTGTGTCTATCATTTTTATTTATAACAGATGCCAGGTAGCATCTTCTTTGTGTTTAATAAATTCGGTCAGAAACTTGTTCAATATAATTATTTAGATAAATGTTAAGTTGAAAGATGGATCATGTTTTTGTTGTTGCTTGCATTCAACTGAGATATCATAGCGATAAGTAAATGGTCATTAAATTTAGTTTTTTCCTTGCTAAAGAAATTAAATGCATTTTTTAAAATGCTGTTTTATTTAGTTCAAGCTGTCAACAGTATTTCAGTGACATATAGAGACTAACTTGTTTAATAATGTAAGTGCATCACTATTTATAAAGGAAGTTATAAAAAATGATGGTTGTATGAAATTTAGTGCATTGACTCCCAGGTGTGGGTAAAGTCGGATTAGTCCCCAACCAGGTTTTACTGTAAGCTATTATATGATAAGCCATGTTTCCCACACCTTACACACATTTTACTCTCACATCATCTGTATGTTTAGACAGCTTGCAACTGTTGCATCACAATTCTTCTAATTTCAAGGTTTTTATGCAACAGAGTAACTCATTCCCCACTCATGCTCCAGTCAATATCAAGTGTGAGCGGCTTTGTTAATAACATGGCAGGTAAAATACTTAGGCCATGAGTAAAAGTTTATTTGCTTTGTAATAAGTACTTAGATTGAGGTGATTTCTAGCGTAAGAAGGTTTATTAAGACCTTTTTAAAGCATTTAATTATGGCCTTACTTAAAGCACTAATAATTTGCTATGGCACATTGTGTACAGCTGAACCTGAATTTAATAACACCTGTCCCAAGTGTACCAAGAGTCCACTATAACAAAACCTGTCAGTGCAAAGATCAACAACAAATTTTATTACCAATCAAATCCAAGTTTTATGATGATATTTTACCAGATAAGAGACTGACACACCACCTGACGACACAGACCAATTAAAGCTGCATCACAAGGGTGACCATTACAGACGGTCAAGAACGGCTTCTATATTGCTATAATAGATAGAGCAGTTTTGTCAATGTATGTAAATTCCGTTCAAAGCAGATTAAAATAAAAGCAGAATGAAATTTATAACAGAAAGTAAATGCCAGAGCGAAATATTTTTAAAATGCGGAATAAAATATTTGACAGAAAGTACAAATTCCATTCATTTCCCAAGTTGAAAATTATAAAATCTTTTTCATAGAAAGTACATTCCCATCATTATATTTGCTATGCATATCAAGCATATAAGACACATCTGTGAAAATCTTGTTATAAAATATAAGATACAAATCAGATACAAACACTGATTATCACAGGCATGAAGTACAGGGGTGATTTTGTTGGCATGATCATCACTGATATTACAAGTTGAGCATTTACTGAGGAATGAAAGCGGAACTGCTTTATCTTCATCTTATGTTCAAATAAATTTAGTACAGTATTGTTTTCTATATTTAGTTGCAGTGCTTAGGAATTTGAGAAAAATTATAAAATATTACAAAAATTATAGTTTAAAATAGTAAATAATCTAAAATGAAGATTGTGCAATCAGTTCAATGACGATATGGAATGGTGAATTAATTGCATTTGAATAATAACTACAATCATGAAAGCAACGAAATTGATCCCCAAATATTAATGATTTTACAGTATCATTAACTAAAATCTACATCATTTACTCAAGGACTTTACTTCATAAACTTGGCCTAGGCAGGGACAGACAATTTAAATGGAAATGTGAAATCTTAAAGTATAATTTCACCTTTAGTCTATTTGAGTATTTCACTCATAATATGGTACCCAAAAACCTAATTATAAAGTGTCAATGAAATGTCACATCAATAGTAATACTTGGCACCTCAGAGTACTAGAGGATGAAATTTGCTAGCATAAAACATTATTATATTTTGAATCTTTACCAAGAAATAAAAGCATATAATATTCATCAAGTAAAGAGACCTGAGAAGCTGATGTCTAACACATTGATGTAAGAATTTTGTAGACATTCTGAACAGGTCATATAATCACTACCACATTGTACAGGTATAGAACAGGAATCTAACGACAGTTACCTGGAAGTCAGGCATCTAGTCAGGTAGGATAAAAACACACTCTTATACTGTAGACACAAAAACTTATTCCTGACATTGCTGATATGTACACCTGACAGCAGGGACGGATACAGGAGGACTATGTGAGTATTTGAGGATCTATGAATGCAGGAAGATTTTAGTTCATTGCTATTGTATCCTATTTGCACTATAATGAGACGATTTCGACAGCAGTTGAGGATGCATTCAGATCTTAGTACTAATTAATTAATAATGCTATGATATTGTATTCACTTAAGAGGCTGAAGTTATTATAAGTCATCATTAAAAAAAGAAGATTTTTTCTAGTGTAACCTTTACCCAAAATAAAATTGTATAAAATGGCCCTTAATAATAACATTTTAGGGGTCTACCAGTTTCATCTTCAAGTACTATGTAACTATAGACCTGTGCAAATACATTACATAATGTGCATGCCTGTTTCATTATTTTCATTTCCATTTACTTTCCCAAACTTCAAACAAGAACCACAACATTTTAAATCAAGATAAAGATATTATATTTTACAAGTTAGTCAGCTTGAATATTTCAAAGAACTCAACATAATGATTTCCACATTGAAAAAATTATAAACTTTTCATGGAAGTTCATGCAAACACAAGATCTAAGTATTGAATAAAGCCATTGGGGAGAAGTAATAATCCGGTCATGGAAAAACAAATCATTAATTCATCCACTGAAGAAGCAGAATATACCAACACTTTCCAGAACAGTTAATTTCAATGTGCAGATTTTGCAACATGGAAAAAACACAGTCATGATTTAATTAAATCATTGCTGAAGTAATTTATCCATTCATGGAAAAACAAGAAAAGTATCCACACGAGATATACCAACACTTCAAAGAACAATTACAAATTCACATAATCATAATAATATTATGGTGTCCACAAAATGATAATCATAACATACAAGATCTTAACAACCTTATCATATAATCCACTCATGGAAAAACACATTTTATTAAACCAATGGAGAAAAGTATCCACACAGAATAATAATTACACCAACATTTCATTAATGCAGAAAAACAACTAGATATTAATACTATGGTGATCACAAAATGATAAACATAACATACAAGATCTCATAAGACCGTAACAACCTTATCGTAATAATGATGTCATAATCATCCTAACGATATTAATGATATTAATACCCAAAATATAACACAATGACAAGTCATGTATTGTCACCATGTTTTGTTTTATGGTAGTTAGAGTTGTCCAAGCTGCCAGATATGGCTGGAGGGGAGAGGGAGAGGGGAGTGTGTACGGTGATCTTTAATGAGACTGTACTTGTCCTAGTCTCATAGATGAATAGTATCAGATAATGATTACATCTAAATTATAGTCATCTACTGTCATACAACAGTCAATATGGACACATATAAATCAATGTCAAATATAAACAGTGATGAAACCAAAATTAGGCAAAAATTAATGATTATGTCATGCTTCAAACAACACAATATTTTGATGCTTTGGACCTTAAGGATGACTGAAAGCGTGCATTTAATAAACTTTTGTTTTAAATCAACAGTGTACTTTAGTAAAATTAAGTTAACCCATAGAATATTATGTTTGAGCTAATCGACTACTGGCAAAGCTGCATACTTTAAGACTGAGGTTATAAACTAAGTTTGACAACTTCAGATGCAGACATAAACTATGCATAGGGAATTATCTCCCTTTATAAACATGTTAATAGATCAAAGTTATATGTCAATGAACTACATAATCTGTATAAATTTTACTGTTTAAGGTATAATCATGCAGTAGCAACCATTGTGACAGTCTTGCATGTCAACAAGATCTAAAAAAATAAAATCTTAACTCAAACTCAATTATTAAACTTCAGTATTCAAATTTTAAATTGATATCAGGTTAAATTGTTATGTGTGATACTTAGTCCAAATTTATCTAACTTATAGTTATCAGGAATAAGTCACTTTTTAATTACAACAATTTAAATTCATCAACTTTAGGAAATAGTATATTTCAGGAATCACATGTACGTTGAAATCATTGCAGACTCTCAAGGACAAATAAATCTTATGTTCTTATGTGAAGCAAATATTACATGAAGCATTATTGCTATGTTACTCAGGATATGAAAACAATTTCTTACAGCAAGTATGATATGTCAAACAAACAATATAGATCATCAGGCCAAACATAATTCATTTTTGGGTTTCATGATACATATTATTTGGGATTTCAGGAAAAAATGTTAGCATCCCTGGCAAATCTTTACTAAAAAACTTTAACATAGATAACCCTTGCTATAAAGAGAATATTGTTTAAGCCGTTACTTTACATGTGTATAGACTTGATTCAATTTATTTGTTGTTAAAGTCGTTTTTTCAGCAGTTGTTAATTGCAGCAGATTCATCTATTTTTCCTGGACTGTATCCCAACTAGTAAGAAATTGACCTTCCACAAAGGAATCAGCAACTTCTCAACACGTGAAGGAATGGCGCTAAGTCTTCATTGGCTCCTAATCCAGTAATGAAACAATTCTTTAAGAATGACCTCAAAGTCTTAAACTTTAGCACAAGGACAAAGCAACTTCTCCACATGTGGAAGAATTATTGAAATTAACATTGACTCCAAATTCAGTAATGTAACAATTCTTTAAGAATGGCCTCAGAGCCTGCTGCAAAAAACCAACATTCAACATCTTAGCAGTATAGCTCTAGTACAGCTCAAGTCATACAGATGTCAATACACATATCTGGTAGCCTCATTATATTCACTATTTCACACACCATTGAAGATGTTTTAGGTGTAAGCAGTATTGTTACACAACTTTTCTTCACACCTACACATTGCTACATATCTTCACTTCTTACACTAGAAGGAAGCGACTTAGTTTATCCCAAGTAAATGCACAGTCGTACCTAGGTTTTCATCTACTGGTATATAGTATTGCAGGCTCGTTTAGTACCTATAGATCCAATTCAAAACATATTTCAGAGAACATATTCTAGTTTTCATTAATTTCTTTGATGGAATCTTTTAAGAGCTGTTTTCAGTGATGTTTCTAGGCTCCATAACAATCTTCTTAAGACTAGGCCATTCAAGACACAGCCTATCTGGACACAGCCCTCTCAAACTTCCTTACATATACGTTCCCTAACTCTGCCTTCATTGATTCAGCTTTCCTTGTCTTTCATGGTCTTTTTTTTCTCAACCTTCCCTAGTTTGGTCTTCCTTGACTTTGCCTTCTGTATCTCAGTCTTCATTACTTGGCTTACTTCAGCCTTAAATACTCAGCCTTTTTCAATAGACATCTTTGTTCTTGATTCAACTTTCCAAGATGCAGTTAGCATGATTTTTTAACACCCCCCCCCCCAGAAATTCCATGAAAACCTCGCTTTAGAACAAGGTCCACAAGGTCCAGCACAATAATGGGGTGTACAAATATGTTCACATAAAGATAAACGCTTCAGAAACAGTTTACAGGACAATACTGTAGATGTATTTCGTTAGCACTATGGTGAGTTTAAGAATAGAAAATTTTGATTAGTTGGGCTATTTAAGATCAGTTAGTTTACAGTAAGCATAAAGGAATTGGAATTCTAAGTTATTCATATGATTTTAAATAAAATGTTGGGTTCTTAAATTGTTTAAGTGTCATATTAAATAATTAAGTATATAAGAATACAAAACAAACTCCAGTAGTTCCGACGTTTCGACTATATTTCAAGTCTTCCTCATGGTACAAATTGTTATGAAGTCATAAATTATCAACTTGTAATTAAACAATCAAGATGCATCAGGTTTGCAATTATAGGCCTCAATTTTATCATAAAAAGTTCAGGATTTGTTAATGGATATCAAACAACGCACCTCTCTATCGTGTAATTCTTCCTCCGTTCTGTGTACATTGAGTAAAGGTTTAACTTTCAGGTATAGTTTCCACCAGTCCCAATCACGTATCTGGTAAAACTTGCGCACATTCTTCTGTATACAACTTATAGCTACATGCTGCACCTGAATAGAAGAATAGGACACAATGTTATGATACAGTTATCTTCAAGCACAGTTCTGGAAATCCTTTAAGGGGGTATAACCCTGTAATTCTTTCTCTAAAAGGTTTCATCATAAATATCTTCACAAAATTAAATTGTATGACTTCTGCAAAGTATTTTTTGGTCATTTTTTATCATAAAAGCAGCAACTTTATTCTTGGCCATTTCTTTAAAAAGGACTATTTAAGACCACAGTTTTCAGGTCCAGTTTTACTGCTTCGCTTTTTATTTATTACGATCTACTCATTAAAGTCCTCACTTATCAAATTCCTTAAAAGGATGGTCTTATCATTGAGGTTAAACCGTACTGTTATATCATTTCTACTACAATCAACCTACGTAATTGGTCACCTAAATTAAGCAACCATTTGTTCAAAATATTTTTTTCCAACTCAGCAACCACCTGTCTGCAGAGGTCAATATATAACTAATTCCCAAATAAGAGACCCACTCAATTTCAATAGTTCAAAATTGTTTTATATTTTATAGATTACTGATTTAAATAAAAAAAACTATTTTATTTTATGGTAAAGTTCACAAATGAAACTTAAATTGCTCCCCCCCCCCCCCCCCCCCGGACACATATACAATGACTGTACAGTAGCAGACATCCATGACATCTACCCAATGGCATTAACATGACATTGAGCAACTGTTACAATACATTAACGAGCTTCGATATATTTTTGCCAAATTTTGAGAAATACAATATGACATTAAAACGAGACTTACCCTGAGTTTAGCGAGACGTTTACGAGCGACGACACCCCTACAATAAGCCTGGAATGCAGTTATTCTCCCAGTGACTCTGTCATCTCGTGATGATTCTAATCTGTTCAGTGCACCAGCTCGGAAAAACACCTGTAACACAAATATGAATCTGTGATACCACTTATATTCAAAATCTCTATGACATATATTTACTCACAAGCCAAAGAAATTATGTCACAACATACAGAGTTTTGATGTACCCAATATTTAGCTCATTTACTATTACAAGTAAATGAGCAAAATATTGAGTATGTCAAAACTCTGTATTTTGTTACATAATTTCCTAGGCCTGTAATTTATTTAACAATAGACTGATTTGCTACTAAGACTAGTTTTTAACAGTTCTCTTATTAGTGGATTTTTACTGTTACACAATAGTATGCATAATGACTGTTCAATCAATCAACAGGTTTTACGAAGGTAAAACTTTGTATGACTTATATCATACTACAATGTAAGGGAAGTTACTCTTTGATACAAAATGCAGAAATCTGCAAGAGTTATCATCCTTTGCACTATACTACCATTATTTTAATTGTTCGTTTATTTTGGGTTAAACACCTTTCTCAACAACGAGGTAGCAGATTCATCTAACTATTTATCCAGGACTGTGTTCTATCCAGTCTGAATTATTGATCAGAAACCAAATGGTCAACTAACAGGCTTGGCCAACTGTCAGACATTTAGACAGACTGACCAACTGACCAACAAAACACACCTATAGTTGATTGACAGACGCATAATTAACAAATAAGTACAGAAAAGCACAGACAAATACATGGAAGTTGCAAAGTGCAGAAAGGTACAGCCATATCTCGATGGCTTAGAATTAGAAGGTCGTATGTGCCACTTACGACCTTTTAAGATTCATACATATTTAGAATAAGCATCACAAGGCGCTTCTTATGAGCCAATTTTCACGAAAATCTGAAATTGTCATGTTGACCAAAATGAAGTTTAAAAACGTGTTTTCCCATAGGTAAAGAGTAAATTACAGACAGTTTTCTCTTGTTTTCTCAATATATCGATTTGGTAGTTACGACCTTCTTGTTCCTAAGCCAGCGATATGTGGAAGTTGCAAATTACATAACAAACACATCAAGACATTGGCGACTTGGATGGAGTTACCAGTAGGGGGTGGGGTTGACCAGTAATGCACACAGCAAACTACATTTTCAGCTAATGTAACTCTTGAATCCTACCATATAATACTCATTGATGAAACAGTACCTATGATCACCCTTATATTATTCAGTGCAAGGCTTGAGGTGATTTAGAGACATTTTAATAATTCCAGCCTAGACTCTGTCAATATTTGCAAAGCCAGCAAATGAAAATATTAATTCAAACAATATGTGAAACAAGAAATATTGAGTGATTTTACAAACACACACATTTTAAACAAGGGCTAACCTATCACTCCGCTAAAATCTGATAGCTAAAATGATCTTTAGAAGAAACATGACAAAAATGGCCAACACTAGATCAGCAAATGGGAATGCCGTCGATGCATTTCTAATATAGATGAGGAAATCAAACATATTTCAAAACAAAATGCCAATCTACTAACATTTTCGCCAAATTAAAGACAAATTACAATCAAAACGCATGAACAATAACACATGAACAAAACACATGATAAAATACAAACAAATATATGATAAATAATTGATGTCATTTACCTCGTAAAAGTAAGGTAACATATCTACCTTATAGTGCTTATCAGTACAAAGGTAGAAACTCTTCGACATCCCTAAACCACTAAACCCTTAGCCCTCTCCATCAAAATATATGTCACTTCTCGAAATCACTAAACCACAAACACAAACCCCTTCCATCAAAATATATGTCACTTCTCGAAATCACTAAACCACAAACCCCTTCCATCAAAATATATGTCACTTCTCGCCATTTCTAAATCACAAACTTTAAACTTCAAACCCTTTAACCCTCCCTTTCCATTAAAAATAAAAATACACGACACCTCCCAACTTTACTATAAAACCACAAATTCTAAACCACAAAACCCTTTGCCCTCTTCATCAAAATACAAGACACAAAAAAATCTGTATTTCTATATACAGATTCCAGGAATAAAGCACTATATACAAGACTGCCAGAAACAACAACAACTTAATTAACCAAAGTTTCGTTAATTTGGCAGTAAATAAATAATTAATTACAGACGGATGACATGTAAACTGATGAATGTAGGCAGACGACATCTCGACTGTACTCTACATATAAGGAAATTGCCTCTAGATACACTTGGGCACTAGGTCTAAGATCTTGCACTAAATATAGGTCAGGGATGCTATACGCTAACTATGGGTCATGAAAAGGGGAAAAGATGTCAAACCAGATTTTAATTTGGAGGGTTGACCTAAACAGACTTCTGTAAATGTATTTATAAGATAACCAAACTCCAGGCAACATTCTAGAGTGTCCAATCCCCAGCCTAGATTCACACTTGTTCTCACCAAACTAAACAATGTTATCTTGCTAAAAGGGGGGTCAATCCAGCTGTATTTTCTTGGAGGGTTGACCTGATTATATTCTTAGCCCAACCTCATGTAAACATATAATATAAGCACAGTTTGGCTAAATTCTAGGGTATCCAATCCCTGCCACCACCCCTTGCCCCAAGAGTCACATTCTCATAAAACATGGCAAAGTTACCTACCTTACTTAATCCAATCCTGTAGTTCAATTTATCAATATCCAAATTCTCCAATATTTGTATCACAGACTGTAATATATAAATCATATAAATGTTATCAATATTATTATCACATAAATTCTTAATAATCTAAGTAAATCACATATTTCAAATCAACATGTGCAAATACTTTTGCAGGACAAGTAACTGTTGTAAAATTTGCTTATTCAGCATAAAATTGATTTCTGAAATCAAGAAAAAAATTGTTTTAACAATGACATAATTGTGATTGTAAAAGAATTTTGAACATGAGCTGCATGAAAAAGTGCTATAACATAAATTAGCTATTATAATAATAGCAATATGAGAATACTGAAACTTGACTCAATTAATTCTTAGAGGCCCAAATTAGATATTGCTAAATTAGGCTTTTTTAAGTAATAATTAATGTCCCGTTTGAATTTAAAAAATCACCACCTCAAAAACAGAGCAATATATCCAAACTGAATGTTTTGTAAACACATTCAAGAATGTTTTGTAAACACATTCAAAAATAGTTTCACCAGTCTGCGTTCAATTTCATCAAATACGCTTACATAACAAAATCAAATATTTTACATAATCACATATTTTAATCATATAATCCTAATCAGTGTGAAAACAAATGTAATTTGTTGACAATTGAAGATTTCCTACATCTTAGCGTTAAAATAAATGAACATGTTTACATTATTGTCAATCTGTGTTTATTAAAGACCCACATTTGACCAAATATTTCACAATGTGAAATGTAACATTGTAAGAACTTTGGTAAATAAACTAATGCAGAAAAGAAAGCAATGAATAACAAAATAACAAGAAAACAAAACTGTGATAAATTCTAAATCAGGCCACACCATGAAAATTGTTTGGCACACAATATGTTAATACTGTCGGTTGGGGGATAGTTCCTATCATTTGTGTCAATCATGAATACTGCAAAATGTTTCTTGGGCAGTTGCTAGTTAAACATTTATTTTAATGACTCTGTCACCTACTCAAAAATTTGTAATAATAAATAAGAATTCAAGATTGAACACTGTAATCAAGTAATTAATTAGAATTCACTTTTGTAAAACACATTCTGGATTTTATCAACTATTGCTTGATATACCAGCGACTCCTACTCAAGACAAATTATGATATTGTAGCAAGGGACATTTTCCTGGGTATAACTTACAAGTTAGACAAAATGGTTATGGCCTTAACTAAGACATTTCATTGTAAAGTGCAACTTGATCTAAATGGTCGTATCCAACAAGCACAGGTGACAATGACTGATAAGCTATAGGGCATAGGCTTACACTGAATAACCATGTAAACTGACTGCAAGTAGGAGGTGATCTATCGGTGCATTTTATGCCAATCATTTTAAGGTAGGCCCAATGTGGCAAACAACAAAATGTCTCTCTTGAATATTGATGGAAATTGATCAATTATTTTAGAATGTTATAATAAATATATAGGCTTTTAATTGGTGAACAGATCAGCAGTACTATATAATAAAGTAAGAATTAATAATAATTAATAATAATACTTAATAACAAATTTTCTGTGGAAAGCATAATTAGCTAAAACCATCATTCTTATGAGAGTTCACATTTATTTGAAACAATTTATTCAATATGATCTGTATTTAAATTACAAGTCCATCTTCCATATTAAACATTTCTTAACAAACTTTTTTTTCAATAGCTAATATTTCATACAACATAACCCAACAACAATATAATACGGTAACTTATTATGTACTTACATTTCTCAGTTTATAAAGTTTTAGAAAATACTGAAATCACGAATGATTCTGTCTCTATAAATTCATTTTATAATTATAATGATTCAAATTAAAACTAATAGGACCTGCACACAATTTTTTTCTTTTTTTGAAAACAAGTCTATCCACCAAACTACAATTTAATGTAAATCCCACAGTTGAAATAGCCAAATAAAATAAGTTATCACATTTTAAAGAACTTTGATTTATTATATATTCCACAATTGAATTAAGTTATCAAACATCAAAAACACAAGTTAATTGTGACTTATCACAAACTTGATATTTTTAATAAAGATATTCATCATATTTTCCTAAGGCCATTATTTTAGACCAGGGACACTGGAACAGAGATTGTAGCCACTAGACCAGGGACTGGTCAATTTTGTACATGTAAATGATACTAAAATAACCAATCAGAGTCTTTTGTGGTAAATTATATTACTTAGTGACATTGTAACCAAATTAACCTGCCTATAGGGTTGAAATGGTTTGCTTCCATGATCATAAATATTGGGTCATCAATGTTAGGTTAAAACAACAATTAAATCAAGAAAGTCAATTTGACTAAATAAAAAGTTGTAAAGCAACATAGGCAATAAATTGGATGACTATGTTTTAGTACAGTTACTGTATTAGAAATACTTTGGTCAAATTCTTAGTCAATTTTAGCGTAATTGTATGAATGGGTCGCAATTACCAAGGTTTCATATCATATTACAGAGAAAGGTACTAAAGATAAAGCTGAAAGCCCTTAAAGGGATGACCAAGCCCTTACTGTGACCAGTTGGCTAAGGACTAAAGCAAAGCAATAGACAAACTGAAAATTAAGAGTGGTTGTTTTTGAAGAAATTGTAATTTTAAAGAGGTTAAAATAAAATTATTGTAAATTTCCTGTAACATGTTATTATTGTTAAGAGAAATTGTTGCAAACAAGAGAGACCTGCTGAATTCAGAAATTAAACATGTAAACACTCACCGTTTTCTCTCCCATATCAGGGGTTGGTCGGACATTTGGAGGTATCAGACCCTCAAATTTCTGTATAAACTCTCCAAATGTTATATGGTCCGGGAAACCTGGAAAATAGTAAACATAATAGAATAAATATCATGTAATGTAACATCACATAGCATATACCTCTGTCTCATAATTTCGTGCCTTCTCATGAAAACCGTGCTTAGTTGAATTCAACTCTTGTATATGTTCTACATAGTCATTTTGGTCAAATTATCCAAATAAATCATCCTACAAATATCCTTCTTCAATTGATGCCATTATTTTGGACGACACGCCAAAGCTGTCACCTTGACGACCAGGAACGATACACCTAGTAATTATTCCAACTGATATTTTTCAACTTTTGATAATTTTTTTTGCATCCCGTTTTCATTTCGCATTATTTTTATCACCTAAGCCTTTAATACTCAAACTGAATACGCATTTGGATAAGCACTACTCCAAATATATCTAATCTAACTACAAATTTGACATTCCATCACTTTGGGTCCCAATACAGACCCGTTTTTACGGAGGCACGGATTTCATGGGAAACAGTCACCAGGATTCAGAGCATCGACCTAGACATCAAAAAGTTATGATTTTACGAGTTTTTTTGATCATTTTTAAATTTTCTTTTTCTTATAAGTTAAGTTAACATTTTTTCTTCCGAAAATGGTGCAAACAATTTTAAAACTTGTATGGGCTAGTGCACATGCGTCGCTGAAACTGTTAAGGAGCATGGAGATACGAGACAACAGCATACTTTATAAAAATACAAATAATTCAACTATTCCAATGTTACTACGAATATTTTTGATACACATCCATTCAGCTCAATTATTTAAAGTCCTAGTAAAAGTACTCCGGTCATTTACTTTAGTGTTGACACCTCGTTCCTGAAGGTATCTAATGCCTAGAAGGTACATGAGAGAATCATTTGTAGAATACCCAGTCACATTACCAAAAATTCACAGGTGCAACCCTCATGTGCAGAGCACCAAACAAGAGAGATTCTGTATAACAGTACTATGTTTTATAACTTGAGTACAACAAGGTTTCACACCCACAGCCTTCCATTCCTGTGGATAATGCTCGAACCAATTTGCCACATATGACACTCATGTCAACATTTACATATAGAAAACAAAATTTTAGAATTGAAAAGTTTTTTTACCTTGTCTATATATCCTTACAGACTCCAGGATCTCATTACCCCTAAATTGGCCCCGAAGTAGTGGTACGTTTATAAGGATATCATCGGGTTTATCAGGGGCTGTCTCGGGGCTACGTAACTCACATAATCCAGCATTAGCTTGAGGTAGTAAACAGTGGATGAAATGACATTTGGTTTTTCTTAAAGTCTCAATAATGGTGTCCTGAAAAGAGAAACAAGAAATACATGTATAGAAATTCTAAGAAACATAGATTTTCATAATATATAAAGTCCATAAATCCGTCTAAATTCCAAACACATCAAATTCTGACATGTAGCATTCATAAACTAAAATTTATTGATCAATTTTCCTGAAAGTTTTATTCACATACTTTCGCTACAATTTATGTACATTCATCACAGTCTTACAACATGTGATAAGATGTTTGGGACATGTGTGGCTAAACTGTAAATGACCACAAACCTGCAAACCAATTCACCTATTTTTAAATAACACAGATCTGTACAGAAAATCTTAGTTCAAAACATGCATTATTATTTTATAAACAGCATACTCAGTTTGAGTGGACAAAGTGGGGGAAACATTAAATTGTTTCATAATTTGTAAGCAGTTAATTATTTACAATCTTTGCTCTTGAGGTATTGATCAGAAGTTAATTTAGAACAGGCTCTAGCTCTATGAAAGGGCATGGATTACGTTTTAACATTTGTGTAGTGGTGTGGTTAGGATTAAATTACCAATAGGAAAGAAACATGTGAGATGCCTGCTAACTCAGTCAGAAAAGCATTTGCCCTTAAGCATGTAAAAGCTCTTTTTTCTCACCCTGTTACACATGCATTAAGGGCTCAGTACAAAACTAAGATACATGCATCTATATATTGATGTAGTTATCATAATTTTCTCAGAGCCCTTACTTCATTTTCATTATTTTTATACTCACCACTTGAAATTTAACTTGTAAACAAAGAGATCTTTTCTTCAGACCGGCTGTACCAGAGATGAATGTTCGCCTCATGCTGCCGACCCTTCTCAATGATGTGGACCCTTCCATACCTACAATGGACCCGCTAACCATGCCTCCAACAGGGGCCTTCACACTGTTGAATAGTTCCTTTATATTGGCCCTAAAATACAATCAGGTAAAATAAGGTAACACACAGTACATTATCAGAATTTATGGACTTATGTTTTCTGACAAATAATTTAATGATTCGAGTGATAAAATAATTGCAACTAGAAAGGATTTAAGGTATAAGACTGGTGACAAAATAGGAGGTGTTCCGAATGATACAATGTAAAAAACGTCCACGATGTTGCAAATAACAAAAAAGTAAAAAATACACATCTTTCACACTTGGTGTGATAACGATCATTTCAAATCGTAAATTTGTAGAAAATTATCGTAATCTTTTCGCCTTTTACTATACTTTTCGTGATTTAAAATTTACGACATTACGCAGTTACCTCCCTTAGCGCATGACCGATTTCTGGTAATAAACAAACGACCAGACAATTTTAGTCATTTTTTGCGCGTAGTTTTGACAATTTTGTAAGAATCTGGTGTTGTAAGAATGTCTGTCGTATGTTAAGGGATGGATCGAAAGCGGGAGAAAACTAAGCGGGTCAAATCCAGCGGTGGCGTGCGACAGAAGATCATAACAAAGTAATTATTTTATTTTTTCACTTTCCCAAAACAACTGGGCACTACAAAATACAAGAATAATAATTTTACTTCTCCAAATATGTTGCATGTTGGATGCAAAATGTGAGAGTTATGATTACTGTATGGACTATCCATTATGAGTGTGCACTGGCCTGTAAATTAAAACCAATGCCACCCCCCTCCAGTTGAACAATTTTTTTATACAACGCCACACTACATGTACACAGTGATCAAAGTACAAATTGGTAAAAGACCACAGAGAACAGCAAGCATATCTTGACCCCCAGCCTTAGACAAACATGTCGCCTTCTATGAGTTTCTTTCAAATTTCCGCGGTTCTGGACTATTCCCGACTAATGTTTCACCCCGACAAGTGACTTCAGTCCCCTGTAGTACCGAGTCGAGTTGTTTGACTACGGGGGTATAGTCTATAGACTATAGTCGGGACACTCATTTGTTTCGGCACAATCTCACTATGCCGGGACAATGTTCCCGCACTTACACTGTAGATCTAAATGATGCACTTTCAACCATACCCCCCACTTTCGGACTCGGTCTGAGATTTTGTGTATTCGCTCTGCAAGACTCACTGCCAGTACTCATACAAGGCTGGGATCCCACAATCTAACAGCTTATTAAGTAATATTGTCCTTGGTGCTTTTTGCATGAGGACAAATCTCCAGCAGTTCCCTAAACCCTGGCAGTAGGGGAAATCTGGACCTTGGAAGGTAAAAGCATGGCTCTCTCAGCACAATACAATAAGAATACATGGGTCGCCGACTATGTACATCAGATGATCTCTCTGTCTGCGAATTTGCAAGAAACTTTCAAACTAAAGCATTTATTTATGTCAAATGATTTCTCTTGTCTGCATACCGATACATGTTTATAATTAAATGTTTTCAGGTTTCATGGTTATAGACCTATATGACCACTGATACAATCACCAGACAACACCTGACCTGCTGTCTGGATTTCTAGTGAAGTGATAAATGTATGATCCGACCAACTAATCATTGACTGATGATTGACGAAATTGAGAGGAACACGGATAAACAAAAAGAGAAATGATCATGACGCACATTGAACTTAATGAAGGCATGTTCAAAATGTGGATTAACTGACCCAAACTTGTGGCTCAGTATATCTAGGTTGGTTCTGACTTATTCACTGTACTGCATGACTATTGCCATAATTCAGGTTGTGCTGGGTTCCTTTATGGGCAAACTTTAGAGCCAGATATTAGAAGGGTTGACCATATGGGTAAATTTTGACTATTGCAATACTTTAAAAGTTTTTGCTATTGCGATACGATACTATTGCTATATTGCAGGTTACTGTGTTATACTAACGCAATATAAAAATGAAGCATTTGGTAATACTGCATATATTTATAGGGCTATTGATTGTTGACAGTTATATAGGTAAATAATGATGTGCTTAACAGCTATACTGTAATACTTTCCTTGATATACTAATTTTACAGGTAGCCTATCGCTGCTTGAATATATTTCCTGTTGGGCTGGGTTTTATGCTTAAAACCCAATTTTTTGTCAATCCTGCCATAAATTATTAAAGTTTGATATTTCATCATATTTGTCCTGCACAAAGGGTCTTAATTCAATTGTAAATTTTCCTTGGTAAAGGATTTGAAAATGTTAAAAAAGCCTTGAATATTCACATGCTGCCTTGAAAATTTCTTTACTGGTACTTTAATTGTGAGATTGGTGGAATTAAGAGCCATGGGCAGCAAAAATATTTGCTAATATATTGTTTTTGTTTCAAATTTGTTATAAATGTGGCTAACCCTTTAAGGTCAATTCCCGGTAAATCAGAGCACCTTTGTACAATGACGCACAATTAATTTCATGATAAAACTCGGTTTTGTCCCATGATGTTGATAGAATATATGTCCAAGAGCAAACTTAGGATTTTCTTTAATTCAGACATACATGCTAATAGTAATACATTTTCAATAATTATTTCTCTTATGCTTGCAGTACATTGTTTTGGCGCTTGGAAATGCCATCATGAAGTTAATGGAGAGCTGTTTACATCCGGCAAAATTCTCTCTACTCCATGAGATGTGAATCCAATAGATACAACGTGTAATCAAGACTCCCTGCTGCAGAAAGAAGTCAAAGAACAACTACCATTGGTAATTTGCAATTTTACTTATGATATGATTTTTTACTTGTACGCAAGTTGTATAACCAATAAATCTTGATTCCTTACTTGTAATGGGTACATCCTATAATTCCTTACAGAGTTACAGCAGATGCAGTGACCAAGAACTGTTACTCTATGTAGTACAGTTTTTAACTTATCTCCCCTTATTGAATTTTATAATATTCTTTGTTCAGAACATAACTCTAAAACTTTTTCAGGTTTTGATTTGAAATTTAGTATGTGAATAAGTGCAACTAACAGAAGTGGTGCAAGATCTAAAACTATCAATCTTGTCATGAAATTATCTCCCTTTATTTGATTGAAAATAGCTTTTGTCTGGAGCGCAAGTTAAAAAGTATTACGTTGATTGAAGTGAATGAATACTACTGTAATTATATCATGACCTGTTTTGAGAAAACACTTAACCATATTACAAGCAAACTTCTGTTACTCAGCAGCATATAAAGCAGGGATGGTCATGTGATCATGGCTCCTGTTATTTTGTTTTTATTGTCATTTATTATATTATAATGAATTTGTTATGTTTGCATATAATTATTATATCATTGCAGAATAGATGATCATGTCCAACAAGTGTGACCTGCCTATTGAAGTGGAGAAATGAACCAGTTGATCATAAATGCGCCTTTAGATCATGCATAGTTCCAAGTGTACAAACAATCAGTGTAGAAAATAGTATTTTCTAAATTCACAGATAGTTTACAGACATCTGAAAATCACTTCATGTTTTTGTGATTATTATTTCCCAAATTTCAGTAGCAGATGAATGAATTCACAAGTCTTTCATCGGTGCTTCCACGCCGTGAGGCCAAATTTGTTTTGGCCAGTAAAGAAATCAAATATTTTAACCTTTCCAACATTTTGATTACATTAAAAGTTATGTCGTCGGATGAAGATAAGTTTAAGGATTTTTCTGATCAAAGGTTCCACCGTCTTTTCAAGTTTTGAAAGTATATATTTCGGATTCCCTAGAAACTATGAATTGAAAGAAAAAATTAAAACATTACAAATATTAACTAACATACTGTACTTACTTTTGTTGGTATTGTTATAATCTATTGCTACATGTATTCTTACCCTCAGCATGCATTGTCAATATATTGAATACTATCATTTGTTTGAAAATAAATATTGATGAATTTATAATTATTTTTACAACTTTTAAAGGTTCCCCTTTTTTTCTTCCCGCTATATTTGATGAAGGGGTAAGGTATGTTGCTTTGCATGTGTCAGTCGATTGGTTAGTCGGTAAACCATGTGGTTTCTGTTCAACAACG
Organism: Spisula subtruncata; assembly: GCA_963678985.1. NCBI lineage: Eukaryota > Metazoa > Mollusca > Bivalvia > Venerida > Mactridae > Spisula > Spisula subtruncata. The sequence continues at coordinate 36,814,433 of OY787672.1, read as the reverse complement.
CTCTCTTACCTACCACAGATTTAGGGACTTGTGATCAACTCCGACTCCTACAGGTATCAAACCTGTATCCATGTGTACTAAATTCTTAGAAATTGTTTTGTTATTTCCAATATGTAAACACAATAGATCAACTTGTCAAAACAAAAAGTAACTATTGGCTTTTAAAAGAGCACATTGATTATTCTCCCCTGTCTGTCAGTCGATAATAGACCAAATAGTTTTCAGTCAATAACTCAAGAATGGTTTTCCCTATGATCGTCAAACTTTCCAGTAGATTACCCCTATTGATTTTGAGGTCAGAAGGTCACTGTAACTTTAACCGTTTTGACTATTTGACTGCAATGAGGACAAAAAAGTTTTACAAACATCTCTTGTTTTTATAGTGTCTTTGAATGACAGAAACAAGTATCAATGAGGATAAAATTGTTAAATTTATTCAGATATTTGACCTTTGACCTTTCCATATGACCTTGACCTTAGAGTGAAGAACTTAGTTCATATAACTATCATATCCTCTTATCATAGTTTATCATTTTGCCAATGTAAATTGAAATCCATTGAAAAATAAATAGTAAATGGCATGATTATTGAAGAATAATGTTAAAATAAGTGGGTGGGGTACTGATTAATCCCTGTTTTATCATTATTTTTGTATTTAGATAGAAAATTTGTGTCTTATTTTGTTACATTGTCATTAAAATGCAACATTACAATTGTATTTGAAACTTCAATACAAAAATCTGGTAAAATTATATTAAACAAGAGGGCCATGATGGCCCAATATCGCTCACCTGATTATAAACCCTGCACAATTTTCACCCAAAGGAATAATTTGAACATCTTGGTAGAAAACCACAAGATGATGCTACATACCAATTATCAAAACTCTAGGCAGTGTAGTTTTTGGCAAGAAGATATTAATATGTTTTCCCTATATAAGTCTATGTAAAACGGTGACCCCCGAGTGGGGCCAATTTTGACCCCAGGGGCATAATTTGAACAATCTTGGTAGAGGACCACTAGATGATGCTACATACCAAATATCAAAGCTCTATGCAGTGTAGTTTTAGACAAGAAGATTTTTATATGTTTTCCCTATATAGGTTTATGTAAAATGGTGACTTCCGGGGCTGGGCCAATTTTGACCCAAGGGGCATAATTTGCACAATCTTGGTAGGGGACCACTAGATGATGCTACATACCAAATATCAAAGCTCTTAGGCATTGTAGTTTTAGACAAAAATGTTTTTTTTTATGTTTTCCCTATATAAGTCTAAGTAAAATGGTGACCCCCAGGGTGGGGCCAATTTTGACCGAGGGGAATAATTTTAACAATCTTTGTAGAGGACCTCTAGCTGAGTCTACATACCAAATATGAAAGCCCTGGGCCAAGCGGTTTCGGAGAAGAAGATTTTTTAAGGTTTCCCCTATATAACTCTATGTAAAACTAAGGGCCCCCGGGGCGAGGCCAATTTTGACCCCAGGGACATAATTTGAACAACATTCGTAGAGGACCTCTAGCTGAGTCTACATACCAAATATGAAAACCCTGGGCCAAGCGGTTTCGGAGAAGAAGATTTTTTAAGGTTTCCCCTATATAACTCTATGTTAAACTAAGGGCCCCCGGGGCGGGGCCAATTTTGACCCCAGGGACATAATTTGAACAATTTTCGTAGAGGACCTCTAGTTGAGTCTACATACCAAATATGAAAGCCCTGGGCTAAGCGGTTTCGGAGAAGAAGATTTTTTAAGGTTTCCCCAATATAACTCTATGTAAAACTAAGGGCCCCCGGGGCGTGGCCAATTTTGACCCAAGGGACATAATTTGAACAATCTCTGTAGAGGACCTCTAGCTGAGTCTACATACCAAATATGAAAGCCCTGGGCCAAGCTGTTTCGGAGAAGAAGATTTTTTAAGGTTTCCCCTATATAACTCTATAAACTAAGGGCCCCCGGGGCGGGGCCAATTTTGACCCCAGGGACATAATTTGAACAACCTTTGTAGATGACCTCTAGCTGAGTCTACATACCAAATATGAAAGCCCTGGGCCAAGCGGTTTCGGAGAAGAAGATTTTTTAAGGTTTTCCCTATATAACTCTATGTAAAACTAAGGGCCCCCGGGGTGGGGTCATTTTTGACCCCAGGGACATAATTTGAACAATCTTTGTAGAGGACCTCTATCTGAGTCTACATACCAAATATGAAAGCCCTGGGCCAAGCGGTTTCGGAGAAGAAGATTTTTTAAGGTGTCCCCTATATAACTCTATGTAAAACTAAGGACCCCCGGGGCGGGGCCAATTTTGACCCAAGGGACATAATTTTAACAATCTTTGTAGAGGACCCCAAGGTGATGCTACATACCAAATATGAAAGCTCTAGGTCTTACGGTTTCAGAGAAGAAGATTTTTGAAGTTTCCTTTTTGAAAATCTATTTTTAGCCTGTGTGACCTAGTTATGCGACGGACTGGAATTTTTTTAACAACTTTGGTTGAGGTCCACCCAAGGAACATTCCTCTTAAGTTTTATCAAATTTGGCCAAGCGGTTTAGGAGGAGAAGTCGTTTGAAGAAATTGTTGACGGAAGCACGACGCACGCCGCACGCCGCACGACGCACGACGGACGACGGACGACGGACATCTCGGTATGACAAAACCTCACCCTGACCACAATGTGGTCAGGTGAGCTAAAAAGCAGAAAATCTGACTTTTCTTTGAAATTGGGGTTATGTTAGCATTTTTAATTTGCAATTTTGAAAAAAATCCCGCATAGAGATTTGATTTTTTTAGGATTTTGTTATCACCTTTGCTGACTCTAAATAATATCAAAAAAGCAAGAAAAGTTATTGACCCAATTTTTTTTTAATTTGCTATTACCCTTATAAAAATGTGTCATTTTTGTGGATTTTTGATTTCGGCTATCATCACATGCTAAAACGAGGGAAAAAATCTTAATTTTTCTTATTTTCTCTTTCAAATATTGTTTTTGTTAGCCTGAATTATTATGTTAAATAACTTGACAGTTATTGTGGCAATGTGTGTTATATTTTCAAAGAAATTTACAAAACTAAAACCCCATACACCCTTTGAAAATTGAAAAAAAATGTCGAAACATTTTATAGTATACCGCTTCAAACAGAAATTACGAAAAAAAACCCGCATAGGGTTCCAATTTTTTTTCTTCAATCAATGTCAGACATGTTTAACTTACAAAAAAACATATTTAAAAAAAAGTTACTGAGCAGAAAAAAATGGCATGTGACCAGTCTTATACCTTAACACAAAAGTATGCATCTTAAGACTCATAGGGTCTTAACTCTGGCAATATTCATCCAACCTAACGTTTCTGACAATGTGCACAACAATTGTTGCTTATTTTAAAAGTATTCATGTAATAATTCATTGAATGTCAACCATTGGGCAAACAAACTTTGAGACATCCATCCAGACAGGTGAGCAACATAAAACCAATGCCTCAACCACTATGTGTGGGAGATAGAATAATGATGTTCAAATTTTCAAATCTGTCATAGTCTTACTACTGTCGTTCTTTAACATTGAACAGTTAATTTCTGTGCTCTGCTGTTTCTATGGAGTGCTTCTTTCCAAGTTTGAATTATCATTGTTTAGATATCACACTGCACATATTATAATTAAATAAATGAATCACAACAAAAACTTACTTTTTGGAATCTTGTAGGACCTGTGTTGCTACTTTAGTGATTGGATTTTCTCTGCACACCTTCAACCATCCGCTAGCATTATACTGTACTGGATTGGTACCTTGGAAATGGTTGAGTATGAAAGTGTTGCCTAGTGATGACGCTTTCCGTAACAAACTGTCTCCTAAAAAATATAAGATACTAGTTAGAAAATAGTCATCAACAGACCCAATGTAGGGTTGGAAAAGTCATTGAGCTGACACAAGGGACAATACCATGGCAAATCCTTTTTATGGTTTTAAATGTTGGTTATTCCTTTGTGCTCAATGTAACTGTATCATCTCATAGCACTAAACATTCAAGTTGAGAATCCATGGAAATACAACTGTGTAACACTGATTCAAAGTTTTCTAGGTTTGGCTGTTTCAGTTGAGAGTGCTTGCTCCCCTGTCTTATTTTTCATTATCTAGATGCAATAATTCTCAGTTTCTTACTTTTCACTTTATGTTCACCATGGTAACTAAAAAATCTATCCATGAAGGAATCTTCTGTGGCCCCGGGAAATATAGCTTCCTCGTCTAGTATCCATAGTAACCCCTTCTTCTCAGCTTCTCTTGTCTCAGGGGTCGAAGTTCGAACCTACAAATAAATATAGAAAAGGTCAACTACCTGTATATGGTTTGCACGATCAGTTATGAATGATAAAAGTATCACACAGAGGTAGAAATTTATAAAGCTTCTTTCAAAAATAAGACTCAGGGTTTCTTAGTAGTTATTGAAAGTTTTCATACATACTAATGATTGAAAACTATGTAACAAAATAATTATCTTGATTTTCTTATTTAGCTCATGAAGGAAAATGTAAAGATAAAATGAAAATCATATACATGTATGGCAATGTGAGGTATATTAGGCATATTTAGACATTAGACTAGTAAATTGGATTTTATGCATACAAGACCCTAATGTAAAAGCAGATGGCTTATAAGAACATTCGCACCATATGCCTCAGTCCCATTCACCTTCACACATGGACTACTTCTCGTGAACAGAAGCATGAAGTATTTATTTAATAAGGATACAATAGTTTCCACAAAACTTACAGTATATCATAAATCAAGAATGAAATTCCCAAAAAGCTTCTTAACAGCTTACTACAATCTAAAAGCATCAAGCAACATGAAAACAATATACTTAAAAAGGTTTGTTAAACTTTGACAATTAAATTGTTATTTAAAAAAATATTGATAGGACCATCTTTACAAATAACTATAATTCCTTTGCTAAGTTTAAGATTTTTCATTGATTTAAATTATTATTTACAAAGCAACCAGTATTATAAAGCTCAATGGAACATTATTTGACCGGCAAATTTGGATTTTTGCATAGACTCTCATATAAGTCTGGTCATCCTTGATAAGTATGTATATATAAGGTATCGGTGCTATTATCATGACAGTGTAGTGAAAATCACTCTTGGTGATCAGATGAAAGGGTGTAGAAATAATACTCGAAGGAAAGTGGTATTGACCAAGTCTATGATGCAAGCTTAAAGCGAAACTGTTCTATAGCTATCTACTCCTTTATTTATATACACTCAGAACAATCTCACTGTCAAAGCTCTAGAAGAAACAATTAAATACAGACATGTAACAGTATTCACTGTAACCACAAGTACATGGTTCCCCATGTCTACTTAAATCTTATAATATTGATTTACCATCCTTGTTTTGTATATTTCGCCAATCTTTGATTAAACATGTAATCATGAAAAAGTTGCCTCAAAGATGGCTGCCAACTGTCTGAATTGAGTATGTATGGGAACATAACTGTTACACTCATACACATGTATTAAAAACAATTATAATGAATTAAGGAACAACAACTCCATCTGTATTTAGACTACATTCAATATAACACCAACAAGAAATCCATCCCGAAATCTATGTCTACAATATAACCATCTAATCAAAAAACAAGAATTACAATCACATTAAAACATGTAATCAAAATGTTAGGACATTTCACCATAAATACCAAGGTTTGGTGCAAAACTACATGAACTGAAGCCTTTTGCCCAACCAAAAGTGCTTTGTAGTGCTTTGTTTTGGATGGCATCCCTTTTAATTAAATAGAAGGTATGGATTATCTCTCCCTTAGAAGCAGTCTGCAGCACTTTTTCTATAGGCAACTAGAGTCCATTGCCTAACTAAAAGTGCTGTATAACACTTTGTTGGGGTTATGACCTCCCATTGAATTATTTTTATTAAACATAAAAGGCATGGATTTCTTCCCCGGGTTGCAAAAGCACAATGAAGAGCTTTTCTAAGGTAACAGGGCTCACACACATACACTACAGAACTACTTCAGTTATCTTAGTAATGCACCAGACCCTTGATAAGACCAAATTACACTTAGAATCTATACCCAACCATAAACATTCAAACAGAGCTTATAGAACACCACCAACAGTTGCAATTTGTCTGTTTATTTTGAGCTTTATTCTTTGGGATATCATTCAAATTAATATTCAAGCAAAATGTTCATACAATTGCATTGCATTCCTGAGCTTCTGTCTAGGACTATGTAAAGCATACTAAGTCTACTACTTTCTAGCACTAAAAAATGTTGCGTTTCTAAGAATTGCAATTGATTTTGCTAAGTTTAGACTGTTTGTGTGTGCGTCCATGCTCCCATGTTTGCGTCTGTGCCAGAGAAGTGCTATGTATGTAGAAGAATGTACTTGTAAAGACTAAAGCTCTGAATTGTGTCCCCTAAAATTGTTTCAGCATTTCACCAATCACAGCAAGCGACAGTGACCCCTTATCACCATGGATACCTCGTCATAGTCACCATGTTGGTTGCTATGGTGATGACCTGTGTGACCTGAGTGACCTTGATGGTTGCTAGGGAGGCAGAGATGTCCGTATGATTTCAAACTTGAGGTCACTTTCACTGGTATTTTAGAAGAAAGCAAACTTGAGGTCGAATGACTTCTTGATGATTCTTTCGTAGCATGATCACGACCTTTGACCTTATCGCTGGATGTTGATTGGCTCCTGGCTTTGACCTTATGATGAGTTTCATGGGTATGATGATCTTGAGTATTTTTTGTTGATGAGTTCTCATGAATATGTAATGAATCCTTTTGCTCATAATAGCTTGAAGGTCGCGCCCTTGAGAGCTATAATAAAAACTTGTTTGTGACAAACTGACCATGATAAGTAAATGAATGAAATTTTAAATAAATATGCAAAAGGTCAATGCAAACATGCTCATTCAAACTCACATCATGTCCATTATCATTCCAACAAGAAGTTCAACCAGGATATTAATTTTGATGTACATATTAACCTAGCATTGAGACCAGGGCACATTTTGATTGGTAGCAAATGATCATATTTGAACATCATACTAAGTTGTATAATTTAAATTGAGGGGTTCAAGCAGGAATGAAATCACCTTAAAAAAGTAGAAATACAAGTTCCAAAATCCACAAAAATATCCACAATGCATTTATCAGCAACCAAACCACATCAAAACAGTTGTCTAATATAAAAGTAAATTTCATTAAAAAAAAAATTCTACTCAGTGAAAGTCTACAAATTAAAGGGATAGATTGGTCGACACTTGGGAAAGATTGAAGTAACAACCATACATAATGATAGTTGGGGGAGATCGAAGTAACAACCATGCATGATGATAGTTGGGGGAGGGGGAAGAGGGGGAAGTGGGGTTGGTGAAAACACACAAGAATGATCTTTATTTAAAACAACTGTAGCTTTGTTATGAGACGGAGAAACAATTACAAACGTATCAATCCAGAAAATATAAATTGAAAATAAGTTAACAATCTAGAAATTGCAAATCTAGAATAAAAACGCTTTCTACTTGCAAAATGTTTCTAGCATCGCTTTACTAACTTAGAACCACAAATTATTTTGAGTTTCATGCATTTTGGCTGATAAAACTATTGCAGGGACAAATCATCTCAACTTTTTATCATGCAAGTCAAATTAAAGAGAGACTGCAAAATGGCACTCAAACTTAAAATCGCCATGATAAAAAACAAAGCCATAGCACAATTGATGGAGATGAAATCATTGGGATGCAGGGATGGGGAGTCAAAACAAAGCATTTTGGTAGGGTTCAAAAACAGCTACTGAAAATATCTCACAGTGGAATGTGTAGCTGTTGTATGCTGAAATGAAGTATATAATCATGATGGATGACGAACTATAAACTAGCAAGGGTTTTGACTGACACACAAAAACTTTGTTCATTGAACACAAGAACAACTTGACCAATACGTTTCTTTAATTTCTACAATGTACTAAAATATATCTAGAGTATATTGCGGAAGGCTCAATACTTTCAGGGGAATTCATTAAGCTAGCACAGTTTAAGAATTAGATGCAAAGTTAGGCAAAAGATATATGCTGAATAAATTGTGAAGGTGTCAGGAGTAAAACAATAAAATCAAAGCAGTTCTGCTTATAAGCAAATATATAAAATAATGAAAATTGATTTAAAAGGTGGGTTGGTGCCTAAACTTCAAATTATGCCAAGGTTCCACTGAGCATTTTTATATCTGCAGTGTACTCCCGATTTGATAAAAAATTTAATGTGCACCTGAAGGCATCAGGTATAAGGGTCCTCGTGGTCAATAGGAAGCTCGGGAGTCATAAGAAAATTTGTGAAATCCCTGTTCCCGAGGCCTACCAAAGCTAATCAATTTGAATCGTGAGTACATTGCCGAGGCTAAAAATGCTCAGTGGGACCTAGGCTTTACAAATGAATCTACATGAAGCAGAATTGTGTCTGGAAAACAATACCTGGTATACCTAGGTCAAACAGTAAGCAAAACTAAAATCACAATATATACAATAATAACAATGAAAGGGTTTTTGACATAAAAAACATATATTTCTACCACAGAGGGCCATAACTCTAGCAATGTTTTTGAAAAAATAAAATTTCTGTTGCTAAGGGCCATAACTCTGACAATATTTTTGAAAAAAATGAATGTCTGTCGCAAAGAGCCATAACTCTGACAATGTATTTGACAACAATGAATTTCTACTGCAAAGGGCCATAACTCTTGGCATTCTGACAAAACTCCATAGAGTATTTTATTTGTCCATACTAACACATCAACCCCTTTTGAGAGTTTACAACAACTAATACTACAAAAATATGAAAATATGGAAGCGGACAACAAAATTGGTAAAATTAACTTAATTTTTTTATATGAAATAAGAATAGAACCATAGAATGTTTGAGAATAAACGGTTAAATTATCAAGAATGGACTGAAACTCACAACAATTAAGCAAAAATCTTAATATTAAGACCAAAGCTAAAGTTTGAATGATAAGAAAATAGCCAAAGAATGTGATAATATATTTTATCCAATATATGGTAGGTGAACAACACATTACAATAGTGAGCTAGATTAATGTTAATTTGTATATATTATTATCAATATATAATCATTATGTGATGATTGTGACAATATACAAGAAATAACTATAGATTGTTTATAGTTTTCATTCTGAAGGAAGCATGGAATAGTTTTATCTACACAGTAAATATTCTCTTTCTATGGCAATTCTGGCAGGCTACCATTCCATTACTATCTACTTCTTACAGTATATTTCACCATATTTTACAAATTCATTCCTCTCTATATCATGCAATTTATTCATAATTTAGGTTTGTCACTAAAAATCGGCAGTAGGTCAAAAAGCCCATCTAAACTGCAACTTTCACCTCCTCAAAGCTCAGACAATTATAATTATCATTATTACAATAAGCTTCTTTCAATTGATAAAATATCTGTTTTGGCTATCTTAAATTTGAATTGAGACTGCTCAGCAGATCTTAAATGACAACCAAATCATCACGTTTAAATAGTCTCAAAAACAACTTTATCGGAAATTGTACAGACAACAGTAAGATTGAATAATTATTGATTACATGTTTGTCACAATAATACTTACAAGACTTTGTTGAGATGGTTTATCGATCAAGGATACCATGGCTGCCGGGGAGGTGGTTACAAACTCGAAATCACATTCAACATTTTCCTGTAAATATATGATAAGTAATGATGATATAAATATAAGTCTGTGTCACCAAATTGGACATGAAAATCGTGGTCTTAATTTTGATTTTGTCTTTTTAATGAGGTAATATAAAAGTGAAGTTTTACTGTACAAAACTAGCAGTGATGAATAAAAGAAAATAATACCCTAACAGCACTGCCTTGTCACTGAAACCAAGTTTTATTGTAAGCTATACAACCTCAAACAGTGGACACACATCTAATTTTTTTTAAAGGCTGTTCATAGCCTTCTACTGAAACATGGCAGGAAAATTGTGAGCCTCTACCCTAATTTGAACCAGGTCACCAGATTAGGCAGCAAACACACTAACCACTGAGCTATGGAGGCTACCCTGAAAGAATGTTTTGTGAGTGTATAATTGAATCGAAAAAAATTGCACCAACCTGACTATATCTATCTTGAGGTGTTGTGAACACAAGATCATGGAAGAGTAGCTGCAGTTTCTCCTGTGTGTAGTTGTTACAGAGATCTTCAAAACTTGCCCCAGCCTGGCGCCCACACGTAGCTGGATTCTGGAAACCAGGTGTATCTACTACTGTGATAGAAGCCAGGGACCGGTAGTTGGATGATAGAGATCTGTAAGAAAAACAATATTTTGGATATTTGAAATTTGGATATCCCGATGACATGGTTGGCACACCACAGGTGCCTATTACAGTGGTATCAACTTCTCATTTTGCTACACAAATTGTTTCACAGCAATTGCTACACATTTTGCACCATTTGTTTTTATATCCAAATGTTTTACTCAGAGGTTCTTCAATTTAAGTTGTAAGAACTAGATTCACAAGCTTACTGAGACAAGCCTAACAACAACATTTCCTTGATTGCCCCAAATCTAACGCATTTTCAACAGATAGGGACAATTTCTTAATTCTCTGAAAGAGTACATTTCAGTACCGTTGAGAAAGGTATAAAAGCCAAAAAAAACCATGGAATTTACCTGTTTATCATGGAGACGATAGCATTAAACACATCAGAGTACAATCCAACAGCAAATCCTTCTAATGCTTCCATAGCCGTGGTGTGAGCTTCCGCTAACTTATCAGCCGGACTTCCTCGTACTACAGATGCATTACGTGTCAGCGTTGCCGTGCCAGATGATGCGAATATATTACGTGCCAGTTCCTCTACTGATATACCCAGTAATGATGCTGCACGTTGAGCTCCGGCTGGTCGGGAAAACTGTCCCTTATTGTTGTTACCTGAAATAATTAGATTTCAATTTGTTTTAATGAACAAACCTTTGTTTTAATGATTCATCTCTAGCACAAGCTCCAGTATTTCAACATAACATAAGGCATTTTAAAAGCTTCAAAAGATGGAGAAACTCAGAATACTGATTTGATTGAGTTGGGCATCAATTATACCATGGTTAAGTTTACTTGTTAATGAGAAGTATCTTCATTCCTAAGGAGGAGGGTTTTTGTCACTAAAACATGTCTTAAAGGTCTACAACTCTTGCAATATTCATCTGACCTCAATCAAAGTTCTGACTATATGCACAACAAGGCACCGACCATTCATCTTGAGTTTCATTAAAATCCAACCAATGGTTGAGAAGAACTAGCAAGACAAATTCTGTGATATCTTGGACCTACTCATACATAAGGACACATCCAGCACACAATCAGAATGTCTCTCCCAACTTCATGTAGGAGACATAATTTACAGATTCCCATATAAAGTTGTACCTTTCACAGCACCGGCCACACCGAGGTGATATACAGCAGCTAGAACACAACATATACACTTCACTTCTTCCTCACTCATTCCTATAGTAGACATAGCATTCTGTATCTTCCCCCAGTATTGTATCGCCCGCTGTTTATCATCAGCCTAGAAACAAATTTAAAGTAAATTGTGTAATGATGTTTTAGTACACAGTGTAACCTATTTCCATAGCATCCCTCCCTTGAGCGGCAACCTCTAATTAAAAGCTTGGGTCTTTTTTCCAGTAGTAACCATTTTAAGGGCTTAGTGCAAAACTATGGTAAATGCGTCTATAAAATGATGTAGTTAACATAGTTTTGCACTGAGCCTTTACCTCTTCAAAGCATTAGTCCCAAAACTTAATGTTTCCCAAAAGGTGCTGCTCAACAGAAGTAACACTGTAACTCCTTTTAAAAGATAGTTTCAGCTGAGTTTGGATTTAATGATTGCAAGGCCATTGTGGAGTTAGCTAAACTGATGCATGTCAGACAGTAATTGTTAAATTCATATTTTTCAGTGACTATAAATTTGGCTTACGAGGCACTGAATTCTCAAGTAATGGTAAATGGTAACCTAAACCTAAATGGTAAACAAATCGTTAAACAACCCTATTTGCCAAACAAAATGATGCAAACATATAAATTGCGCACACAGGTAATAAACTAAGCTCAGGTGTTATTTTCACTGCTCAATAGTGCAGTGATTTAATTGTCATACAGTTAGTAAACCGCCAGTTTGTTGATATATTATACTGTAAACATAGCAAATTTATAGTCTAGAAAACATAATAATTTGCATTTCGCCATAGTGGTGTGAAGCAGTCAATAAATTCTCAATAATGCATGAATGACTAACCTGATAAATTTCTTACATGCCGGTTTGTATTTATGTCATTTTTGTTAAGTTCTATACAGATGCAAAACATATAGTAAAATACTAAACATACCTTTTGTAGGGGTGTCATGAACAAATTTGGATCATTTAAGTTGTTTAGTTGAAGTTCAGACCTGCAATAAAAATAAAATACATTGTATCAACATTTGCATTGTAACCATTAATCAACCATTGATTGGCCAACCAACCAAGCAATGGATTCCATTTACCACTCTTCAAACTTTTGTTTTAGACAAACAAATCATACAAAACAAAGATCTTGTGAAAACTTTCCATGTATCAGTATAGCAATCAATTATTAGAATACACAGTGGCAGAATGGATATTATTCTTGACTAACAAATTGGAGATCCCTCGTTTCGAATTTGACAGGGGCACTGGAAATTTCAGAAACACTTTTCTTGCTTCCTATCCAACTAGAGACAAACTAGTTTGTATATCTGAGGAGTTCTAACATGTAGAATTGTTGTACATTGAGTATGTTATTGGAACGACTAGTCTATTAGGAAAGAGCTAGAACATCACTCCCAGAATCCTTGTATCAGACAACGTTTCTGTGTGTTCCCTCAAAGCCAGAGGTTGTTGGCAAACTCAGAAGAGACAAAACCAGATTGTCACACAATTAAGACAGTCTCAGTCCAGCACAAACTAACATACCTGAGTTTAGTATCGACTCCAGCTAGAAGTTGATAGAACACATTAAAGGTTGGTTCTCCCTCTGGTCTCCGTACAACTCGTGTTTTCTCAAACATTAGTACCTGAAATATACAGGGATCACTTTAATGTATACAACCGTCAAAATATTTCATAATGACAATTGAAACTCAACCGGAATTTAATTAATATCAAATTGCAAAAATGAAATCTATATGAAATACATGACTGTACATGCTGGAGTTGTATCCCTTGAGCCTTTTCAACAATTTTTCAATATCTAAACTAGCTTAAATGACATTCCTCATTGAGGTTTACTTCAATGCCAAATATAAGCATACATGTTTTATAGATGCCAAGATTATTATCCAGACAAAATCTGGAAGTCAATACAGATTCACATGCACCAAAAGTTATGACTATAAAGCTGATTGCTAGGGTGCAGTACAGTACAACTCCAGTACAGATGTCTGAACCTTGGAAATGAAGAAAATATTTTGCTGCCACATGGTAAGATGATGCATCACATACCTGTACAGAGGCTGACACAACTTGTCCATTATGGTCGAAGTCTAGTGTTGTCATCTGTGAGAATCTACTGGCACTTGTATTCAATATGGTCCGACTGTTACCAAACGCTTCCAATAATTCTGTCATAGCATTCAACTTATCCACTGTAATATAAATTTCACATAACTTACAATATACTTCTTATATACAATATAGCATGTAAGTCCTTAATTTTTAAGCATTTTCACCTTTCAGTAAAGACTAACCTATAAAAGTACAAGCATTAAATTAATGTCAAATGGGATCTTGGTTTGTGATCATACAAGGAATCTGTGTGCATCGCTAGATCTTTACAAAATACTACTTGGTTCTTAAACATGTCCAGTGAATAGTGCAGATATGTATACACAGATGAGACAAAATTGTTCTTTGCTGATAGATTTTGTCATAGGGGTCATTGTTGAATGTTGACAGGTGGTGTCTCTTAAAGGGGGACTTTGGTTTACCAGGAAAAAAATTAGTGGATCAGCAGGTTGTTCATTAATGGCAATGTGTGAAAACTGGTATCAGTAAGGGCAAGTCATAACATGTGTTGTATCTTTCCTTATCATTATCTACCAGCATGAGGTCTATGATTAGGATAACTTGGACAATGATATGCAAATGATAGCATCTCGTTTACACAAAAACTGCATTGTTTTATATAATAAATTAATATGATAACATTGAAGACAAATAAACTTTTAAATTCATAGAATTTTCATCAATTAGAAATTGATAAACACATAAATTGTTTGTATATATGTTATACATGTAGTTGGATTCCAATATAGTCATACTGACATCACTATTAGTATAAAAGTTAGACCTGATCAATATAAAATAATCAAATCAAGCTATCAGTCTTTCACAATGACTGGGTACATATCAAAACAGATGCTAAGTAAGTTTTAAACTAGAAGATTTTTTTTAAATTGTCTGAATTTGTATATACATGTATTGAGTTTGAAATATTAAAGTATCCTGAATTATTTACCCTGGTAAATAAACTTAAGCAAGTGTTTTAACTAGATTGAAAAAATGATAAAAATGAATTTTATTTTTAAAATGATATTGTTCTGAAATTAGGGGATGGGCATTATAACAGACTGTCCAGCAATCATTGACAACAATTAGGGCTAATTTCAGGGCTAAAATCAAGAAAAATTAGGGCTAATCTAGGGTTAAATTAAGAAAAATCATGCATAATTAAGGGCTATAAATTAGAATTTTGGAACTAAATTATAACATATAAAGATGTTTACACGGACTTACCTTTTCTTTTTTGATAAAAAAGAAACTAACAAACAATTCTATAGTTGAAGGAAAGGTGTTTCCAGGAGTTTGCATTATCTTAGCTGTTGTAGGCTGTGACATAACATTTAAAAAAGTTTTTTTAAAGAAATCTAAAAAAAAAAAATAGGAATTGTAGAGAAAAATTAGAACTTTTTAGGAAATCCCTTCGGATTTTTTTTATTTTTATAGGAATTTTAGCCAAACTGAAAAAGGATTTCTTAGGAATTTCAGGGCCGCTTAATTGACAGCCTTTTATAAGCAGTAATTTAGAAGTGTGTCCTGTGTACATCAATATTGAGGAATTGTTTTTAGAACTACAGCGTAATTATAAATGTTTTAGTTGGATATATAATTTATGTGAAAGCGTGGATGTTAAAACTTAAGTTGGAAACATTTTATCTAAGTTTATCAAGTTCAACATAATAGAAAGTTCCTGGATAACCTAACACTCCTCATCACCAGAATATTTCTGGCATAAAAGTAGAGGCATGTATATAATGCACAAGATTACAAGTATATTGCAGCTACAAACCATAGAATGGTAACATACCAACCAGTGCCCCATACAGTGATAGTGTTATAGTCAGTATAGTATGCTAGATACCCAGATGGTCAAAGATAGAAATACATCCTCATCATTTCCCTATAACTGCTGTGTAATATATTACATGAAACAATGATTATCAATGACATGATAAAAAGGTCCATGCTGTGCCCCCTACCGCTGGCAAAGCCCCCTTTAACAGGCTAAGAATCATGGAAAATAGTCTGATAGAAGAGAAAAATGATGGTTTTTGCCAACATGTGTTGTGATAGTTGTTTATGTTTACAGGACTGGTGATCTTTAACATAGATTTGACTGTATACCAGTATAACCTAAGTAGATTAACACCCTTTTAGAGACATTAAGTTTGATTGTTGTACAGAGGTTCTTGCTCTGGAGAGGAAAAGGAAAAGAAAATAGCTACTCATGGAACAAAATGATCAGGTGTCAGTTGCCTAAGCAAAGTGCTACTGAGTGCCTTCATTCAGTTATCTCCTATTCAATTAAATATGAAAGGCCTGGATTACCTCCTTTGGAAAGCAATACAAAACATTTTGCTTAGGATAGAGACACCTAGATGCAAAAGAGAGAAACTTTGGTGGAGTTGCACTGCCTATATTACCTGACAGAATATTGTTCACAGATCCCGCACTCATGGCCAAATAATGAAGTACATGATGAACATTGTATGTTTTCCCACTCCCCGACCGACCCATCATGACAATAGATTGATCCTGACGGGTATTCAACATTTCACGGTACGCTATCTGAGCTGTAGCAAATATATGAGGTGGCATATCCTCCTGCTTACAGCCTTTAAACATCTGTATCACCTAAAATACACACAAAACAAAATACATTTAAATATAATTCAATCATGTGACCTTATTTGGTACCACATCAAACAAAATATGTTAACATAATAGAGGCTTTAACTACATGTAAGTGTAAAATTTTGCACTTCTTTTTACATCCAACTAATTGACAGAATTCCCACTTGTAAACAAATGTAATTGATTTTGATACAAATATCAAGAATAATCTCCCTTGATAATGTGTCGTGATCAGGTGTCCATTGCTTAAGCAAAGTGCTACCAAGCGTCTCCATTCAGTTACCTCTCGTTCAATTAAATATAAAAGGCATGGATTACCTCCTATGGAAAGCGCTACATATTGCTGCTGCCAGTTCATTCTATGACAGGGTGAAGTTCATTAGCACACAACTTTCTTTTTTAAAATAATTGTGAAATCAGATATCATTATCTAAGCTAATTTAATTCTGAGTTTGTTGTTTTTAATTGGATTTAACAATACTAACATAAACAAGAGGGCCATTGGCCCTTAAGCGCTCACCTGAGTTTGTTGCAATGTTGGCTTTGTTAGCAAGATTGTTGTAGTATGAACTCAAAATACTTATGTGGCCTAGATTTGAATTTTGTACTAAAATGTTTGTGAGTAGTAGGTAAAGTAGAGTTCCTGAAATACATACTTTGGTTTGACTGCTGATGGGTTTAGTACCGACTAGTTGTACTTGTGTAGAATCAAGCATTATTGAATTTGGAACTTTTTCCACATGACCCAGTTTCAAACTTGGCCCAGATTTCATAGAGATCATCATTCTGACCAAGTTTCATGAAGATTGGATCAAATTGATGACATCTAGAGTGTAAACAAGGTTTTTCTAAGATTTGACCTAGTGACCTGGTTTTTGACCCCACATGACCCAGTTTTGAACCTGGCCTAGAGTCCATAGAGAAATACATTCTGACCAAGTTTCATGAAGATACAACCAAAATTGTGACCTCTGGTGTGAACACTAGCTTTTCTAAGATTTGACCTAGTGACCTAGTTTTTGACCCCACATGACCCAGTTTCAAACTTGGCCTAGATTTCATGGAGAACAACATTCTGACCAAGTTTCATGAAGATTAGATAAAATTGATGACATCTAGAGTATACAAAAGGATTTTTTAGATTTGACCTATTGACCTAGTTTTTGACCCCACATGACCCAGTTTCAAACTTGGTCTAGATTTCATGAAGAACAACATTCTGACCAAGTGTCTTGAAGATTGGATCAAAACGGTGACCTCTAGGGTGTACACAAGGTTTTTATCAGATTTGACCTAGTGACCTAGTTTTTGACCCCGCATGACCCAGTTTCGAACTTGGCCAAGATTTCATGAAGAACAACATCCTGACCAAGTTTCATGAAGATTGGAACAAATTAGTGACATCTGGAGTGTACACAAGATTTTTCTAAGATTTGACCTAGTGACCTAGTTTTTGACCCCACATGACCCAGTTTCAAACTTGGTCTAGATTTCATGAAGAACAACATTCTGACCAAGTGTCTTGAAGATTGGATCAAAACGGTGACCTCTAGGGTGCACACAAGGTTTTTATCAGATTTGACCTAGTGACCTAGTTTTTGACCCGGCATGACCCAGTTTCGAACTTGGCCTAGATTTCATGGAGAACAACATCCTGACCAAGTTTCATGAAGATTGGAACAAATTAGTGACATCTGGAGTGTACACAAGATTTTTCTAAGATTTGACCTAGTGACCTAGTTTTTGACCCCACATGACCCAGTTTCGAACTTGGCCTAGATTTCATAGAGAAGAACATTCTGACCAAGTTTCATGAAGATTGGATCAAAACTGTGACCTCTAGGGTGCACACAAGGTTTTTATCAGATTTGACCTAGTGACCTAGTTTTTGACCCGGCATGACCCAGTTTCGAACTTGGCCTAGATTTCATGGTAAACAACATCCTGACCAAGTTTCATGAAGATTGGAACAAATTAGTGACATCTGGAGTGTACACAAGATTTTTCTAAGATTTGACCTAGTGACCTAGTTTTTGACCCCACATGACCCAGTTTCGAACTTGGCCTAGATTTCATAGAGAAGAACATTCTGACCAAGTTTCATGAAGATTGGATCAAAACTGTGACCTCTACAGTGCTTACAAGTCAAAATGTTGACGACGTACGACGGACATTTTGCGATCACAATAGCTCACCTTGAGCACTTCGTGCTCAGGTGAGCTAAAAATTAAAGTAAACAATTTAAAATCATAAAATAATTAAGTTTAAAATAGTTTGCATTAGGCAAAGAATGAAGAAATGTACAGTTTTTTGGTTGTTAAAAGGGAAATGCCTTTAAATTTATGTCAAAACAGATTATGTATACATCTAAACATAAAACAGTTTATAATGAACAGCTTCAAGTTACAATGTCATCTATAATGCATACAGACATGACAATATATGTAAGGATGCACAGAAGATGTTAATATATTCACATCACTGCATTTTGTGGTTGAATGTTTGTGTAGGGATCTAATTGTATAAATCTCTTTAATTATTTGCCTGTGGCAATATGTATAGCTTTAATCTACAGTCTTAAGACATATGCTCGAAAACAGAAACAAGATTTACTATTTAAGATGTCTTGTTTAATGAAATATATCTACAGCCTTCACAGGAAAATAAAACATTATCGTGTACTTTATGAATGTTTTATAGCAATTAGTGCACACTTCATAAAACTATTAATTAAATTAGAACTATGAATTGACAAATGAATTGACAAATTGTAACTTTTTTTATGCGATATTAGGCATTGTAATTAATTGAAACAAATATATTAGTCTACTGAGACTTTGTAGGTCATGTGTGGTCATTCAGTTTTTTCCTTGTCAGATTTCCCAATGACTTTTGACTTTGACAAAAGAGACAGTTCAGTGATACATTTTGTATAAGGGGTGCGCTACCCTAGCCCTTTCCGAATAGGCTCCTTAATCTATTCTTTAATATGCATGGGTTTTCTAAATGATAAATTTGAGACTACTTCTGAGTTTTCAACCATTTTATATGTCATTGAGGAGGAAACCAGAAAAGTGTTTCACAAAATTTAATGACACATTGCCTCAGTGGAGAATCTAACTAGGGACTTCTAGTCTAGTCAAGAGCAGGTATCCACTCAACCACTGAACCTCGATCACTATGCACTGCATTAAACATAACCTGAATACTTAGAAAATACTTAGAAAAATGCAGAATATATAATCATACAAACCTTTTCAGAATAAATTTGTAGAGGTTGCATGGGGTTGACGATGATAAGGGATGGTCCAGCGTATGTGTGTATAAGATTCCCGCCATATCTCTGTCGTAATGTATGCAGTGAACTGGATTCATTCAAATACCGCAGTAAACATAGATCCTCGGCTCTATCAAGCTGTGGTGCATTCGCCTGAAAAAACAAATATGCATGTATTAGATCTACAAAGAATGAAGATCATATGGTGATTTTGTTTTAATATAATGCAGGTCTAATAAGTAAGTAAATCTTGACTTTATTTAACAAGGCTGCAAATTTGGTGTCCCAACCTTTCATGTGGGCCGTAATATCTTTGATGCCATTTTTACACATTTCAAAATTTTAGTCATACCCAAAGCACTCATTATTTGCAATTATATGTGGTCATATGGTGCATGTCCAAGACATAATGTTATCAAATATTTTTCACTTAGAAAATTGCGCAAGGACAAGGCTAGAATACAGTCTTAATTAATCATACTGCCCAATCCTACAAACTGATGAATCACAATGTATCAAACAAAAAAGTTGGCAGATATGGGACATTTATTTGATTTCAAATTAGGCAAAAAACACAGGAAAAGTACTTAATTTTCTGATACAATATCTACTTAGCTTAATTTAAATGTAAACTACACAGATAAAGTTGAAAGGGAATCACAATTAAAACAAGCAAACAAAACTCTTAAATGAATGTTAAAACATGGTTGGTCAAATCAAGATTAAATGTTTGTAAGATTATAAGCAGACTTTTAGGGGAGGGGGGGGGTAACAATGAATCATTCACAAGTGGTTACCCAGGCTCTGGTATTCATGTGAATACTTTGAAGTTTGTTCTTATGATAACCTGTAAATCATAGTGTACTGTTTTATCAAAGCACTGACCAAAATCTTAAATGCATATTTATAAGTATTATCAAGCTGATATTACATCATCTTTTATTGCACTGTTGTCACAGAGATCATAAAAAGTATGTTTTCATCATACACAATAGTATACTGGCAAGTATCATGCACTATCGTATCATGCACTATCGTGAAATGACTAAATAACCAGGCAAAAATTGCAAATTTGGGCTTGTCAAATGTATAATTTTAGCATACACAATAATGCATGGGTTTTCCCCTACTTTGTGAAATGACCAAAATAAGCAGGTCAAAATCAAGCTTGACCATAGACTGTAAGGTCAAGTGCATGATTATGGTATAATAATTGTACATTATATTCTGACAATTAAACATGAATAATGCACACCTTGTGACATGAAGTAGTCATATATATGGGCAATTAATACTGCAATATTATGACCTCACGCTGTGTGCCATAATGAAATAATCCATGTTGTGCTTTACTATATGCATAAAAAGTATGTCTTTTGTAATTTTTAAACCCGACAAAAATAGAGCATTGTCCATCAGAGTTCCATAAAAACCCCAGAAAAATTGGAGCATTTACTTTTGTATACTTACATTTTACCTTAAGAAATTGCCAAGCAAGTTAATAATGGTGACATGTGAGTTCATTGATACTTGTTATTAGCACAAACCCTTTTTGGGGTTGTTGCGACAACAGAGTAATCTAATTTGTTTGTAATTAAATTGCTATACAGCCGATGGTGCTCTTCAGCACAGATTTGAATCCCACCGTAGAAGCAAACATACCCATTTCAATCAGAATATAATAAAGGGCTCAGGAAGGTATAATAAGGGCCAGGGCAGGGGCATAAGAAAGGTCAACTTCTAAAGATGGAAAATAGGGCACTCAGACGTGTATGATAATTTAGAATGTTTTACATAGTGACTGAACAGTAATAAATGTACTCACCTTTTCCACATCATCTTCATCCACATCCAGTATCTCTCCACCATGATCCAGTCTGATCTTTACACGACCTTCAGGTAGTCCATATCCCTCACCCTTTAACTGACTCGCTGATGCAAACCCTCCTTTGTGTACCAACCACACTCTCTCTGCATCCGTCCATGTCTTTTCTGATTGTATTTCTGTCTCTGATCGAGCCTGCAATACAAGAATATAAGACAACTAATTAATTTTAATATAAAATCAAGTGAAATGAACTATACTCCTCTCTTTGTAATACTGAAGAGCAACGCAACATTAATGGGAGCTGCAAATACTGGCATGGCTATTGTATGGAGGTTGTTGCTCAGCAGAGGTTATATTCGGAGAAAATGTCAGCTTAAGGGAAATGTTGAAGGTTTTGTTATGCAGGGGTTATTGCTTAACAGGGGTTGTTCTGTAGAGGTTATACTGTACAACAATCTAGCTGAGTCAAAAACTTGTCAAGTACACAGTGCAGTAATATGAACAAATATGGTACCTCCGAAAAACCATAACATCATAATGACAATAAAACGCAATGGACTGCAACATCGCCTCCCTGATGTTTCGGTGGTAGGATTAGAGACATACAATACACTTATACAAACATCAAGCAATAAAACTGGTTAAGTCGTCACCTCTATTTTAAGCAGTTAACTAAATATTTTGCAGTCCTACTTTCTTCAGTGAACAGTTTATTTATTATTGAAACTTGGCTTTAGACACTAAAGAAGTCAACAAGTTTTATACTTTAAACCTGTAAAACAATAAATAAACTTGTATTAGCACCTTCGATAAGTTGTTTCTTTGTAGACCCTACATGTTATATAACACCCATACAATACCCAAACTTAGTATGTAATTATTTTGAAAAATTTGAGAAATTGATTCTTGGCCAATTTATGAACATGGTTCATGAATAATTTCGACTATTTCATGAATGATTCATGAACTGTAACACAGGTTGACTGTTTTGCAGGGTTAATAAATTTATATCATTTCTATACCTAACAAGGGAGGGCATTCAAATTTATTCTATTTTGAATATTTTTGAACGTCTTATTGGATCATGATAACTACCATCTCCGATCCTTCAACTTTAACAACATTTTCTTTTTCCGAAAACAAGGTATGCATATTTAATTTTCAACCATTGCAATATCAATTTTTTTATTAATAAACATATTCAATTTTCCACCAATATCAATTATTTCTATCAGAAATATCATAGGAACGACACCGATAGATACTAGGAAAGATTAGACCATTGAAACTTATATGGACCATCTTGATTATGAAAATACCACAGAGGCAGTCAAACATGAACTTAAATTAAATAGCGGTATGAATGAACCCATCCAATAAATCACATACATTGTATATATAATTAACGTTAAAAAATTGATTAAGTTAAATTTTAAAATTTATTGTAAACAATGTGTCAACACTGATTGTTTCTTAAAGGTTTTCATAGGGTGACAACACCAAAATTTGGGCGGTGGGGGGTTATACTATGGATTTAATGCCATTTCTCAACAACTTTCATCAATAATTATTCTACAGCAGATCAATCATTCAAGGTTTCTTAAGTAATTAGACAGAAGCTAAAGTACCAGTACCAGAGCCTCCATTCTGAGTCAAACCCAGATTTGTGGGATACAAATCCAGCACACATAAAACCTCTGGACCATGGAATTGGCTCAAAAGTTTATAAATCATTCTCAAGACAAAAACTTGGTCTTGCCTGCAGGCCATGCCAAAGAATAATACTTATTGCTCCTAAATTTTGTTAATAAATCCAGGGAATAATTCTTAAAGGACTACAAGGGTTACTCGAACAAAGACTCCTAAAAATACCTGTCTCCAAAACTTTGCTTGTGTGGGGTTTAATAATACCTCTCCTCTGGGAAGATTCTTATTAAGGACTACAAGGGTTACTCGAACAAAGACTCCTAAGAAAACCTGTCTCCAAAACTTTGTTTGTGTGGGGGTTTAATAACACAACTGGTCAGGTCATGATTCTTAAACGGCTACAAGGGGGGTCAAGGGTCGAACAAAGAGACGTTTCTCATCAATATATATATTATTGAATATATTATAGAATATATATATAACTAATCGATTGTTCAGATTCGAGTGATTCATCAAAGATATTTGAAGCCTTTTATAGTCGTGTAATGAATATAAACGATTTAAACCACTAGAAATCTGCATAATTAATTAGATAGTGTCCATAAACGAACATACAGTATTATATATAATGCTAGCTTACATTTTACTGTATATATAGCTGCCAGCAGTTGATTTAAGAAGGAGTGTTTTAATGAAACTGTGAAACACAAATATTTACTATGGTGGGTGGTTACTGCCATTTTTTATTTGCTTTGTTAATTGAACCACTTCAACATGACGAGATTGGTTTTCTATTTTTAGAAACCCAGATGACATCAAATGAAATTTCGGTACTAGGCATCTACTGTACCTCGATCAGTCATAAGAAATACTCTGACATGGAAACTCATCAAAAATTTTCAAGTGAAAAAATGCCATTATACCGAAGCTAATTCCTTTTTTGTGACAACCTCAGATTTTAAAATTTTAGAAATAAATAATGTCTTCATGAGAATCCAACAACTTAACTGTTTAAAACTGTAATTAGCTTGTGTATCATTGCAGGTCATGATATTGAACAGAATTATTCACATTTCAGTTATTGTAGGTGCCTGGAGGCAGGCCTACATGATCAAGATGGCACAAATCAGTCACCATACATTTCCTCTTACATTAAGCCACCATATTGCATACACATCTGTAGAAGTGACAAAACATTTATAATTGCTCAAGTCTAAACTTCCATTGTAATATAATATAATTTCCAATATGATCTTATTGTATACATCAACAATGGGTAACTCTATAACTAATTAACTCCCCTATCTGCACACACTGATTTCAATAATAGACAAAGTTGTTAAAAAGATATATTGATAAATTGAGAATGTTAATAAATCGAAGACAACATGACATTTCAAAATTCAAATACAAGATTTGTGCAATATTGCAAAAGAAATGAGTCCATGGGGCACAGAAGCCCCACATGTGTCATTCGCACATTCAAGGGCCATAATCCAACTACATGCCAACTAATATCCCTTGTAGTACAAACACAATTATCATAGAATTCAATGCTCAGCAACAGAAGCCAAATTTTGTCATTTCAAGAGCTGTAACTCTCCTAATACTGCTTGTTACCAAGTAAAAATAATGACCTTGCAATTTTCAAAGAATATTCAGATTGGTAACAAAAGTTGAAGATCTTTTGATCTTGCTGAATTTCCATACTTGATTGGTTCTAAATCTACATTGAATAGACTGCTATAAACTTATAAAGGTGAATCGGCTTCACATTTCAATTACTCCAGTATAAGTTTCAGTGAATTGGGAAGATGTGATATTGAATGTTTATATAGGGTAGATAAGACACCATAGAATCAACAACATAAGTGTAACTGCTTGATAAACATACTTTTATAGTCACAAAGTCACAAACGTGAAAATATTCAAATCAAAGAACTTTAGAAGTCTAGCAGTAGTGAAGGGATCTATAAAACTTGTTACAGATAATAAATGTTGACTGGTTTACAAATAGTCACCCCTCCCTACTCCCCGTTCCATTCACTGTAAAAGATTATTTGACTCATTTCAATTAATAATCACCATCCTTGGGGTTAAAGAGAATGGCTATACATACCAGTAATATGAGTACAATGTATGTTATTGTGTTGATTTTGAAGTCAAAAGACCATACTGTTGCATGATAAAAATGATTTACTGACTTTACAATATTCAATAGCCCTTCCCGGACCAGATCATGCACGGTTTGTAAACAAATATTTCATTGTCAGAAATTTAAAAATGCATGATCATGATAATTATACAATGTACCTTTAAATGCTACACTCTTACTTGCACAACCATAATACCAGAACTGTACCCTATGACAAATGCTGACTAATGACTTCAAATCATGCAAAGTTATAATTTATCATGAAACATATACCATGCGTTCATGAAGTAGGCTTGAACTGTATATAAGAAACCACTATATTAAAGCAAATATCATGTATTCTACTGTATCGAATCACATAGCATGCTAATAAACCATAAAGTAGCCAAAAATCTCCTTTAAGGTATATATACCTGCTTGACTCAGCAAAAAGGCTTGTATTATATATATAGTTCCGTTTAAAGAAATATAAGCCATACAGACTAACCTTAGTATGTCTTCCGTGATGAACCTTATGTGGATGAGATACATGTCCGTGTTTCAACATAATGCCGGTCGTTTTAATCGTAATAATAACATGCACACAAAATAATATCAAATAATATCACATGTCATATTTAACGTATAAATTCCGCTCATTGTATAGTATTCAATATTGTAACCACTAAAGACAAACAGAAGAATTTAAGGCCGACCATACGACCCTACGTTATATTGTTGACTTTATTGGGATTCCTCACTCTACCGTGAATAGGTTCATAAACTCAACCACGACACTTGCTATATAATGTACCGGTAGATATTTTGCCTATATGCCTATATACAAGTTATAAGTTATACACATAAAAGGCAGGTTAATCATAACCGTGAATATAACGTACAAGCTACATACTACATTTATATACTGACATTGAATAAATAGGTTGAATAGTAAATGCTTACTATGTGGAAAATGTATTTACTTATATAGATGACCTTACCTAGCTACTTGTACAATTAAAACTAGTGTCAATAAAAAAGGCAAATAGTCTGCCCGGTTAAGAGAAAATGCAGATCAATTTTACATGAACACTAAGACATATATACCGAGAATGACTCATTTATTAATTTCATAATGTTTAAATTTTTGTCCAAATTTATTTCACATGTAAGTTTTTTTTTAATTTTGGAATTTATCCAATTTTAAGCATAATGTGTAATTGAAATACATATTTGATCATTATAGTATTGTTAAAAGAACAGGTCTTTGTTTTACATGTGACATGATTGTAGCCAAATAAAAATGATAATTAAAAAAATAAATGATATTATATAAGTATTTAAGAATTGAATTCACCAGACAAATTTCAGTTCTCTATTAAGACCCCCCTCACACAAACACATGTTCTTTAAGTAACCTCCATGTCTCTCATTTAGCCCCACCCCCACCTCCCTGGATAAAGTGCAAAAACCCAAATAAATAAATTAGGCTATAGCTAGTTTGCGATAGAAAAAAATTGTGTTTTTTAAAGATTTCTGAAAATCTATTCATCATATTTTGGTAAAAAATTACACAGAACTACAATAACTTCCTACCTACTCCCATTTTGAATTTCATAATTTTAAGTCACCAATTAAAAGACATTTATTCTTTATTACATATTGAAATTGCATGCGTATTTACAGTTTAACGCAGGGAGGTAATCTGGTATTCCATTGATAATTTACTATCAATTATTTAACCGTTACAATCCGTGGATCAAGACTTAGGAGGCCCTTGTGATTCGGTTTATTTAGGTGTGTCGCTTGTAAACAATGTACAACAATAACATGTACTTCGTCATATTCACAGACGGGCCTCGCATGTGTTAAATTTAGTAGGTTGCAAATACGTAAAAATACCGTTGTGCGTATCACATGACCGTAAAATTGGCTGTTGCAAGTATCAAGTCTTCTAACTTGATTTTTCATACAAAACTACAAATATGTTACATAGAACTTATGAACAAAACTTTTTTAACTCATTTCCGATGTTGCTGAAATTTCAATGTGTATTAGGTAGATATATTTCATTTACTCGTGCAAAATTTCATACATGTAGGTTTCGTAATTACAGAGAAATGTCTAAAAAACACGATTTTTTCTATCGCAAACTAGCTATACAAAGTCTAACACTGTCAAGACAAATTTACCTTATTTCGAAAATATTCCATTTAAAAAATAAAA
Organism: Spisula subtruncata; assembly: GCA_963678985.1. NCBI lineage: Eukaryota > Metazoa > Mollusca > Bivalvia > Venerida > Mactridae > Spisula > Spisula subtruncata. The sequence goes on along the minus strand of OY787672.1, from coordinate 36,787,052 downwards.
TATTCAAACACAATAACTGCACAGGACTAATGTTACTATGGTGATAAAACCCAACGTTTGTTGTTAATCAACATCAGAATATAAACAACAAACAACATGAATTAATCATCAACAAGTTCAAATACAAACAACATTGGGCCACCATTAATGTTCAGGGATCAGAGCCAAAAACAACTGATGACACACAACAGACAAGGGTGTATGTATTCATTGCTACTATAAATTTGTGAGAAATGATTAATGTCAATGATTCAAGGTAAGGACATCATCACTACTGACCTAGTGTGTAAAACTATAATGACATCTTATCAATTAGCAACAATTATTGTATTTTCATTTATTTTGGATGTTACTTTATTTTCCAAATATCGATTTTAATGCATATGAAAACCATTTACTCAAACAGCTCATAACAAGCAAGTCCAGGAAACTTTTAAGCATCCTGAATCCACAAAACAGCAAGAATAATTGGCCAAATACTGCTGCTTCATGCAACATTCATTTTTAATCAGTTGGAACCCAGGACAGAGTTACAAGACATGGCAAACAACTTGAACCCAGGATTCGACACTCAATTCAAACAGCTTCAAACCAAAAGTCACTGAGAGCTAAAGACAAAGAAATACTTCTAACTTTGACCTTTCAAAGCCGTAGCAAAACATCAAATTCGACCAAACAGAATTGGAATTATTAAATTATCAAACTGATGTAAGAGTGAGTCTCTGCAGTTGAGACTGTTGAATAAATTACATGCATTAATTATTTAAACCTCAAAGTAATTAATTACATCAATTAGTTATGTTTTAAAGCATTGTTTACACATCTTTACTAATTTATTTGTAAAATTTTCATTTCAAAATAATTATCTGAGATACCAAGACATTTATGTAGTGCTACCAAAATGAATACCCTGCACTGTAAACTTGCATTGGCTGTATATTGTTTTATAAGACCTGGTTTAAAGGGGTATACTGCCCTTACTTGGACTGCCTTCATGCAGGTCATTATCATTTACTATTTGTTTGTAGAAGTGTGTCCAGAGTCCATAAATGTATCAAACTTAACTTTCTGCTTCTTCAATCCAATTTAAAGCTCAAAGTCATTGGCCATTTAGGTAATGGCCAAGCGCTGGACAACCCAAGAAATATATATTTATAGACCTTGAACCGAACGTTTCGAATTAATCTCTGTAGTCAATGGAACCAAACATGACAAAGTTAAACAAAGTTAAACAATATGCTCACTAGTTGCAAGCATTTGCATACTTATAACTGTAGTTGATAGTAGTATGAATGATGAACAGTTTGCATAAAGTAAAAACAAAATTTCACTTTTCAAAATATCGGAAAATGTATTGCATCTCCCTTTAAGCCGACACACGGTGACAACCAGTGACGAATCAGGAATGCATTGATACCCAGTCATAGTGCTATATCTTGCTGTAATACCCTATCAGTTTACATAGCAGTAATATCTGTCTGCTTTTATGTAACAACTTGAACATTTATAACAATGTTTGAGATCAAACACTTGAGGTAAATGAATGTCGCCTTGTTCACAATGTTAAACATCACCTAGGAAATACACATGTAGAACTTGAAGTTGAACTGGCTGTTTAACTTGTTGCTGTTCGACTGCATCTGTTTGCAGTGCCTAAGTGTGCTATTGAACATTTTGAAAGACTCTAACTTCAAGTAGTTTTACTATGTAGATTTAACTTAAAAGACGGTGGATGATGACCTGTTGAGTCATTGGAGAAGAAGTTATACTAAGGGAAGTAACTCCAGATGTATTTAGACTACCTTATACTACTAGGTTTTCTAAATTCCAGGACTTAATAATAATCAGATTTTTGAAAGACTAATTAAAACTGACACTAAACTGTTAAAAGGTTCAAATAATGACTTCAGTGCAACAATTTGCAATGCAAATAACACAAAACCTTCATATTTATTACTTCTGAATATTCAGGAGCATACCTTTTCTGTTTTGCTGTAAAAGCAAAAATATGACAAAATTAACGTCTAGAATACATTTAAAGTATTACCTCACTCTCATCAAGCGAACTGCAATCTTGTTCCACTTGAAACATTGCAATAATCTGCTGCAGGTCCATCTGCTGGCAACTGTCTTGCCTGGTAAATCTGGGTTTAGCAGGTTCTTCCACTATCTGGGTAGCCTGTAAGCTACCATCAACAGCAACGCTGTTTATATGTCTAGCTTTCAAGGGTGAACTTGGCCTTGGTGACACAAGACTTCCACTACTAGTCCTTCGTCGAAGTTTCGGTTCCTGCTCATGACCATTAAGGGCAGGTTTTGAAGGAATTGTTTCATTTCCTTTTGATTTAACAGAATGTTTGTCCACTAAGACTTGAGGTCTTATTTTGTCAGTGCTACCTTTTCTCTCCAGTAGTCTAGGTTTAGTTGCACTGTCCCTCGGTGAAGGTTGGGAAGTCCTTGAAGTCTGGCTGATTCTAGGTGATGGCGATGCAGGTTTAGTTCTCGGAGAGTTACTCACTCGTGGTGAATTACACACCCTAGGTGAATTGCTTACCCTAGGAGAGGCTGAACCTCTTGGAGATGCTTGGACCAATTTTCGTGGAGAACCTTTGGGAGATGGCTGCTTTGTGGCTGAAATTACTCCCCTACTTGACTTCCTCTCTAATGGTGGCTTCCCAACCTTGTCCTTGTCCCCTTGGCCAGCCTTTGATGCCATTGAGCTATCTCCAGGTAAAGTTCTACTCATTGCCTTTTTATCGACACTCTTAGCTGCTTCAGCTTGCATTTCTGGAGCTGAGAATGATTCTGTTATTGAAACAAACTTGTTTAGGTCAAGAGCTACGTATTCAGTGCCACCATCCTTTCGAATGGAGAGGAAACTGTCCTCAGAATCAGATTTTTTAACCGGTCTCTTAACAGGTTCACCAGGAACACCTGGTAGTTTCCTACCTGAAGATGTTCGCTTTAAAGTTGATATAGTGGGTACTTCTTTGTCCTTCTGTCCATCCAAACTTTCACTCGAAAATGTTTTCAAATTCAAACTCTGTTTTATTAATGGCCTTGTCCTATCAGCAGATCCTGCTCTGTCTGCATAAATCTTATTCCTGATTATGCTCCTTTTAGGAATTGCTGTTTTGGCATCAGATGATTTTGTTGATGCTAAAAGTCCCTTTCTAGGACTAGAATTGCCACTTACTCCAAACTTTTCCCCTATTTCGTCACAATCATCATCAGAATCAGTTAAACCTTTCAATGAAAGTTTCAGATCAGAATTAGAACCATAAGTGGCAGATTTTTGTTCAAATGATATTGGATTTCCAGCTGAAGATGCCCTAATTTGTGGAGACACTTCCCTTTCTTTCCTAGTTCTAGTGTGTACAGCCTTCCCCCTTACAATTCGGAAACTCTGTGACCCCGAGACTCTAGCTCTATTAGGCGACGCACTTGTAGGCCTTTCAACAGAATGTTGTACAAGGTTATCAATAGTATCTCTTACTGTTCTACGAGTGTTTACTAACACACTGGAATTACCTCCCCTTTGTAATCCTGAAACCAGGTTCTCAAGACCTTCTTGTTGCTTATTAAACTGTTGTTCTACCTGATTTTTTTCTACAGACTCTAATTCATACTTTTCTATTTCAACACCTTGTTCCAATGATTCCAAAGAACTTTTCAAAATTTCTTGATCAATGACTTTAATAGTTTTACAACACGCTTCTTCCACTGACTTTAAAGCCTTAGCATCTTCACAATTTATATCAGTTCTCTCATTATCTGCAGCATTTGAATCAATTTCAACATTAGTAGAATGGTGATATTTACTTGCGTTTTTGTCTAATTTATTCCTGACACGGCTTAAAGCGCGTTCTAGTATCTTATCTCTATCCTCGGCATTATCTGTCCTTGGTGATTGATGAACATAAAATTTCACACTGACATTGTCACTCACAGTGTTTTCTTCATCGGTTAGATCATTGGAGGCACAATTTTCATCGACTTCATTAGAGCTTAGATTCAAGTTTTTACTGCCTATTGAAGAGTTCTGACTGTCAGCTTCTTTATCAGTAACCTCGTTATTTTTACTAGGAGTTTCTTGCTGTTTCTCCTCCAGGAATCTGCGACGTCGACTTACGAAGCTAGAACTTCCGTGTCTAGAGGAACTCCCCTCCCTGACAGGGGGAACTGGCCTCTCTGCTTCCATCGAGGAACAGTTTCAAGATCTCCTGAGAAACCAAAGTTGTGAAATTAAGAACATGTAGAAACCAGAAATTTTACTTTATTTGATAAATATCAGTCTTCTGTTATTACCACTAAATTTGTAACTCCCAATATGCTTTTTTCATATTGTATTTAAAGCAAAATTAAAGCCATTTAATTTTATTTTAAAACTAGAATAAACTACTACACAACAAAAAGGGTTTTTTTATAAAAAAATAAATATTGAAGCTTTTTATTGCAAAATTCCTCTCATAAAATATCCAGTACTGAATGTGAAAATGAAAACCAAACACATAAAATACACTAGATTAGCCTTATAACAAGTTTGATTATATTTACATTAATTTTTCACAGTTTAGAGCAAAACAGTTATAAAAATTTGAACAGTGAACAAATTTGATACATTTTAAAAAATGTTTAACATTTTATAGTTTGTGTACCGAATTAAAATTTAATTTTACACTGAAAAAAGAAATTAATTTTCTATTGAACTAGTGAACAAATCAGAGTATTGTTGAACTGTTTATAAGAAACTTGGTCGAAATTATCATGACAGGCCCACCTGTTAGACAGAAAATTAACAACAGACATAAAATTAAATGAAGTAGGGTGATATGGAGAAATGTTTTCCTAACTAATTTATGTTTCCACCTAGAAAGGATAAAAAAACACGAAACAGGTGTTTGAAGTACCTGTATATTGCCCTCCACAAATCAAAGTATACAAGAAGTAATTTAAGTGTTTTGCTAATATAATTGTGATAGCTGCCTTATAAAAGATGGCAAAGAAACCTGAACATTCATGTGTTCCAAAATATCGAAGATTTTCAGATTTTTAAAAAAAAAATTATTTAAGAATTGGAATTTTATATGAAATATTGAAACTAATGCAAAGTGTAGAATTTAGAGGCCTAGGTAATCCATAAACACTTTTAGATCAAAATACAGGGTGTTTCAGGACTTGAAGATTTGCTAACTTAATTTTATTCATTAACTTCTTAGACCTTTTTACCCTCAGTCCTTTTTATCTTTAAGAAAATCCACAATTTAAATAAGGACAATTCACTCACTAACTATATTCATTTACATAGACAAAGCTCTCCTTAAATTAATCCAGAAATGCTTCATCATCTCCACTTAATTTTACAAAGTTTTCAAACAAAATAAAATCCTATTTTATTTAAAAAATACAAATATTGCCTAACCGTTCTACTGATGCAGCTCTATTACTTTTCAATTGTGAATACTCTCCTTTTTTTCAAAAAAATCCAGAAATTTTCAAAAAATGTACGTCCAAATTAGAAACACTGACCTTAATGTTAATGTAGATGTCTTCGACTTCAGATAACCATCTCAAATCAATCAATAATATGATTCCATATTAAAGTTTAGAAGACAATTAAATACTAATTGACGTCAAAAGTCTGCCAAAATCATTGCATGTTTTCTTGTTCTAACTGGGTAATTTTGAATAGCTATTGTTTAAAACATTTATATACATTTTTAAATGCATCCATTTTTAATACATTATTGTAATTAAATGACATAAATGCACTATTCAATTTTTAATTGAAACTATAATACAAAATCATCAAAATCATACATCAATTAATGATTTAACGATTTGTGTTACGTCTTTTAGTATATAATTTACCCAAGTTATTACATTCGATAACTTATCAGGTCAACTTGTATTAAACTTGCAGAAATATTTTCAGTGTCTTGACTTAAAATAATAAGTCAACTTTAGATTTATCTTAATTAATGATGATCTAAACGAGATAGTATTACAATAAAAAATCCCTGTAAGTTTACGTTTAACAATCGGCTTTTTTGAATCATTACATGCCATTTAATTCAGTCTGATTTGATTTCTTGACTGTTGTAACTTAATACTATAATTCAATTAAGTATGTAGTGATCGAGGGTAAATTAAAGACATTAACTGAGTTTGCCAAAATTATAATAGTTAAAAATTCATTCATGCATTTTCAATACACAAAGATGGATTTGTGTGGGTTTTTTTAATGAAAAGTAAAATTAAAATGGTACAATTTTTGGGAGCTTGATACAGATGTTTGAAGGACTTGAAATAGAGTTTCATGGATAATATCTATATGTTTTAATTGACAACTGTAGTCTTAAGCTAAGTAAAGTCATTGTCCTAGCAGAGTGACCTCCCCTTATAGATGTCAAAATTAAATATTTTGTAAATAATCAATTTAATTAATATTCTTTGAGGTTAAAAGATCAAAATTAATAAATTATAAAAGCCTTTAAACAACATGTTTACCATTTTGATTCTGTGCTGTTTTAAGCTTCCTTGACATGCAATAATCTCCAACTGGTTATTTTGCTGCTGTATTGTTGTGGTCCCCTATTCTGTGACAAAGAAGATGGTTTCAAGGTTTCATAATTACATGTGGAAACAAATTCTAAGACCTGACCTGCCAACAATGCTGCTAAAAATGCTGACTGTATGTGGTAGGTTCTTAAAATGCTTCCCTTAAGCCAATATGAAACCTTAAAATCTTACAAATTTAAAATAATTTCAGATTAAATAAAGCAAATGCTTTATCAAGATTTAAGGTCCAGACACTGCAGCTGTAAAAAATGATAACACTTCCAAATCCAACAGACTGACAATTGTTAGCATTTGTCACAGTAGTGGTGTTTGGTGTCCTTTCAATGTGATCATCCGATCTGTTCATTTGGTGATTCATTCTACATATTTCATCACATCCATTTCTTCTTCCCTGATTTAAATTAACAGGTCTGTCACTGTAACCATGCTGTGACATTCAAATTTTATTTCCTCAAAATGAACATAATTATGTTTTTCCAGGTGAGCACACCTTTTGCACTTTCCTGCACTTCAACCACTACCACCATGTAAGTTTTATCTTTCACTGTTCAGCATGTAGTTTCTTCAGTATCATTTTCTATTTGTACGTTTTATCCATCATATATTGCATATATATAATATATTCATCCTTTCAGCAGAGTACTTTCTTCTCGCAATATCATTTTCAATTTATGTATTTCATTATGTAACATCATATTGTGTAATATTTAATCCTTTCATGTATTTCAGTATTGTATCATATATATCAAAATATGCACAATTTGTACAAAAATAATATACAGCACAGCCTCTGTTGAGCAAACTTTAGGGGCTGCAAATATTGGTTGTTGTAGAGGTTGTTGTTCAACAGTAAAATTCACTAGATGGTACAGTGTGACCTCTACATGGCTGCCCTACCTAGAGAAATAGTTACCTCTCTTAAGCACCATGAAACATTTTTATCCAGAAGTTATCATTCACCGAAAAGTGAACCTCTTCAGAGCAATAACCCCTTTAAAAGTTAACCTCTTCAGAGCAATAACCCCTTTAAAAGTTAACCTCTTCAGAGCAATAACCCCTTTAAAAGTTAACCTCTTCAGAGCAATAACCCCTTTAACCTATCAGGAGCAACATTACCTCTGCACAACAGACACACTTTGTGCTTTCCCAAATGGTGTTGCTCTATAGAGGTTATATTGCATATCAATTAGCATCAATTTGATATTCCCACTTTCACTTTCAGATAGTCCAGTATTATCCAAAACTCATTCTCTATATTTTACCTGTCCAGAGCATCAACATTTCGTTGTACAACAGCCACAATTTGTGTTTTTTCCCAAAGGGTGTTGCTCTACAGAGGTTTTGTACTGTATGTCAGAATAAATAATTCCACTTTCAGATGCTACAATAATATCCACAATTCACTACTAGTATCTATATTTGTAAGTATTTTCATGTATTATATCCAGCTGCACATATAAATAGCTATGTTACCACAGAGATACTGCATGAACTACTATCCTCCGCTGGTTTCTGTTCCCTAGACAATTTCCATGCATTTCCATATCAACAAAAACATCTTTATTATTCGCTAGACAATATCATTAATTCAAATATTCATATCCCACAAAGTCTAATGTACGCCATTCCATATATTGCAGACCTGCAGGAGCAAACCATTGTGAAGTTGTGCTCTCAATATTGTGAGTAAGTGTAACTTTTTCAAAAATAATTTTTTTTATCTATTTACTAGTACACAAAATTCAACAACCAAGCTAGCATGAAACTTCAAGTGCTCCAAATATCATGAGTAAGTGCACACTGTAGTCCTACTTCTTTTTCCACAAAATATGTTTTTCGAAAATGCACATACAAAATTCAACAATCCAGCCAGTGTGAAACTCACTGCTCTAAATATTTTGAGTAAATTTATAATTATGTGGACTAAATGTACTTTTTCAATTAAAAATATTTTTTCAAAAATCTATAAATTTTTATACACAAATTTGACAGATTGCCGACTATCATTACAATTGAGTCTATAGAAAACAGCCCGATCCTTTTCTATATTTATCAAATATATCTACACATAATTGTCAGTTAATAGCCTTAAGAAAACCGAAAATTAATAATGCCTTCCTTTTAATCGAAAGCTCTATTAAAGCTAGGCCACAAAAAATGCAATTGAATAAATATGACTACATTGAAATTGGCAAAAAATATGAATGAATGCACAACTAAAGATAGTTTATCAAACTACTATGAAGAAAAACGTGAAATCAGGTCAAGATTTTGTTGCAAAAAATCTAATTTTGTTCACATAACTTTGAGGAAGTAGATGAAATTGTAGTAGCTGCATAGATGCATAGTAAATGATAATTTAAATACAATATGACACTTTCGTGCAGTATAAATCATCTCATAGATATTTTACAGCCATATTATAACACTCTCTGTTTAAAATCATTGTTTTTTTAGAGCACAAGTTATAGCTCTTTCATGCCAATAAAATTCAAAGTGTTAGCACACAATTGTTGATATCAAAAGATCTTAAAAATCCATTTCAAACATTTAGTGCAGTTTTTTTCGCTTACTGATATGTAAAACCTATTTAAGACAGATTACAAACACCAAGTCAGATCCATCACTTTTGAATTTCACTCCTCAGAATCCGCAACTCCTTTTATATCAAATGCACAATAGCCGCTAGCTGCTATATCCAGAAACACACTGAGCATATTCCATACAGTGACGGATGTTCCATATATCATTTTCAATACAATTTCCTGCTTATCGCCTTCTTGACATATTACTTTCATTTTTTTATCATCTATGATTTTTATCAGTTGAACAGGGCAAATACACGCTCATTCAACACTAAAACATACTGACTGCCAATCACCAAATATAATGTAAAATCATTTAATTTTGCTAGGACAAAATTTTGTGGTTTTGGTAAAAAATACCATTTCAATGGGGTGTTAGTTTGTGGATTTTGCATTTCAGGTAATAAATACAAGGGTCAAAATTATTGTTTGATGGGATTTGATTTCGTGGTTGAAAGTGAATTATGAAATCCACGAAATTTAATCCCCCACGAAAATTAATGATTTTATAGTATACTGAGGCGGCCTGGATCACCAAATATATATGGAAAGATAACAATCCCAGTTGGTTTCCAAAAAACTATAAACCACACTGCAATCAACACTCCGCTATTATTATAGCCATTATATTTATTGACCATGATACTGGGAAATGCATTATTGGCACAACTGTTTTGAACATTAAGGCATCTCATTCAATAAACATTAAGACAAATGAAATTCCATGAAAACAAGACTTTCAAACGAAATTCCCAACTTCATACACGCCAGGGGTCAGTGTGTTCCTCAAGCTGAAAGTAACTTTTGGAAACAAAAATTCAGACCAACTTAATTTTCCCCATCTAACCTTATCTATTACAAGAGGACCATGATGGCCCTATATCGCTCACCTGATTATAAATGAAGCCCTGCACAATTTAGACTAACAAAGGTAGAGCGTAAATATAGAAACTGGTGACCCCCGGGGCGGGGTCAATTTTGACCTCAGGGGCATAATTTGAACAATCTTGGTAGGGGACCACTAGATGGTGCTACATACCATATATCAAAGCTCTAGGCATTGTAGTTATAGAGAAGAAGATTTTTATATGTTTTCCCTATATAAGTCTATGTAAAACGGTGACCCCCGGGGCGGGGCCATTTTGACCTCAGGGGCATAATATGAACAATCTTTGTAGGGGACCACTAGATGATGCTACATACCAAATATCAAAGCTCTAGGCATTGTAGTTTTAGAGAAGAAGATTTTTATATGTTTTCCCTATATAAGTCTATGTAAAACGGTAACCCCCGGGGCGGGGCCAATTTGACCTCAGGGGCATAATATGAACAATCTTGGTAGGGGACCACTAGATGATGCTACATACCAAATATCAAAGCTCTAGGCATTGTAGTTTTAGAGTAGAAGATTTTTATATGTTTTCCCTATATAAGTCTATGTAAAACGGTGACCCCCGGGGCGGGGCCAATTTTGACCCCAGGGGCATAATATGAACAATCTTGGTAGGGGACCACTAGATGATGCTACATACCAAATATCAAAGCTGTAGGCATTGTAGTTTTAGAGAAGAAGATTTTTATATGTTTTCCCTATATAAGTCTATGTAAAACGGTGACCCCCGGGCCGGGGCCAATTTTGACCCCAGGGCCATAATTTAAGCAATCTTGGTAGGGGACCACTAGATGATGCTACATACCAAATATCAATGCTGTAGGCATTGTAGTTTCAGAGGAGAAGATTTTTATATGTTTTCCCTATATAAGTCTATGTAAAACGGTGACCCCCGGGGCGGGGCCAATTTTGACCCCAGAGCCATAATTTGAACAATCTTGGTAGGGGACCACTAGATGATGCTACATACCAAATATCAAAGCTCTAGGCATTGTAGTTTTAGAGAAGAAGATTTTTATATGTTTTCCCTATATAAGTCTATGTAAAACGATTAGTAAGGTTGCATAAGACTATAATTACAGCTTAATAATTGTTTAATAGTTTGTAAACATACAATCACTGTAAACGATGATAACCCTAATATCCACATTCTGCATTTAATTTAAATTAAAGCCTCAAAGCTGCTAACAAGTACACATTTCGTAGTTCTACAACTAAAATATAGTAAGAGAGACAACTCTTACATGATCACAACCAGTATAATTACAGAGTACACTCCCTTTGATAGAATGAAAATCAAGGTTTTTCTATTACTTGACCTAGTAGCCTAATTTTTGACCTCAGATGACCCAATATCGAACTTGACCTAGATTTTGTTAAGATGATCATTGTGACCAAGTTTCATAAAGATTAGGCCAAAATTGTGACCGCTAGAGAGGACACAACCCAATTGTTGACAGACGGACGGACGGACGGACGACGGACGAAGAGTGATCACAAAAGCTCACTCTGTCACTTTGTGACAGGTGAGCTAATAAAGGTTTTTCCAGCATGAAAATGTTCAACAGAACTGTCTTCTAATCCCTTCAACAGCTTAATTGCTACAGTGTTACCGAAGTCTGAACCCAAGTTCAGGCATCAATGTTTCTGCTGCTTATTAGTTATTGCATATCCAGCACTTTGATTCAACCACAGATACATTTAAATCCCATAATAATGAAGGTATCCAAAAGAATTTAAGCATCCATAATAACATTATTTTTAACTATTTATTATTTCTTTAAAAAAATGATCACTTTTTCATGCAGATTGAATCATTTCCTTCAGTACCTAATAGTCTATTTTAAGATTTAATTTCACACAGCTTGTACCAAAATAAAGTCCAAATTTAATCAACTGCACGAAGTTGAAAGTAACAAATTATATGTCTGTACTTATATCCACAGAACAACTACCCGAATGTTATCCAGATTTTTCAGTCCAGCGTTAAACTGACGGGTCGTTCACTTATTAACTGAAAGTTCACAACAGTACTGAGAGAACAGTATACCAAAGTTATTAATTTTTTCGATGGAATTCACAGATGGTCCGCTGTTATCTATCAGAATATTGACTTCACTTTTAACACCCAATATCTTAACAATAAAGCCATAGCATAAGAGAATTTCATCACAAGCGATTAAAAGATTTTCCCAACTATTCTTCTCAAGTGTAAACATGCTAAAACAGCGCATGTTTGAATGTGAATGATGAAAACACACTTCATGTTCACACAATATCTAAGCCATATGACACTATAAATCATTAATATATATCACGTTTATAATTCATTATTGTATGAAAATTCAAAAGTGGTTTTTCAAATGAGATTTAATCAAACAGTGTGTGTATATAAATATACGTATGATATATTCCATGGCACACAAGGTACTGTTAAACACAACTTGTCATAGCAATCAACTTGCAAGTCTATGCGTAGAAAAGCACATTAATTAATTACGTCCCTTTTTAACCTCCAAAGATAATTTTCACATAATTCAGCCCTGTCTAAAACATATGCATAGAAATCACCCATCAAACAAATTGAAGCAATTAAATTATGCAAACTGATGCATGCACCAGTGCAGCATTTAACACTACACTGCATATACAATTCATCAAAACATTATACATTTATTTAAAGTAAAGATGCAATAATCTTTATCTATGACTAATTGCAAATTATAGTCCAAGACAATTATCATTTACTTGAAGCAGGATTATAAGTTACAAGACCAACCTAATTGCAATAATGCTAACAGCATAAAGACACAGGACGAGCAATGACACAACACTAAACGTCAGTCACAGGATGACCTTACTTTGGCATTCCAAAATCATGCACTAAACGGTCGGTCACAGGATGACCTTACTATGGCATTCCAAAATCATGCACTAAACGGTCGGTCACAGGATGACCTTTACTATGGCATGCCAAAATCATGCACTAAACGGTCGGTCACAGGATGACCTTACTATGGCATGCCAAAATCATGCACTAAACGGTCGGTCACAGGATGACCTTACTATGGCATTTCAAAATCATGCACTAAACGGTCGGTCACAGGATGACCTTACTATGGCATTCCAAAATCATGCACTAAACGGTCGGTCACAGGATGACCTTACTATGGCATTCCAAAATCATGCACTAAACGGTCGGTCACAGGATGACCTTTACTATGGCATGCCAAAATCATGCACTAAACGGTCGGTCACAGGATGACCTCACTATGGCATTCCAAAATCATGCACTAAACGGTCGGTCACAGGATGACCTCACTATGGCATTCCAAAATCATGCACTAAACGGTCGGTCACAGGATTACCTTTACTATGGCATGCCAAAATCATGCACTAAACGGTCGGTCACAGGATGACCTTTACTATGGCATGCCAAAATCATGCACTAAACGGTCGGTCACAGGATGACCTTACTATGGCATGCCAAAATCATGCACTAAACAGTCGGTCACAGGATTACCTTACTATGGCATGCCAAAATCATGCACTAAACGGTGGGTCACAGGATTACCTTTACTATGGCATGCCAAAATCATGCACTAAACGGTCGGTCACACGATGACCTTACTATGGCATGCCAAAATCATGCACTAAACGGTCGGTCACAGGATGACCTTACTATGGCATTCCAAAATCATGCACTAAACGGTCGGTCACAGGATGACCTTACTATGGCATTCCAAAATCATGACAAGATGCAGCATCAACAAATGGTCAAAGCACAATTAAGCCTACTTATGGCATCCTTTTAAACATCTCGTAGGACTAGCAAAGGAACACCCTTTTTATTTAGTTCTATGATCACCAAGTGTTGCTTAGACTAAGCAACACTTGGTGATCATAGAACTTAATAAAGGTAAACCAACAACTTAAAGTTACAGCACTAATATGTCAGCACACCAACATGTGCTCACTTGACTAGCAAAGATGAACCACCAATAGAGGACTTGCAAAGACCACTAAGCAAAGGAACATTTGGTATCAACGACAACTTGCGAAGGTTCACAACCAAAACAGATGCACACAGGACTTTGATGGTATAAGGACCAACATAATGAACACAAGCGACTTTTAAGTTTGCCATTAACAAATGGTATAGCATTAAAATTATACACAATTAGCATACGAATGTCAAATAATGTTGCTTGACTAACAATGGAATTGCATAGCAGGACGTCACCAAATTCAGTTTGTTTGCTTTTATTCAGGCAAAAATATAATACTTGCTGCTGATACACTTGTTTCATTAACACTAATTCAATTATCACAGTGACCACAACACACATTTAGATCCAGCAAAACTTTCAAACTGTATGATTAATTCAAATCCATGTGCATAATTATAATGCAGACAGAATAGTTTTATAAGTAGGGTACTTTATCCATCCATCACATTATATATCCATATACTAACAAGGTAGCAATAACAATGACAGGTGTTTATTTCAAGATGTGAGTTCACTTTTCAACTAAGTGTTTTCAGTTACAAAAATCAAAGTAATATTTGAAGCAGTAAATTGTCACTTAAGACATATGCATCCATCCAATAGGATGTCAACAAGATACCCTGAATATGAGATTTCGTGTACCGTAAAACCTCAAGTATAGCTCACAGGCTTTATCAACTGATGCAGGATAGTACCAAAAAATCGGATACAAGCGCATAGTTTGTTCAAAGTTAAATGATAATGGTTATAAACATTATCTCATCCATCAGGTAAACTGTGTTAATTAAGGTATAACTGGGGTATATGAGTTAACTATAAAACCCGCTATTCCCTCATCAGTATTACTTATTGAATCGACTGTACCACTGGTGATATTTAATGACAAGGTGAAGTTATTTTCCAAATATTTTCTTAATTTCTTTAATTTTTCGTTGTATTTTTCATGCCTTTATTGCCCCTTTTCACTGAATATTTGCTCATTTTTTACTAGAGTGGAATAAAAAGTTGCGACTCAAAAATGGGTAGTTACGGTACATGAAGAGAATTGATAAGATCTTGAGGACAATATTGCAGTATTTTCACTGTATTATCAGCAATGTTTGATAGCAATCCCCTGGTTTAAAACATTTATCAGGTAAAGAAATCAAGATTTTTCATGAAACACTCGATGAGTTAGAGTTTGAAGTGTCCTTAAAAGGAAGAATAAAGCTACAGCTAGTATAAAGTGGTTTTCCCAGATGATTTGATTTATTTCGACACGGGTGCAAGCAACTTACGAAAATAGATCGAGTGATTCATAATGCTCTAGTTTGATTTTCAAAATTAGGTAAAAAGCTCAGAGTAGTCATAACAGTCTGCAACTTAAAGTGTATTTGCATAATATACAATATACATTTGAGACAGGCAGATTTTCTTTATTTGTTTGAACACAGACAAGAAATTAATTAGTAGGTTACCCATTCACAAGCAATGACCAACTTAGTTTAATTTGACTACCAGATCTAAGATGTGAGCAAGTGGTGGTACTGCCAACTAACATTTATTGCGATGGCCTTAACCAGCATTGAAAGTTTTAACAAAACTTTTAAGTTAAGAAACTATAAAGACTTCAAAATGTATTCAGTTACTACAACCTAAGATAAGTCATGTTTAAATTATATATGTGAGGGAACAAAAAACGTGCCTATAAATAAAGACAAGCTCTGACACCAGCTAGTTTATATCCGGGCGGCAAGATCTATTTTGATAATATACGAGGGGTGATCAATATATTCGAGGACTTTTCATCTAGCAATTTCATATTGGCAGCAAGGATCAAAGCCATTTAACATCATTCGGAGTAAGACGTCTCCGACCGAATGCACTAATAAAATTGTTTGATTCATACAAGTGGCGCGTGACGTTGGACGTCACGCGACGTCATTCCAAACGTCACCGTCGGAGCATCACATAGCTCCTTTCTGGACTGATACCCGGTTCCATGTATGAGACTGGTTGTCTTTTACTACTGAAATAAGTAGTTAATAGCCGATTCTGGAATGCGAGATGGAATAAAAAGACTATCGATGCGTTATTGGAAACAAAACTCGGAAAAGGGCGGTTGGCTTTACAAAATTTGATTATTTCAATTAAGACTGAAACAGGACCTATCGGGTTTAGGAAGCAATATCGAAATAACCCTTTTGATTTGGAGTGAACGATTTTATGTGTTGTAGCCTATACTAGTCTTCGTTTTTGCCAGTTACATTTGATTGAGATCTGTGCGTCTTATTTCGCAGAATTTAACGGAAAATGTCCCTAACGCTGTGTTATTTTTGCTGTTTATCCTTATTTTATCGACTCAACCGTTTGGCAAAGACCCTACAATCACATAAACAATGGAAACATATGAAAATGGCTAATTGGAAGCGCACAGAATCCATGCACAATTGAGTCAAGTCATTTTTGGGGTATCGCGAGGAATTTACAAGTTTCGCGTTAATTTTCATAGCGTGTCGTTTCTCAGAAATAACGTTACGCCCGAAAGGCTCGACGGTGCCCGCTTCACCATGGTTACAAATAGTGACGTCATAAAGTAAATAGTGACGTTACTATAAAGAAATTTAGATAAATCGCGAGATAATTGATTGATCTACATCAGTGTGTAATTTCATTCTTCTAGTTCCAATATTTCAAAATTGAGAAGGAAAGTCCTCGAATATATTGATCACCCCTCGTATATATGAATGTGAAAATTCATACACCATGAGCATAATGATGCACTGCAATGAATTATTTGATTAAGTCAAAGGTTTGTTTTGAGCAGCCAATTAATTAATGCATGAAATATGTGCATTAAAACCTCTATAGGGCAACACCCTTGGGGCACATTAAGTTTGGTTTCTGTCATGCCTCTTGATCAAGACCAGGGCTAAAATTCCTAAAATCAACCATTTGAAATACAATATAGGTGTATATAGATTGTGTATTATATTATGAATCATCTTCTATTACTGTACAACAATGACAAGGGTGAAAACATTATAAACCTAGACCAAGTCAATCAATATCCAAACGTGATTTTGACAAGCTAATATGCATTTATAGTACATAGTTTATTTTTATGCTAGAACATTTTTTAGAATATGTTTTATGTCATCATTCATTTCTAAGCCCATACTATTTATTCGTATGCAGGAATTAGTACTGCATTTTCAATCAAATCAACAATATTAAAATCATAACTTCAATTAATGATGAGAGATAACCACAAACAGATGATTTGACCTTTGAACTGTAACCTTGACCTTGCCCTTACAGTGAGACTAAATTCAGGGTCAAAATACAAATAAATTATTATAATATGATAATGCTGCAAGACAAAGTCTGCTATAAACTACTTTTAAGCACACAAATCAAGGGAGACAACTGCAATATCATTACCTGGTAGGACTAGATTTGAATTGTCTCCCTTACTATGGAATCAAAGTACTGAAAGTACTGACAGGCTGGCGAACTGCTAAGGAACAATAACTTTTCAAGTAATATAACATCAAGTGGTTTTCTAAGTCGAAAGAGAGGTAAGTGCTGGACTTAACAAAAAATAAAAAAATAAAAATATAAAAAATTTAGAGCCGCCGTGATTCGATCGCTGGACCTTAGCATCAGAAAATTACTAAGCGAGTTGCTCAACCACTCGACCACGATCTCGTTGGAGAATATTTACCTAAATAATTTTACATAATAAAATCATTGATGCGCCGCGCTATCCCTGGTGTAATCCGTACTCGCCCGTACTAATATTAGCTGTGCTATAAATAGAGCATGGAACACGTTCACGCTATACATCCCGTTCGTAACGCGTAGTAATAATTATCAACCCCTTCAAACACCTTTTCTTTTAATTTCATACAATTTCCTTCCATTTCCAGAAGAAACTAATATATTACAATCGAACAGAATAAATGAAACAAGGAAAGTTGAATTTTCTTATCTTGCAAAACTGATTAATGAGGAGGAACTATTTGCATTCAGTGTATAGATTCTGTGTTGTCAGTTTCGGGAGTAAATTCATCTTAGTGGATTTCATTTTTTAGGATTGTAATAGTCTGGCGCGAAATCGCCAGCCTAAAAATGGTTTAACAATAGAATTTTCATGACATCTTTGAGAGTAAGTGACCAAATTAATTCTGAATTAAATTTAAGGGGTCTGCAGTCTGAAATTTGACCTAAAAATTCAATCAGTTAGTTAGGATTGTCCTTAAAATTTATCCATTTGGATATGTTTTAAAATTTAACAAAAAAAAATGGATTTAACTAATAAACTATCTGAAAAGTTTCCTTTAATTTAACCAGCCAGTCTACAAGGCGTCCTTAACACCACTTAAATTAAACAAGTGAGAGTAGAAAATGCATGCTTTTTTTACTGCTATTATCTATGAATATTATATGTCAGTCTGAAGTGAGTTGGTAATTTAAACAATTTAGTCTGTGAGCTTAAATTTCACAAGATTGGTCTGGAATGTGTCCTTGAATGGTAACTGTCTGTAATTATATGTACATATCAAAGAAAGAAGTTCATCACATCCTTAAATCACCTGAGACTGCAAAAAGACCAACTTGTTTTTAACATTTTTACAAAATTGCTATACATAAGAAATTCAGTAATTCGGATTTATAATAGCCATGTAATACGACCCCATGCGGTTCTTTTCAATTCTTTACAGAATATACACATACCAACATTATATCCGACAGACATCATTACATAAGTATCTTAATAGTGTTAAATACATCAACCAAGACCTACAAAGAACCCAACAATGCATGACATACTACAACATTAAAACCTTTCCATCTAAAGAACACCAAACAAATCTGGCTCCTTATAAATTCATTTTGTCATAATATTCATAAATGATATTTATATTATATAATGTACCAGTAAAAGTCATAAAGCACGCTGACAGTACCTGACAACAGGTGAGAACATTAATTTTAAGTTACAATGTACCGAGCAAAAGAATTATTATAAAAGTTTCCCCAAAATAATACCATGTACAAATCTTGTTCCTTAATTACGAAATCATTTTGTCATCATATTCATAAATGATATTTATACTGTATAATGTACCTGAAAAAGTCATAAAGTACTGTGACAAGCCTGAAAACTCCCTGCTACTGATATACGAATAAGGTTACAATGTACTGAGCGAATGAATACAGATTGCTAAAATGTTGTATAATTATTATTATAACTTTGTTATAATGTTGTGGAAACACAATGATCATGTAACATTTAACGATTACAAGCGTCAGATGACACAATACACATATTCTGTAAATTTCTGTTTATCGAGTGTCAATGAACTTTGTATAAATTTGTAAACAAATATTTCCACCACAGGAAGCTGTAACATTTGTTGTCAATGTTGACTGAGACAATCGTAAGAACACAGCCATCAGGTTTTGTCCTTGCCTTAAATAGGTCAATGACCTCTAGCATTGATGGAAAGTTGTTAATTTTACAAAAAGAAGTGTGACAGATTCGACACTTTGGGCCCACATGATTATATTATCGAAGTTCAGTCTATGTCTCTATGAACATTGAACCAACAAATCGCCTCATTCTGATCAAGGAGTCCAATTTAAGCTACCCTGGCTATTATATGATGGCTCCCAAACTAATCCAAAATTGTTGTATCAGGGATACTCTGTAGTTATATTGCAACAGTTATAAATACATTATTGTGTCTGCACAACCCAAAATGTTTGACAAAAATTTCATCCAAATAAATAATAAGGAATGTTAGTAATTTCTCCTTGACTATGCTCTAAACATTCAACCAAAATATGTGTTGTGTGTTAAAGAATTTACATAAGGTAACCATAATTAGATGGATAGAAAGGGGCTCAGACAGACTCCCTCTGACCACTAGACACATGATGTAACAGCACCTGTTTAATGGCTGACACTGTCTGGCGTATAATAAATCCTATAATTCCAGTAATACCAGGACAATCTACCCAGGACCAGTAACACCTCAAGATAACAGAACACTCAATTATTAATGATACAAATAACCATAATTAACTACATGTATGACTATGCGACACCCAATAAAAGTAATGAATATAATGTCCTATTATAGCTTTACTGTTAAACACTGTTATGTTAACATCTTTAAAAGAAGTAATAAATGATGTTATTTAACATATACAGCTACTTTAATAACTTGAAAACAAATTTGAGATAGTAACCTTAAACAATGCTGAACATCAAACAATTACAGGAGATTATAATACACAGAGTTCCATTATTAATATAATGACTTTGGTATACATAACGGGGCCTCGAGGATCACACTTGAGTGCACTCACACTCAAAGTACACAAATTCTGCTCTACCACCAGGCTATCCAGGCTCGTCCATAAGCTGTTACATTGGAAGCAACTATTTAAGGTACTACTTGGTTCACGTCCAAGATTACAAAATTAGCTCTACGCCACCAACAAGCTGTCCTTAGCAAGTTGGTATACCAAATGTATCGAGTCAGCTTTTTAAGGTAAGAGAACTTATAAATACATATTTTACAAATGACCTTACCCGAGATTACAGGGGAAGTTGAAATGAATGGTATAAGGATAAACATACAGGTTTAGTAACATTATCAGAGAAAACATGCACCTTGTAGATAAAAGACTCAAGAGTAAAATTGATTAATTGCAGCAAAAGTTTAAAATCATTAAGCTCAGCCATGTCCATAGGAGCTATATTGCTGATATAAAATTTGCAATCTAAAATCTTAATCGCAAACTAAACACCACAGTCTGTTCCACAGCAGCAATGTTATTGCATATTTCAGCCGTTTTTTATGGCCACATTCTTTGATCGTATTACCAAAATCACAGGTATATGCAAACTCTATCAGCGCAATTAACTTGAGCATGCAATATATGCAAAATACAAAATTTGTTGTCAAACGACACAACAACTCCTCCGAACAATGAGTTTTGATACAATCTAAAAGGGTTCATATAAAGTATTGAAGACTTGGAAAAACTGAAAAAAGCAGGGAAAACCTCATAAGGGCAAATGTCAATGTGACCTTGAGCCCTGAATAGTCTGAAGTATCTACCTACTAGCTCAAATGGGACAAAACATTCACAGCTGCATAATATCATCTAAAAGATTCATATTAAAGTATTGAAGACTCTAGAAAAACTGGAGATGGCCTCATCAGGACAAATGTCAAAATGACCTAGAACGCTTGGTCTGAAGTTTCTACCTATTGGCTCCGACTGGACAAAACCTTCACAGGTGCAACATATCAATCTGGCATCCATATAATGCATGAGTGATGACAGGCTTAGTCAGGATAAATAGGTGAAGTGAAACATCAATGCAGCAGTTTTTGTGATAAAACAACATTGTTTGCAAATATCTGTGCAAAATTGGAGCGCTAAAACAACTACTGTAACATACTCTCACAAGTACAATTAATGTGCATGATATTCTATCCCCTAACTCTTTAGAGGGCAGACAACAATACAGTGTATACACATTTCAGCTTCCATTGCAATAAGTCATACAGTGATCAGAAGTTACAGGTGCTTTCATTCACAATAAGTCATACAAGTTAAATTGTATGGTCATCACCAATAAGTCATTCAGTGATTTGGTTTATACACTGTGACAATGAATGCACAATATCTGACTGCAAAAGGATGCTAAATGGTCCAACCACTTTAACCCTACCCCTATAAGGGGCAGCAAACAATATCATGAGAACTTGACCTGTTGACTGTGTCAGTCAGGTACTAAACTATTTTTTATTATAAAAGCTTTCACAATATTAATCATTACTAGAATTATCAACACTATAATTGCAAACTTACCCTTCGTAGACGTTTCACATGATTCAAGTTGGAGTTTGAAGATTTCAAAGATCGAGCGCTGGCTCGACGTGTGATGACTGTACTCATATTTATCTATATATCCAAATCATAATATATAATCCAAGGTCAAAAACACTCAAATTGCTCAAACGAAGAATTGAAGAAGAATACCCCAAAACATGTATAAATAATTCCTTTCTTTCACATCTACGACTCTTTGGCCTTATTCACAGATTGATAATGATTAATGAAGAATACTCCAAAACATGTATAAGTAATTCCTTCCTTTCTTTCACTAGAGTCTTCAACCTTATTCACAGTGATATCGTCCACTATACATATAAAGTGACACTTATGGGTACAATAAGAATAACCTAATTCAATCGACTATCCAATAAAAATAACCAATATTTCACACATGTAGGCTATCCGACAATATTTTTATTTAATTTATTAAGCAAACAAAATATAGTAATTCAATTTAAAACTTTTCCCAGTGCAATAAAAGTTTTGTTAAATCCATTTAGAGGTAGATATCTCACCAACTCGTCAGATATTGATAAAAACACAACTTTTACTCAGAGTTATTTCAGAATACACATTTAAACCATGCAAAACCTTCAATTTTTACATGCAATTTCTTATGTATAAGACCTTGAAGCTATCCAACTTTAACTTTTATTTCTCACTTTATGTCCATAAACATAATTCACATCCCAAAATATATATTCGTATTCAAACATATTTTATTCTGGGTGCTGATAATGTATATATATACAATATTTAACGTACACTCATCGTCAAAAACTTTTTCGGTATTTAATAGCTACCGATTGCATTATAACAATCCCCCGAAGGAGGCACCCATCCATGATATTGTCATAATCTGCCCCCTTTCAGCAGTCCGCTTTCCCACACGTTTAATGATCATTTAAAATACTGAATCCATATGATACACTATACCCAGGCTATCATTATCGGCCACTCATCATCCGTGAAAATATTTAGTATTCAATTGTCCGGTCACACTACACACATTACTTTCAAACTGGACAGGGTAAGATCGAGATCTATTCAATTGACAGTTGCGTTAAGCCAGTATTTTGGTATTTTCTCTCTCCCCTCCAGTTGTCTTAAATGATTTACGAGACTACAATATCATTGTGCTCGTGAAAATAAATCGCCTGGGGTAAAAAAGACTTGTTTCGTAATTTTTTGAATATACAAATAATTTTGTTTGACTATAATATGCATGCTTCTCTGAACAACGACAATTTCTTTATTACTCTGTAGTTATTTAATGTGAAATACTTTAGATTTTGCAATAAATTATCAACTTCTTAAACTGTGACTTCTTAAATGTGTTAACATATTCAGCATTAATGTACCATGCTCTAATAGTAAACATGTATATAATTATGCTTTTTAAGGCCATTATCTAATAATTTGCTAGATTTGCAAGCTCATATTCACCTGTTCATGAACTG
Source organism: Spisula subtruncata (assembly GCA_963678985.1). Taxonomy (NCBI): domain Eukaryota; kingdom Metazoa; phylum Mollusca; class Bivalvia; order Venerida; family Mactridae; genus Spisula; species Spisula subtruncata. Next base: position 36,763,618 of record OY787672.1, on the reverse strand, counting down.
TTCATGAACAATTTTAAATGATCATGTCAAAAGAATACTCAAGGGATTAAGTTGTGTTTTGTTGTTGCATCAACTTACAAATTGGTCATGAATAGTTGAACTTGTTCATGAGCATGCAATTGTGTTCATGAACATGCATGTACATTCATGTATATTTGTATTATGTACCTTTTGGATACCTTTACGGTCATGAACCTTAAGGTAATAAATACCTATGTTCAATGCAATTTCAGTAGATGAACATTTACAAAAAAGATTTCATCAGTTCACAAACATTCATGAATAGTTCATGAACTGATTAACATGTCCTGCAAGTGATATTAATTAACAACACTTAACAACTAGACCTGAACCCAGGTTGCCAGATTAGGGGGTAAGGGGGCTAACCGCTGAGATTTGGACGCATACTATATTTGGCTTATAACTTGATATTAATATTCTGGCCTAATAGTGTATAAACATTACTTTCAACATTGTATTATACTCTATATAAGTCAGCAGTTAGATGGTGGTTAATGTTCATATTCTTACTATACTATATATCTGTCACAAAGGTTCATATTTGATTAAACTTTTGACGGACAATGTAAGTTTATTCATACATAAAACCATAAAAATGAAGTAGGAAAAATCCATTATAAGTATAACTAATATTAGCCTTGAAATGATTCAAGCACCCGCTTGACGAAAAAACTTCAATCAAAATGAGCCTTTTAAGCCTGTTTAAAGAACAAATGATATCTTGAGTTAATAATTATAATTTCTTAAAGAGGCTCATAGAGATGATTAAGCAATTTCCTAACTGTGTTGCTTCTATGAATGATAATCTAACTCTTAATTATATATAATAGTTATTATTATTATAGTTGGGAGCAGTTGCCTTCAGGTAGGGCACGCATTCTCGGGTAGAGGTCGTGAATTCAATCCAGGTCTGAGCCAATGCTTATTATAATTCAATCAGGAAGAATATCGACGGTGCCGAACCAAAACCCCGTAACTCAATTTTGGCGCGAACATTTTTTTTGCAGCATCCGCATCTGCTAGGCGTCCCGTGCATTTCGGTCTTGTCGCAATATACGTAACGCGATTGGCTATTTAAATGGCAACAACACAGAAATGCGCGGGACGTCTAGCAGATGCGGATGCTGCAAACAAAGTTTTCGCGCCAAATTGGGTTACGGGGTTTTGATTCGGCACCGTTGATATCCAATATATTATGCTCCTCTCTACCAAGGTGTACGTTTTGTTAGGGTGATGTCAGGACATTGTTCATTACTCCAGGATGGAGTTTCACAATGTTGGTTGCACACAAATCACCAGAGAAATTGTCTTTCCAATGGCAATCAAAATTTCAGAAATGATTACTGACTCTGTTGTCTAGGGATCAGTTGAGAGTTTAACTCAAATATACAAACATAATATAACAAATTAATCAGTTAAGTGACCGAGCACATGTCAAAGTTCAACTCAAGGCCCCGAGTATGACAGAGCATGAACATTGAAATATGAACCTATATAATAGAAAATATGTCAGAAAGTTTTTTGCTCCAATCTCAATTCTTCAAAGAGATAAATATCCTATTTCTACAATTTCTAAAGAGCAAGGCAGGTCAAATTTCTTATAATCAAGTATTATACCATGAAATAGTAAATATAACAAACTATTAAATGTTGTTTTTTGGGTACGAATTATATACAGGACAATTATGCTCCCCAATTTTTGTATAAAATGACTTGAAGTTGATATTTAAACTTCACATATGGCGCATGCTAGAACAAGATTTGCCATTCAGGTACTTAAAAACAAGGTCACTCAAATACGAGAATGATAATGGATAAATATCGAGGTCAAACTTCAAGTTTCATTAATACATAATCATATTCACAAAAATTTACAAGTTTGTCAATTGATTATTATAGAAAAATTTTACCTCTCCAAAGCAACACCCTTTCATCTATGAACTTTTATTTGTATAATACACTGTATTATAATCAAAATATATGTTGTTGCTTAAAAGAGTCTACAAGTATCTGAGTGTAGTCAAATGAGTCAATTGGTGGTCTCTCATGAGAGGCTGTATCTGAGAGTTATCCGAGTGTAGCCAACAGGTGGTCTCTCATGAGAGGCTGTATCTGAGAGTTATCCGAGTGTAGCCAACAGGTGGTCTCTCATGAGAGGCTGTATCTGAGAGTTATCCGAGTGTAGCCAACAGGTGGTCTCTCATGAGAGGCTGTATCTGAGAGTTATCCGAGTGTAACCAACAGGTGGTCTCTCATGAGAGGCTGTATCTGAGAGTTATCCGAGTGTAGCCAACAGGTGGTCTCTAATGAGAGGCTGTATCTGAGAGTTATCCAAGTGTAGCCAACAGGTTGTTTTTCATAAGAGACTATACTTTGTTGTAATCAAAAGGTGGTCACTTAAGCGAGGCTGAATATGAGTCAAGTCAATATGTGGTCACTGTATAGAGAGGATGTTGCTAAAGAGGGTCTACACCTGATTGTAGCAAATATGTGGTCACTGTATAGAGGTGGTTACTATAATCTGAGAGTAGTCAAATTAGGTGAAAACATAGCTTCAGAGATTTGCATTTGGTTAATTTATCATTTTGTCATATTTTAAAAACTTTTCAATGTCAAGATGAATTGAAAAACCCTGTATAAACAAACATATCATTCATTTAACTTTTAAGTCACTTTTTAAGACACCTTAACCCAATTACATCAACTTTGTAAATTATCAGATAAGTGGTTAAGTTAAATGGTTTAAAAATAAATTACATTAAGTATACAAAATTCAAATTCAAGGGAGACAACTGTGTCATGTTACCACACCATAAAGCAAGTATATCAGAGTTACCCAACCTGAATATAGTGAAAATCATCGGAAAATAATTGTCATTTTATTATTTTGGGAAAATTCTCTTTTGAAAGATAATAATTATACCTGGGTAAAAAAGAAGTTATTACACAAATAATATATTCAAAATGGCAGTCACAGTGAGTACGGGTATAAAAAGCACAGAACAATTCAGCCCTGGAAATTTACTACAATTGGTTTCGATCCTTGAACTTAGAAACAATAATGATTTCAATATGCACAGACGAAGTTACACTACTAGAGAATTTGCTATCAGGTAACACTTGTATTATTATTATCTACAAATAGATATTACAGCTCTGTAGATAGTAAGACAATGGGACTGACACCCTCCTGTCCCCTAAGGGGCTCGGACGTAATTCATGAATAATTTGTAAGAATGTGACAGTGAGCATATCTTGATCCCTCCCTTCACAGGTTAAACAATAGGGGCCAGACAGACAGTGTCTACAATATATTAATTACCTTGACCTGTCAAAACTCCAATCTCAACATTATCATTGACAAGAAATCTTGGTTTTTTGTTTGCCTGTACTATGAGGGCTTGCCTACTTTGAGCGTGCTAAATTGGCTTTATGAACGACAACCAGAGACGTTTTGTTTACGGAAGACAGTGCATGATACAGAAGCCATACATTTTTAGAGTTGTGCAACACAGTAAAGTTTTAGACATCAATGGACGCTTGCCTCACAGTCCAGCAGATCACCCCCCACCCTGCATCAATTCCATTAAGATATCTCAATACTGTAAAAACTTACATCATGCACATTCAGAAATTAAAGTAGACAAACAACGTGTATAGCTAGTTTGCTATAGAAAAAATCGTGTTTTTTAAAGATTTCTGAAAATCTATTCATCAGATTTTGGTAAAAAATTACACAGAACTACAATAACTTCCTACCTACTCTCATTTTGAACTTCATAATTTTTAGTCACCAAGTTAAAGACATTTATTCTTTATTACATATTGAAATTACATGCTTATTTACAGTTTAACGCAGGGAGGCAATCTTGTATTCCATTGATGATTTACTATCAATTATTTAACCGTTACAAACCGTGATCGGCGGGATTGAGATTGCTGTTATAAAGACAAGACTTAGGAGGCCCCTGTGATTCGGTTTATTTAGGTGTGTCGCTTGTTAACATTGTACAACAATAACATGTATTTCGTCATATTTACAGACGGGCCTCGCATGTGTTAAAGTAAGTAGGTTGTAAATACGTAAATATACCGTTATGCGTATCACGTGACCGTAAAATTGGCTGTTGCAAGTATCAAGTCTTCTAACTTGATATTTCATACAAAACTACAAATATGTTTCATAGAACTTATGAACAAAACTTTTTAAACTCATTTCTGATGTTGCTGAAATTCCAGTGTGTATTAGGTAGATATATTTCATTTATCCGTGTAAAATTTCATACTTGTAGGTGTAGTACTTACAAAGAAATATTAAAAAACACGATTTTTTTCTATCGCAAACTAGCTATATCAATATACTTACAGCATTATACAAATAGGTATACCAAAAAGCCATCACATTTGGATATCATCTAGTTCAACCATTCAATATAATCCAGCAGAAAACCCAAGGTAAATCACTAACACATCTTTCCAATTAAAACAGAATTCTTCTGAGAAATTCAAACCTCAATCCCTGTTCATCAACATCATCTCAGACCAGGTAAAGGTATTTATTCCC